>OY757191.1:68242875-68689875 GCA_963583895.1 Melanophora roralis | reverse complement strand
TGGTCAAAAATGGCAGTGATCACAGATTTTAGCCCCTTTTGGCTCTACAGGCTCTAGACTCCGAGAAAAACGCATTTAAAGTTTTTTATATGAAAATCCTCAAAAAATCAACTTTTTGGTCAAAAATGGTAGTGATCACAGATTTTAGCCCTTTTGGCTCCACAGGCTCTAGATTCCGAGAAAAACGAATTTAAAGTTTTTTATATGAAAATCCTCAAAAAATCGACTTTTTGGTAAAAAATGGTAGTGATCACAAGATTTTAGCCCTTTTGGCTCTACAGGCTCTAGATTCCGAGAAAAACGCATTTAAAGGTTTTTATATGAAAATCCTCAAAAAATCGACTTTTGGTAAAAAATGGTAGTGATCACAGATTTTAGCCCTTTTGGCTCTACAGGCTCTAGATTCCGAGAAAAAACGCATTTAAAGGTTTTTATATGAAAATCCTCAAAAAGTCAACTTTTTGGTCAAATATGGTAGTGATCACAGATTTTAGCCCTTTTGGCTCTACAGGCTCTAGATTCCGAGAAAAACGCATTTAAAGGTTTTTATATGAAAATCCTCAAAAGTCAACTTTTTGGTCAAATATGGTAGTGATCACAGATTTTAGCCCTTTTGGCTCTACAGGCTCTAGATTCCGAGAAAAACGCATTTAAAGGTTTTTATATGAAAATCCTCAAAAAATCGACTTTTTGGTCAAAATGGTAGTGATGCGGGAAAAACGCATTTAAAGGTTTTTATATGAAAATCCTCAAAAAATCGAATTTTTGGTCAAAAATGGTAGTGATCACAGATTTTAGCCCTTTTGGCTCTACAGGCTCTAGATTCCGAAAAAAACGAATTTAAAGTTTTTTATATGAAAGTCCTCAAAAAATCGACTTTTTGGTCAAAAATGGTAGTGATCACAGATTTTAGCCCTTTTGGCTCTACAGGCTCCAGATTCCGAGACAAACGCATTTCAAGTTTTTTATATGAAAATCCTCAAAAAGTCAACTTTTTGGTCAAAAATGGTAGTGATCACAGATTTTAGCCCTTTTGGCTCTACAGGCTCTAGATTCCGAGAAAAACGCATTTAAAGGTTTTTATATGAAAATCCTTAAAAAAATCGACTTTTTGGTCAAAAATGGCAGTGATCACAGATTTTAGCCCTTTTGGCTCTACAGGCTCTAGATTCCGAGAAAAACGCATTTAAAGTTTTTTATATGAAAATCCTCAAAAAATCAACTTTTTGGTCAAAAATGGTAGTGATCACAGATTTTAGCCCTTTTGGCTCCACAGGCTCTAGATTCCGAGAAAAACGAATTTAAAGTTTTTTATATGAAAGTCCTCAAAAAATCGACTTTTTGGTCAAAAATGGTAGTGATCACAGATTTTAGCCCTTTTGGCTCTACAGGCTCTAGATTCCGAGAAAAACGCATTTAAAGTTTTTTATATGAAAATCCTTAAAAAAATCGACTTTTTGGTCAAAAATGGCAGTGATCACAGATTTTAGCCCTTTTGGCTCTACAGGCTCTAGATTCCGAGAAAAACGCATTTAAAGTTTTTATATGAAAATCCTCAAAAAATCAACTTTTTGGTCAAAAATGGTAGTGATCACAGATTTTAGCCCTTTTGGCTCCACAGGCTCTAGATTCCGAGAAAAACGAATTTAAAGTTTTTTATATGAAAGTCCTCAAAAAATCGACTTTTTGGTCAAAAATGGTAGTGATCACAGATTTTAGCCCTTTTGGCTCTACAGGCTCTAGATTCCGAGAAAAACGCATTTAAAGTTTTTTATATGAAAATCCTTAAAAAAATCGACTTTTTGGTCAAAAATGGCAGTGATCACAGATTTTAGCCCTTTTGGCTCTACAGGCTCTAGATTCCGAGAAAAACGCATTTAAAGTTTTTTATATGAAAATCCTCAAAAAATCGACTTTTTGGTAAAAAATGGTAGTGATCACAGATTTTAGCCCTTTTGGCTCTACAGGCTCTAGATTCCGAGAAAAACGCATTTAAAGTTTTTTATATGAAAATCCTCAAAAAGTCAACTTTTTGGTCAAAAATGGTAGTGATCACAGATTTTAGCCCTTTTGGCTCTACAGGCTCTAGATTCCGAGAAAAACGCATTTAAAGGTTTTTATATGAAAATCCTCAAAAAATCGACTTTTTGGTAAAAAATGGTAGTGATCACAGATTTTAGCCCTTTTGGCTCTACAGGCTCTAGATTCCGAGAAAAACGCATTTAAAGGTTTTTATATGAAAATCCTCAAAAAGTCAACTTTTTGGTCAAATATGGTAGTGATCACAGATTTTAGCCCTTTTGGCTCTACAGGCTCTAGATTCCGAGAAAAACGCATTTAAAGGTTTTTATATGAAAATCCTCAAAAAATCGACTTTTTGGTCAAAAATGGTAGTGATCACAGATTTTAGCCCTTTTGGCTCTACAGGCTCTAGATTCCGAGAAAAACGCATTTAAAGGTTTTTATATGAAAATCCTCAAAAAGTCAACTTTTTGGTCAAAAATGGTACTGATCACAGATTTTAGCCCTTTTGGCTCTACAGGCTCTAGATTCCGAGAAAAACGCATTTAAAGGTTTTTATATGAAAATCCTCAAAAAATCGACTTTTTGGTCAAAAATGGTAGTGATCACAGATTTTAGCCCTTTTGGCTCTACAGGCTCTAGATTCCGAGAAAAACGCATTTAAAGGTTTTTATATGAAAATCCTCAAAAAGTCAACTTTTTGGTCAAAAATGGTAGTGATCACAGATTTTAGCCCTTTTGGCTCTACATGCTCTAGATTCCGAGAAAAACGCATTTAAAGTTTTTTTATATGAAAATCCTCAAAAAGTCGACTTTTTGGTCAAAAATGGTAGTGATCACAGATTTTAGCCCTTTTGGCTCTACAGGCTCTAGATTCCGAGAAAAACGCATTTAAAGTTTTTTATATGAAAATCCTCAAAAAGTCGACTTTTTGGTCAAAAATGGTAATGATCACAGATTTTAGCCCTTTTGGCTCTACAGGCTCTAGATTCGAGAAAAACGCATTTAAGTTTTTTATATGAAAATCCTCAAAAAATCGACTTTTTGGTCAAAAATGGCAGTGATCACAGATTTTAGCCCTTTTGGCTCTACAGGCTCTAGATTCCGAGAAAAACGCATTTAAAGTTTTTTATATGAAAATCCTCAAAAAGTCGACTTTTTGGTCAAAAATAGTAGTGATCACAGATTTTAGCCCTTTTGGCTCTACAGGCTCTAGATTCCGAGAAAAACGCATTTAAAGCTTTTTATATGAAAATCCTCAAAAAATCGACTACTTTGTCAAAACTGGTAGTGATCACAGATTTTAGCCCTTTTGGGTCTACAGGCTCTAGATTCCGAGAAAAACGCATTTAAAGTTTTTTTTTAAGAAAATCCTCATAAAATTGGCTTTTTGGCCAAAATTGTTAGTGATCACAGATTTTTACCCTTTTCCCGATAAAGGCTCTAGTTTTCGAGAAAAACGCATTTAAAGTTTTTTATGTGAAAATCTTCAAAAAATCGACTTTTTGGCCAAAAGTGGTAGTGATCACAGATTTATGCCAAAAAAAACGTCAAAAAATCAAATTTTTTCCCAAAACTGGTAGTGATCACAGATTGTTGCCCTTTTAGCTCTAAAAGCTCTAGTTTCCGAGAAAAACTCATTTAAAGTTTTTATACGAAAATCCCCAAAAAACAAAAAAAATTACTGCATTATTTCGAGTGAAAATTTTTTTGCAATACTTCTTTTGGGCTCATTGCAGTCATTCAGGAATTTGTTTTTAATTTTTCTCAGTTCAATTTTTTAATGATGATTTTTTGTTAAAGAATAATCCAAAAAAAAAGTTATCTACACTAGCCGAGTGGAATGCGTTTTCGAAACTATTTGTTTTTAAATTAATTGTATAACGAATTGTATTTTCGTTTTAAAACTTACATACTTTTTAAGGGGTGTTTTTATTGTCTGTGCAAAGTCTGACATAAATACAACAATTAAATTATTTAGATTGTGTTTTTAATTTGCTATCACATTCAAAACCTACGATTCGTTTTATATTGTTGATAATTTTTTTGTTTATTTTTTTAAAAAAATCAAACAATATTTATGTTTTGTATTATTATTTTAAGTTCTCTTGTAGCTAAAAAAATAACACCTTTTACACAGATTGATGCTTACTTTTTTTTTAAATTAAGAATGATATGCAGTAAAACTAAACATAAACTTACCTAAAACGATTTTACTAAATAATCCTACAGCAATTATACAAATTTGACTGCAGATGAACCAGAGTCCATTTGGATTTTTTAATCTTCTGAATATCCAATTAATATCATAGGGTACATAACCCGAACTTTTTGCGGAAGCAGAAGTTGTGGAAGTTGCTGTCACAGACCTTTCTGTTTGATGTAATGATGGTTTTAATTGCATTTTTTTAAAAAATTCTTCCTTACTATATGGTGCAAGTACTGATGATGAAGTTGAGCTCTTCATTTTGTTGCTGCTTATATTGTTGGCTTTGGAGCAATTTTTTTGTGATGACTGTATGATTGTATTTAAATTGTCATCAACAACTGTTTCAGCTTGAGTATGTTTACACAGTGTTTGTTGGTGTTGTGAATTGTGTTGGACGTGGTACTGCGGGCGGAAAGTAGTATTATTGTAAAAAACGTATTTTAGTTTTTAACAAGTTTTGCAATACGCGGCCACAATTAAAAAGAATATAAAGCATTCACATACATATTTAAATACATAAATTCCGTGGGTTTTTCTCTTTTTTTTCTTTTGTACTATAGTTTTTTAATAAAAAGTCATTATAATAATTTTTTCTACAGACTTCTTTGTTTTGTTTATTATTTTTTTTTTTTTTCAATTATTCTGTTCTTAAAAAATGTTTATTTTCTAAATTTCTTAATGTAAAAAGTTAACGTTCAGTGCCAATTTGACTGACTCTCTTTCATTGTTAAATATCTGTTGTTATCTGCATATGACAAAAATAATACTAAAATTGCAAAGTTTTCTTTTGTAGTTTTTATAATAGAAAGCGGTTAAGTGAGAGAAAGATACACAAAAACAACGTCACTTGCAAACTCACGCAATGCCTTTCAGTAGGCAAAATTTTGCACGAAACAGATACATGGTTAAAAAACTCATCAGCTCGTATCAACAAAAGAATATAGTTTTAGCCTCTTATACTTTTTTCTTTTTTTATATAGAGTTTGACACACTAACGGTTGGAATTTTCTCTTTAATGAACGGGAAAGTGTCAAACTGCATTTAAAAAAAAATACAAAGGTAAGAGAGGCTAAAACTAAATTCTTTTATTGCTATTGTAATTTGGCCATAAACAGGGATAATTCAAAAGATTTTTTGTATAGAAATTTGTATTAATCTCATGACATCCACATAAAAACAGAGAAATAAATGCAGGTAAAATTGTTAACAATAGAAACATTAGAATTGACGAAGGAAGTGCGCAAATGAAATATTATATACATATAGAAGAGATTTTTAGAGAAGTCTTTTTAAGAGTAATAATATTAAAATAGAGAAAATTCGTGCGTATGTATGCATGTATGTAAACAAATTCAGGAAATGCCTAAAAATGTATTTTTCAATCAAATTATACACATTCATTATACGCTATGTTACTTGTTGTACCAATAGCAAATATTTTTTTTTGTATAAAAGTATTTATATAAACACTTGCACTTAACTACATATTCTGTTTTTAAGGTTTTTATTTTAAATATTTTTAGTGCTAGTTTGAACGATTTTAATTTTATTTATTTATATAAGCGCTCTAGAAACTATATAACTTTACGGTGGGAATTGATGACAACAACTGTATAATATTTTACATAGACAAAGGCATAATGTTTCAATTTAGTATACTGTTCTATAAAATTGCTATTTTATTGACATAATGTAAATCGGCAAATATTTGAGTAAATGAAAAACTTGCTTTTTCAAATAAAGTTTCTTTCAGCATTAATGGAAAATATTTATTTTTATTTTTAAAGTAATTAATATATAAACTAAAGCCGAATAAGTTTAACAAAAAAAAATAACAAGTAAAAGAAATGCAATGTAATTGGGCACTCACAATTTTAATTTAATAAAAGGCTATAGTTGCTACGAATAATATGTTTTTAAACGTTTAATTGTATATATGCAATTAGAGATAATGATTTCTGTGCTAAATGATCACTAAAAGACTTTGCCGGGTATGATTCTTGAATTTGAGGAGTTTTAAATTTAAGATCGAGTTGCGTAAAATATTTTTAAGAACGAACATTATATGTAATTTAAATTCAATCGGTTGTTCAAAGTGTTTAAAAAGGTATTTGATATCAAATTTCTAAAAAGAACCCTTTAAGAAAATGTGACGGGTGTGACATTTTTATAAAAAGGTTAAAAAGTGCCGATTTCGTTCATGTTTTCTATTTTGGGCCTTTTGCAAAGATTTGGGTATCGAGAATTGCATCTTTATTTGATTGGTAAAGTTGAAAAAAGTGACCAGAAAATAGAGGGTATTATTAACAATTAAAAATTGAGCCGTTTATTTTGAAAGTGGCTTAGGCCACTACTACCCTGCGGTTTAAATTATGTGTATAAGCTAAAGTTATATGTATATACTCTTAAATGCATATTACTAAAACATTTGGCCAATTCACAAGCTCTGTCGTATGGCTTATCGTTAAAAAAAAATACGATTTTAGTAAATTCACTTGTGAGAAGAGAAATCTATGGTATTGTTACTTTATTGTATGGCAAATGCACGTCAGAACACATTCCATTCACTCTGAGCAAACTTTTTAGAAACGTAAACGTACATAAATATTTTTCGCGCGTAAAAAATAAATAAACTTAGAAATCTTCCAACTTTAAAGAATTTGTTTTAATTTGATAATATTTAAAATATAAATAAACTTTTAAGCTTTTCACTTCTAATTTCTTCTTCAGCTAAAGTTGGCATTCATATAATTTGATAGCATTACACCAAACCGGGAGTGAGAGTTTTAATTTGAGGTGAATTGATTATAAATATTAAATAATAAGCAATTTTAAATAATATTCTAAAAAACCTAATTTGAATTTAATTAAAAATATATTAATCATTAAAAAGAAATAAAAAAAGATTTTATCAAAATTATTACACAAGTGAAACATTTCCAGGTCTGAAATAAATACAACTTATTCAAAACATATGAAAAACAATCGTAAAATTTAAACACACTTTTGTATGAAAATTACCAACAACAAAAATACAATATTGTATATTTATATAATTAGACGACGCATACGACGATAACATGAGCTTGTGAATTGGACAATTGTTCTTACTATTTTATATATTACACATAGGTCGGCAGCACTTGGTCATGGCCGTCAATTTTTTAGAATCCATTGCCAAACCACATCAAAAAACACCAAACATATTTTTTGCTGTTTTAAAAACATAAAAAGCACCTTAAATCGCCAAAATAATGGTGTAAAAACTAATGACATACATACATATATGTATGTAGATAAACTTAAACCAATAACAACCACTATAAATGTTATAAACTTTGGAACAATTCCTGAAAAAGATAATTTTAAATTACAAGCGCTTAAGAAAGTATTTTTTGATGTTTAGCGGTATATTTAGAACTCAATAAATTAAACGCTAATTTTTTTTATTACGGTTGCCATATGTAACCCTACTTTTACAAAATAAAGCACTTCCTTGAAATCTTCACATAATAACATATATGACATATTAACTTTTGAAAATCTTAAAAAAAATCAATTTCATAAAAAAATTGAGTGTGTTAGTAAAAAAGTGTGAGTGTGTTGTTACCAGAGAGTGTATTATTGCAACTTTCTAATACTTTAAATGTTCATTTTTCATCTAAAAATATAATTTTATAAATACATAACACAATTTTAAAATTTTAAACATCTATTTAAACGACTTTAGCATATATTGACATCTATGTAAGTACTTTGCTTTTGCAAATATTATTTTATTTTTATGGTATATCTTCGGCTGTCTTTAAAGTTTTAAAATTAGACTGTGTAAAAAAGATCCAAAATGCCAATTAGTTCGCTTTAAAATTAACACCAGAAAACATCAAATCTCATCGATCGCTTATTGTAATAAGTAAATTTTTATACTTTGAAAATTTAAATAAAAATGTTAATAAATATACCCCTTTTAACTTTTTTTTTTTGCTATTTTTTAAGTTTCTTTTGCATTAAACAAGTATTTAATTTTTTCTTTTTCTCTAATTTTTTCGTTTTATATTTCAATTAATTTGTAAATGCTAGTTAACAATAAAAAATATAGTCAAAATTCATAAACAGTAAAGAAGTTAAAAAATTAAAAACTTAGCTATTTGTTTAAAAAAATCGCCAACGCAGCCATGTTTGCCATGTCGTCAAACATAAATTTCATTTGGCAAGAACAAAAAACCTCCAATTTTGCCTAAAATTGCTCATAGCTGACAGCCCTGCACTTATGTTTATTCATAGCCCCACTTTTTACTTGCATGTGGCAACGCCATCGCCGCCGATGGAAAATAATCGACGGCTGAATACACCGGTTTGGCACAGGAGTTTGGTAGTGTAAGAAACAGTGTGACCAGATTTTCAAGTAAAGTTAAAGCTAAATCACGTTTAAAAAACAGCTAAAAAGAGCTAAAAACAAAAACTTAAA
The DNA here is from genome assembly GCA_963583895.1 of Melanophora roralis. Lineage (NCBI taxonomy): Eukaryota > Metazoa > Arthropoda > Insecta > Diptera > Rhinophoridae > Melanophora > Melanophora roralis. Next base: position 68,681,176 of record OY757191.1, on the reverse strand, counting down.
GCCAAAAAATAAAGCTACATTTTTAATGCGTTTTTAAAAAATTTCTTCGTTATTTAGATATTTCTCATAATATGAGCAAAACGTTTGTGTGCTAAAAATATTTAAAAGGAAAATTTTTTTGAAAAATTTTGATTTTAACAACACTTTTTAAAATATTATTTAGGATTTAATCCCAATTTTCTTGTTTATTTATAGGGTTTGTTGTTGGTTCAGTTTGTTTATATGCATTTCATTTGTTCTTACACCAAATTATCAGTAGACTTCAACCCAAATTCTTAAAAAACCTCATGAATATTTTCTGTCTTTATATAATAACCTCAATAAACAGATTGAGAATTACTATAAGCAAACTAAAACGTTCAAGTTTTTTAAGAATCCAACAAACCCATATTCGCTATTCGCTTGTTTTGACTTTCTTTTTCCCCTTACATTTGAATAACCATTGGTTATTACTAAATGTATTATAAGGGCTACCGAAAACCAAACCTTGTTGTTTAACAACACTTTTTAAAATATTATTTAGGACTTAATTCCAATTTTCTTGTTTATTTATAGGGTTTGTTGTTATAGTAATTCTCAATTTGTTTATTAAGGTTATTATATAAAGACAGAATATATTCATGAGGTTTTTTAAGAATTTGGGTTGAAGTCTATTGATGATTTGGTGTAAGAACCAATGAAATGCATACTTAACCAACAACAAACCCTATAAATAGTTTTAATTTTATTTACAAAAACTTGGTATGAAGGTATGGGTCTTCAGTAAGAAGATAAATAATATGTGTTCATATACATTTGCATATGCAAGAGCGTTTTAAAAAATTTTCTAATATATATATTAAAAAAGAAATGTATTAAAAAAAACAAAAAACGAAAATTTGTTTTTATTTTAAATTCGTAATTTTTTTTACAAAAACAAGTAAAATTTAGTAATTTATTTACAAACTTTTTCATAAATACAAACACAGGAAAACGGTAAACAATCGAAACTAAAAGATTACATTTACATGATGCAATTTTTTTAATACTTCTTCAATGAAATTTTTGTTTGTTGACAAAACGAGTATAAAGAGACTGCTTTTTTAAACCTATCTATTAAAAAATAATAATTATTGTTATTAACCGTTTTTATTTAAATTAAAAAAATGACCGTTCTGCTAAAAAAAAAAAATTTACAAAGAAAATGATTTTCAACAAATATAGTTCAATACTATTAGTTAGTATTAAAAGATTTTATAATTTAACAAAAAAACGGAAAAAATGTTTGTGTCGCATTTGGACTTTTTTCTTTAAAATTGCCGAATTTGAAAGTATTTGTTTTGGGAAAACAAATTCTTACGTTTTTTTTTTTTTTTTTGTAATATAATACCTTCCTTATATCTTTGTTTAATTGAATTTTTGTGCTGTTTCACGTTTTTTAAATGTCGCTAGAAGTTAATTATTAAACAAAACAATGGGTCGGAAACTGTAATATTGTAAATTCGAAGAAAATTTGGAGCTTTCAGTATAATTGAGATATATCCCAAAAAATATAATACGACAAAGTTTTAACCTTTTATCTAGCTCCAAAAACTACTAAAAAAGCCAAATTCAATTTCGAAAAAAGCTAAAAATAAAGCTAAAGGCTAAATGTAAATATTTCGGGCTAAATGAAGAAAAATAAAGCTAAATTTAGCTCCAAAAAAGCTAATATGGCCACACTGGTAAGAAATTGTTTGTCATCGCTGTGGTTCAATTTGTATAAAATGGTAAATTAATTTTTTCCATATATATTTATAATAAGCTCTTTGGCTAAAAAAAGTTTTATATGCATTAGATAATAGTAAAATATTGGCTTCTGTTTTAGTTTCGCAATCAATATGACAGTGACGTTACTGTTTGGAGTCCGCAAGGTCGTCTTCATCAAGTCGAGTACGCAATGGAGGCAGTTAAATTGGGTTCAGCAACAGTAGGCCTAAAAAATAAAGACTATGCAGTGTTAGTGGCTTTGCGTCGTGCGTCTTCTGAACTTTCTTCGTCCCAGAGAAAAATTATTCCCATCGACGACCACTTGGGAATATCTATTTCTGGAATTACTGCTGATGCCAGAGTATTGAGTCGTTATCTTCGTACTGAATGTCTCAATTACAAGTATTCATATGATACCACCTATCCTGTCAGTAGATTAATAACAAATCTTGGCAATAAAATGCAAGTCACTACACAACGTTACGATCGTAGACCATTCGGTGTAGGTTTGCTTGTTGCTGGATATGATGATATGGGGCCACATATTTATCAAGTTGTGCCCTCGGCTAATTTCTTTAACTGTAAAGCTATGTCTATTGGTTCACGTTCGCAGAGTGCACGCACATATTTGGAACGTCATTTAAATGAATTTAAGGATTGTACTAAGGATGAGTTAATATGTCATGGCATTCAAGCGATTCGTGGATCGTTACCAAGTGAAGAACTCGTGGCTAAAGAAAATCAATCGCCAATTTTGGTAAAAAAAATTAATTTTTTATTTTATTACCAGCAATGATATGTATCCTTTTTTTAAATTATAGAATATTTCCGTAGCAATTGTCGGAAAAAATCAACCCTTTAAAATACTTGATGATGAGGAGAATGCGTTATACTTAGCTATGGCAAAAGAGCGTGGGCCGACAGTTGTTACATCACGCTTTGAAGACGACGACGAAACTCCTGATCCAACCGCTAGAGATCCCACTGTAAGTGACCCTAGTGTTGATGTTGCCACAATGGAACATTAAAATAAGGATCTTTTAATCTTTTCATTAAATTATTTTGTACACGATAAAAACCTTCAACCTTATAAATCCAAAATAAAAGCCGAGAACGGCCTAATTTGGCTTTTGCTACTAAAATAAACTAATTTACAAAGCAAAAGATGACTTCTAGAAAATTAACTCAAAAGTTAAACACTTTCTTGCAAGCTTTTGACAGTAGGGCGGGGGGAACTAGGATATGGTTATTAACAGGACAACCAAAAATATGCCTAAAAAAAGGCTTTATGTGCATAAAAATTCCGAAGAAAGTTAAAAATATGCTTTAACAAATTAAAAATAAGTGCTTTAAAGATAAGAATGATAGGAATTGAAACTAAAGAATCCGAAAGCGCAGCATTTAAAATAACATTGCGTTAACAAATAATTAAATAAATATTGCAAACAAACTTAAAAAACCATCTCTCATAAAATAATAAATAATAAAACTTGTTTGGATTCCCGGCCATGTCGTCATAAAAGGTAATATTTATGAAAATTCCGCTGCCAAATACGGTTGCTTCGTTTTTATTTTTTGAGATTAATTAGCAACTTAATCACCTTTTGAAAAAAAAAAACTCAAAATAAGTTAAAATTCGAAGGCACAACCACTTTAAAGACTACCATCGTCCTGACTTCTCTCAAATAAACCAATTTTAAAAGCCGACAACATATCCTACTAACGTGAATTAATAAGACAGACAGTTTGAACTGCACGTGGGAGACCCGATTACTACTTATATTGTCAACTGAAATGCAAAAACACGTAACTAAATTTTCAAAAGTTTACAAAAGAAATAAAAACAAACAAGTTATAGTCGGCCAATCCCTATCATATTATACCCAACACCACATTTGTATTGGAGCTATATGAAAAAAGGACCGATTATATTTGTGTTCAGTATAACAGTTGGTAGCATAAAGTTAAAACACATTTTGTGAATAAAAAGTAATATTCAAGCTTGCTATAGCCCCAAATGCTTATTCCGAAAGGTCATTTGTATGAGGGATATATCAAAATATTGGCCGATCATATTTTTGTTTAGTATATTAGTTAGTGACATAAATTAAGGCATATTTGCAAGGTAAGAGTGAAGATGGAGTAATATTCGAGCAAGTTACAGCCAAAAATGCTTATTTTGGGAGAATATCTAAATATGGACCGATCATGGTTTTATTCACTATACTAGTTATTGACTTAAAGTTAGATATGTGTATGTACAAACTTTTGTGAACATAGATTAATATCCAAGGCAGTTACTGCCAAAAATGCTTATTTCGGGAGCACATTTGTATGGGGCTATGTCAAAAAATGGACCGATCATCATCACAAACAATAAACTTCGTTCCAGTGTCAAAAGACTTATCTGTGCCAAGTTTAATCAAAATTATCTTTAAAATTGCAACCTGTACTTTGATTACAAGAATACATGGCCATCCAGCCGGACAAAAGAGCATGCTTAGATCGACTCAGGAAGTGATTTTGAGTCGAACATTTTACTTGTAGACATTACAAACATCTGCACAAATGGATAATACCAGTATGACCCTACCACGTATGTGGTGTGGATATAAAAAATGAAGTGCTATTACAATTAAGCCAATGTTTAATAATTTATGTAAAGTTTATATCTATATAATTTATTACAAGTTAGGTATATAAATAAACAAAGCGCAAAGGATAAAACATAAAAATACCTAAAGTCAATGATTAAGGTACCTTTACACGGTAATACAAAGTAATTAGATTTTGTAGAATCAAAATATTATGAAATTCTCTCTGTGTTCAAAAAAAGAGAATATAAATCTGTTCTAACTATTTTTCATGTTTACACGGATGAGGTTGGTAAAATCAAAATCGGTTGTTTTTTGCCACTTTCCTTTTGGGGTAACGCCATATGGTTAAGGTTCAACAATATTAACAAAAACAACATGAAAAAAATCTGCTTTTATTTTGATTGTTTGTGTATTGTTTCATTAAGTGTAGCCACCTTCATTAGATGCTGTAAGTGCTGCCAATCTTTCACACCTCTGATGTGATGAGAATACACAAGTTTTTAAAATGGTTTAGAAAATAAACATTTACCGAACACTTGTCAAATTTTGCATCCGTATTCTCTCCTACCCAATACATTATGCTTTTACATGATGAGATTTTGTATTATCCCACAACATTTTTTGACATATCGTAATATATGTATTACCGTGTAAACGTACCTTTAATAAGCAAGTCAAATTTACGTATGTATGTACATATGTACATAGGTAAATTTTTAAAAATCGATTTTAAACAGTTTGATTAAAAACGTTATTGAATTACCTACCAAACTTACCCTTGAAGTAGTGTACCACAGAAGCTGCTCCATAGCTTGCTTGGTAAAATGAAATCGGTAATAATTCAAGACAGTAGAATTTTTACTACACAAAGATAACATAATTCGTATTTTGTCTTAAAGAATTACTAAAGGTACCTTTACACGGTAATACTTATATTACGATATGTCAAAAAATGTTGTGGGATAATACAAAATCTCATCATGTAAAAGCATTATGTATTGGGTAGGAGAGAATACGGATGCAAAATTTGACAAGTGTTCGGTAAATGTTTATTTTCTAAACCATTTTAGAAACTTGTGTATTCTCATCACATCAGAGGTGTGAAAGATTGGCAGCACTTACAGCATCTAATGAAGGTGGCTACACTTAATGAAACAATACACAAACAATCAAAATAAAAGCAGATTTTTTTCGTGTTGTTTTTGTTAATATTGTTGAACCTTAACCATATGGCGTTACCCCAAAAGGAAAGTGACAAAAAGCAACCGATTTTGATTTTACCAACCTCATCCGTGTAAACATGAAAAATAGTTAGAACAGATTTTTATTCTCTTTTTTTAAACACGGAGAGAATTTCATAATATTTTGATTCTACAAAATCTAATTACTTTGTATTACCGTGAAAAGGTACCTTAAGTACTAAATGTTAATCGGTTTTTTTGGTTTTATAGTAAAAACTTAAAATTAAGAAAAGAGCCACTTGTGCTTCGATTCTTTTAGGGCTTTAAGCGCATGACTAGATATATATCAGTAACAAAAATGTATAAAATTAAGAAATTATGAAAACAATCCAAATAAACTTTCACACACATTTGTAAACAATAAAAACCAGCTGATTTTTTTAGCAATTTGCATTTAGTGTTGGGCTCTTAGTTTGCGGTGAATGTTAGTGGAATATTATGAAAATAAATAAAGGTGGTGTATAAATGGCGGTAGCGTAGAGCCAGTTGATAATTAAATTTTACTCCCAAACATTTTTGTGGAACAAACTTACCCCCTATCTCTAGCCCCTAACAGGGTTGCCGTAGAAAATAAAAAAAAATATTGTTAAAACCCTTACAACTTCCCCGGGATCTACCTTAGAAGAAAAAAAAATTTACAGGCCTCCATTACTTAAAATGAATAATACTAACATAAAATTCATTTACACAAACGTAAAATACGGTTGAAAAAATAACGAAAATAAATGATTATTGAAGTTATTTTAAAGGAGAAACAAAAACAAGTCGTAAAAAATGCTTCATGTTAATTCCACTTAAAACGCCATATGGATATTAATATGCTTTCGTAGTTACGCTACCACCTTGTGTTGACATACCTTGCAAACCCTAGCATTATAACTTTAAGTTGTTTTTGGATGGAATGTTTTTGGTAAGTCTCTCTGTATTTATTTACATTGGAACATTTTTAAAGATTTTTTTCTTTTTCACATAAGTTTTGGAATCGTCAGACTGTTTCACCTAGACAGTCTGCTTTACTCTGCAGGGAGCGTTTGGGAAAGGATTTTATTGATAAGTTAAATAAATTGCATGATGGTGCATTGCAAACAGGTTTGGTGTCCATGGAAGATTTGGAGGAGGCATATAGAAAGTCTCGCCATTTAGAACAGCGACCGAATCATATTAGCATGTGGTATACATTTGGTATAATGGCATTTGTTATGCTGTTAACACCGGTAGTCTACCATACACTTACATTTCTTTTGGGCGTCAAATGCTTTTTGCCCAATAACCATCTAGTTTGGGAAGCTACAAGGCCAATTAGTGACTGTGAGTATTGTAGGGGGGTACAAGGTCCTTTAATATTAAAAAATATGACTCGGGAAGACTTTGCACCCTACGCTTATTCGTCATTGCCGATTGTTATCAAAAATGCCGTTAGCCATTGGCCAGCATCTAAGATGCTGAATCTACAGCTTTTGAAAGAGATATATGATCGTCATCCGGGTTCGTTGGAAGAAGATTGTAACTTTCTACACTTTGACTCTGATGTAAAATCATTAAAGGATTTTTTTAATATGCCCGAAGAGCGAGCAAATATGAGTTCAGGATCCACATGGTATGTGGGTTGGAGTAATTGTCATCTTGGAGCCTTGGAAGATTTGAGAAAGCTCTACGGCCGACCTCATTTTTTACCTGCGGACGCGGAAATGTCCCCGACGGACTATGTATTTGTAGGTTACGAACTTGGCGCATATATGCATGTAAGTTGTTATTAAACTCGTTTATGTGTTTAGCTTTAGACTTAAGTTTTTCTTTTTTTAATAAGTTGGAACATATACATCGTTTAATGTGGCAGGCTCAGTTAAAGGGCAATAAAAGTTGGCTGTTGGCTCCAACACCTGAATGTGATCAAGCTTGTAACACATTTTCATTTGTTGTTGAGCCCGGAGATGCTGGTAAATGTATTTTTCTATTTTCTACAAGCCTTATATAACTTTTAAATCTTTTTTCAGTTTTAGTAGATACTCGTATTTGGTATCATGGTACATCTATACCTAAAGGAAAATTAACTTTAACTATACAATCCGAATATGGCTAGTTAAAGTGTACAAATGTCAAGTACATTGTTCACAGAATTACTTATTATCATGTTTAAATTTAGATATTTTTTATAGCTATAAAACACAGTAAATATACGTCTTGACGAGACAAATCTATCTTGGCAAACATCAAACTCTAAAAAAAAACTCCATATAAAGTTTCTTTCAGCATTAACCGAAAATATTATAATAAATAATAAACTTAAGCCAGAATAAAAAGCTAAAATTTGTCATAAAACAAGAAGTTGAACAAAAATAAAGCATTAAAAACTCCAGAGCTTCATACTACTGTTTTGTATACTGAGTTTGACGTTTGTCAAAAAATTTGTCTCGTCAAGACGTACTGTAGCGGATACACACGCCAAAAAAATGTTTTTAGAATTTTTTTAAGGTATTTTTTTAAATACCGTACAAATATAAGTTTTATAAAGGTTTATTATTCGAAATGCACACAAAATAGTGTTTCGAATGCTTTGATAAAGTTTAAACACTATTTTTTAATAATTATGAAATTATTTTAATGCATTAAAAAGAAAAACTGAAAATATTGTTAACTTTATATATTTTACTTAGGGTTTCTTCCAAATTTCACTTCATATATGGAGTTTTGACGTTTGGTTTAAGTTTTTATCAACCCTTTAGAATTCGACATCAGCGAGAATTATTTTCAAAGCTTCATTTTATGTTTATGATAAATTCAAGAAACTTATCGAGAAGTAGGGTAAAAATGCAAAATAAAGTGTTCAAGATATTTACAAAATTAAAAAAGGAGAAAAATATTTTTGTATGTAAATCAATTGCTTGTTAAGTGTTATTAACCCCTCCCCAGAAAAAAAATAAATGTTATTCTTAAAAAAAAAAAACAAACTTAAATCACATTCAAAGCTGCTAGTATGTACTGTTTTTGGATATTAGTAATTAAAATATTCGATATTAAACATTACTTTAAAAAAGACAGATAATATTCGTTAATAAGTGATTTTCCTCACATACATACATATTGAATAAAAAAAATTGTATTGAAATTTTTAAGCCCCGAAAATGTACGTAGTTTTGTTTTTATCCCAAGTTTTTTACTGGATCATAATAAGCAAGATTATTTATTTATTAATATGATCAATTGTTCTGTACTCTGCAAAATATTTCTGCATAGAGACAAAACGGTAAGCCTATGAATGCACGTTCGTATATGTACAAATATATATGTATATATGTATGTACATTAGACCGAACTTAATTTTTTTTTTTTTGCAAAAAAAGTGTACCGCCCCCTCAAATTATTCCTTTTTACGCCAATAGTGAAATTCCAAAATCTTAGGCTGATTGCCTTAGGTTAAGGCGTGGCACATGACCACTAAAGTGGCTAAAACTGGTTTATATGGACTTTTCACAGGACAAGGCAAAAAATTAAAAGTAAAATGTTTCATATATGTTTTTAATATATTATTTTATTGAATTTAACTTGCGTTTAATGATTACTATTCTTAATAAACATTTAAACTTAATCGCAAAGGTCTGATTTATTAATGCTACCGTACTTTTTCCTATAATCAGTTACTGTTTGCAAGATATATTGTTTCTCTTCTTCGTTTTTTGTTAAAGCTGCATTATATTCTTCCATAAGTTTTACAAAACGCTCTGCAGTATCATTAACAACATGTAAGTTTTGTACAATATTCATTCCCTTTTGAAATTCGGATTCATTGGGCCACTTGGAAGGGTCAAGTTTTAGAAAGTTAGTTTCAATATTAAACCTTTCAAAAAAGCTCAATGTTTTTTTATTAACAAAGTCTGAAATATTTTTTTGGTTTAAATCATTTATGTTGGTAACTATTCTTTTATTCTCATTATTTTGTTCTTCTTTGAGATTTTCAACCATTTTCCTCTTTTCTCCAACGTCTACAGCATTATCAAAAAATGAAAGACCCGCTGCTTCTGGTGTCAAGTACCACAAGTGGTTCGAAAACTTGCTCGTTACTTCATTGCTTACTATTTCATTCACTTCGTTGAATTTAATAATATTTTTAATAAAATTTAAATCATTTAAAGGTGCTTTCGCGGCAATTGGCGCCTCAATCCACGGCCTCAAATAAACTTTCAAAATGAACACACTTATATCTTGTATAGCATTTGCCTCATCTGATGACATTGAGAATTGGTGGCGGAAAAGAAAAATCTTGAGCGTATATATCGCTTTAGCCATCCATCGGGCATGATGCATCGCTCCAGGTGATTTAAACCTTATAGGCTCTGTGTTTCGACCAAGAAATATAAGACTCAATTCCAATAACTCCTTGTAGTCTGCCCTGGGATGTTGTTTAGTGGCATAGTTTTGAGCAAATTGGGCTAATTGGTCTTGTTCAGTTATGTTAAGCGCAAGATTTATTTTTTTATCCACCATTCCACTTGCAAATTTTTGTTGATTGATTTTGGGCCAATATTTTTTGAAACGCTGGAAAATATCTAATGACGGTCCACTTAATTTTTCTTTTCTTTTCGCATTACCTCTTTTTCAATACGAATATTTCTTCGCTTTTCTTTTTCAAATAATGAACGATCGCATCCCACCATTGCACCAGGTCTACCTTCTTTACGTTGATTCTTCAAAAACTCTTTATCTTCTTCTATTTTAATTAAATCTAACGCATTCCCGTGCGCAATGTCAAATAAGTTTTCCATATTTTTAATAAACTCATCTTCTCGCCTTTTTTGAAGTGGTGTGCTGCGTTTGCACGTTTTTTGCAGATTTTTCCATTGGTGATATAAAGATTCAACTTTTTGAACACTTCTATCAATTTGACGAAATGGAATACGGGCTTTATTCCAAAAAATTTCGACCTCTTTGATAACCAGATATGCACTTGAACGAAGATCCAATTTCACTTTGCGCATGTTATAAAACAAAACTTTCAAAACTTGTCCATTGGAAGGCAGCTTAGATCCAACAATTTGGCTTTCGTCATATCCTAATAAATAAATTTTTTCACTAGCTCTTGTGTCCATTTTGCAAATACCATCAATATAAATTCTCTTTTTAGCAATAATGTTTCTATGATTAAAAGCTCAAAATACCTGCGCTTCACTCTTTACACACTTTTAATTGCCCCGTGGTTGACTTTACTCTGTTGTTGCCAACACTTTATTTAGCAAATCAAATATTTGTTTACATAGACGGTAAGAATGGGGGAACTGTGTTCGATGTACTGAGTTAGACACGCTTTGGTATTGTCAGTAATCAACGTAAACAACAACAAATCGTGAGCATACAAAAAAAAACAAATCGTGAGCATTTGCCGAAGAATAGTAATCATTAAACGTAAGTTAATTTCAAAAAAATAATATATTACAGACATATATGAAACATTTTACTTATAATTTTTTGCCTTGTCATGTGAAAAGTCCATATAAACCAGTTTTAGCCACTTCAGTGGGCATGTGCCACGCCTTAACCTAGGGCAATCAGTCTTAGATTTTGGAATTTCACTATTGGCATAAAAAGGAACAATTTGAGGGGGCGGTACACTTTTTTTGCAAAAAAAAAAATTTCCCATACAAAAAATGTTCGGTCTAATGTACATATATAGATATACATATTTGTTAATTTTTTCAAAGTTACGTTTTCTTTAAAACTTCTGATATGAAGGTAAAATTTTTGAGGTTTTCACTCTTGGTGATAAAGTGTAAGCTTGGTATTTTTGGCCAATGAGGTAAATTTACAATGTTTACTGTTTATCACCAAGAGTGAAACCGGCTAATGTGTTTTAGTTTATTTCTGTTATTGCCGTTGGTATGGCATCCCTGTACTTGAAAGTCAATAACAGCTGAGAGCACTATTTTACACTTATTTTCGTTGACTTTGTGCTTCTTGGCCGGTTTAAGTTATAAAAGTTTTTAAGCCCTTTGTTTTTATTACATAAAATGTCTGGACATTTTAAACCACCAACTTCCGCCCATGTATTCCGAAAAATAAAACAAATTAATCTCCCCAAAGAAGAAGCCGTCTATATGGTTAATCGTAATCCACGAAATTTAGAAAAATTGCGTATAGGTTATAAACCTGATGGGTATCATTTGGAAAAGCCTGGCCGATCATTCTGGCATAAACTAGAAGTAAACATGACTGGACGCTATATCAATGCCGAGGTTAAACATTTTCAAAACGGACCAATCATAACTGCATCCACCTCAGAATGGGCCATAAAAAAACAATTATTTAAAACTAAAGATACAGCAGCTTTTGTTAATTTAGCTAGAGTTTTGGCGCATCGCTGCCAACAATCAGGTATAACGGAAATGATGTGTACCATCGAAGCAGTTGCAGGTGGAAAATTAGAAAAGTTTCTTAAAACAATTGAGGAAAACGGTGTCGTACTAAAAGAAGCACCTCGTTATGTGCTACCTAAACCTTGGGATGCTGATAGACCAGAAAAACCTTGGGAAATATTAGAATAAAGTAGCAAACATTAACTTTATAATCGCAGAAGACAAACTCGTAATAATAAGCTTTTAAAATAAAATTTATTTTAATTCTTTTTTGTTTTATTTAGTTCATAACAATTAGTTTTATTCGTATTTGTGCTTGATGTCGTCCCAGAGTTTCTAAAATAAATACATCTTTATAAGTACAGATTATATAATAAACATTAAAAACAAACTTACGCCTTTGTTAGCAGCCAGAAAAATTTCATCGGAAAGTAAATCGAACGCACGTTCAAAGAAGAACGCGGATCCCATAACGAAGACAGCAAAAGTGGAAGTTCTCTTGAACAAAGCATTGTAGATGATTTTCATGTTGGAAATTAATTATTAACTTAATTTTACACGAAAAACTTTGATGGCAAAAATTACTGGCTTTAACTGCACAAAAATATCTATTCACAATAAAATAAGGGTGGATACCAGATAGAAAGTTTCGTTGTGCGAAATATTTTGGGAGTTTTTTTCTTTTAACGTACTTTCTGGCAACGGTAACCGGACTTACCATGGTACAATTACCCTACAAGGTAGTATCGATTAAACCATGGTACTAAATAATTGGCAATAAATTATTTGAGACTATAGTAACAAAAACATATAATTGCCAGAAATATTTTCAAGAATTTGGTGTAAAGTCTTCATAGTGATTGTTTCATAGTTTCAGCTATGTTTTGTAGAAAAACGCGTATACAAATACGAAGTCAATAAAATTTCTGAAAAAATGTAAAGTTAATTAAGTATAGACCAAAATTTCTATGCTCATATTTGTATGAGAAGAAAGTGACAGCGTCACATTTTCGTCAAAGTGGCAGACTGGGTTTTTTAACGCCTAGTATCCATTAGCCAAGAACACTGTTGTTTTAACATTTGCACTCACAATGATGTTATAACATGAAAACACGTTAACATGAGCGGTCTGACAAGAGCATAATGTTAGTGGTTTCATGTCTAATGGAGACCGTATTTAATGTACGACCTGATGAGATAAATTTGTGAATTGACAAATATCAACTACATATATACAAATATATAAAAAAAAACAATATAAAAATTCCAGGTTTTTATTTTCGACGTTTTCAAGACATAGACGTACGTCATATACTGTAGGTGCCAGGCTAAAGATATCGGGAGTAAAAGTAAGACATATATTAAACTGAACAGCTTATATATGATGTAATTCCTACTTGAACAAAAACTTTTTTAGTAAGAAGTAAATCAATAAATAAATAGTCTGGCATCGCTGACTAATCATTCTAGTTTGTTTTGAACATATTTGTTAGTTTTCTTGTGTTGTATCTTTTAGTTAGATCCTTTTTTTCAGACTTTAACATTCCCAGTTGGTTTGCCAAATATTTCTTCTAGCAAAAAAAAAACAAAAATTGTATTTTAAATTCGATAAAACTCAAATTTAAAAAATGGTTGATTTAACAGGCAGCTCTTCACCCTTCCAACAAAGTATTTCCAATTTGGTGTTCTATGTGCCTGCCGTAGTCGTGTTCGGTTTGGCTGGTAAGTTTTCCGGGTTTTTTTTATTTAATGTTTCTGTGTGCGTATCGTTACCTTCGTATAGAAAGGCTCTTACTTTATTATAAGCCCAGATTTTTGTTTATTTACCCAAAAAAATCTCAACTTAAAAATACGAATTAGGGTCTTTCTGCCTATATTAACGTAACGATATGTGCATATGTATTCTATGTGCACTTTTTTGTTGTAAATTTATTTGGTGATGTGGAACTGCTTAGAAGACGTTTAATTTAGTACTGATGCCAATCATTGGTCTATAATTTTGCATGAACATTTTTCATTTTTTTTAAACAAACTCTTGTTTAGACAAAATAAATGTGAACCCAACTCTTAGAAAAAGTTTTCTTAATCTTAGGCAATGGTCAGATAATGGCAAATGTGACCACAGCTTAATATTACTTTTACACGATGAAGCTTTTCATAAAATTGCTTCCATAAATTTCTTTGTTTCTAGTCTTGTAGTCTATCCAATTAAACCTTTGTTATCAACCTTTGTATTTTTTAAACAAATTTAAAAGAAAAATATTTTAAATAATTTTTTATTTTGAACCCTTTTATTCGTGGTGGCAATAGGTATATGTACATTAAAAATTTGAGTCTACTTGGCTATAGGGAATGGTAAGCAAAGCTGAAAATCAATTTTCGTTTTTACGATCAACTATTTTAATCTCGATTTTCAAAGTCGATTAATCGAAGCTCATAATCGATTGTAATTCATAGTCGACTTGTATGATTTTAAAGTAAGTAAATTACACTTTTTCCCAAAGAAATGATTACAAAGAACGCAGATCATTAAAAAATTCAGTTTAACTTCATACATAAGTATATACTTAAGTGCAACTGTGCACTTATCTATTTTTCCTTTCCCAATAGTTTTTTCTAAATCTGACTGCATTTTTAACTAACTTTTACCGTCAAATATAACAAATTTTTAAATAATACACTAACGCTTCATATTGACACATGGTTTTTCGCCGCAGATAGTTTGTTTTAAAAGAATAGTTCTTAAAATGTATAGCATTTTAAAATTTTTAAGGTTAAAATCGATTTTTTGGGCTCAATGATAGATTTCAGTATAAAATTGTTAACAAAAAGCCTATTACAAAAAATCGATTTTTTTGGGGTCAAAATCAATTTTCGACTATAATCGAAGTCGATTTACCAGTCCTTACTTGGCTATGTATGCAAGTCCTTCACCATGTTTGTGGTAATTTGAAAAAAAAAATTTCTGTTTTATTTTCATTATACTAATTGAATACTTATTTAATTTTTTTTATAATGGTAATGATAAAAGGAGTTAACTTTAATTGATAACCTGTATTTTGAAGAAATTAAATATCAACTGTGAAATTAAAATAGATATTCTATTATTAAAAAAAAGAAAACATGTATGTTTAAATGATTGTTGTTAATATATATAAATAAATTACATATTTTCCAAAACAATCGTAAAGATTTTCTTTGGTAAATAAAATTACTTACTAACCGCTATAACAATTAAAAAGAAAACGAAAATTACCAAACTTTAAAACTTTTAAAATAATTTTTATTAAATGAACAACTTACTGCTCTATTTAAAAAATACTCCCGTGTATGGGATAAACACAAACGTAAAATAAGATTGAGAGAATAAAGATAAACGAATTATTAGAAAAAAATGTTTTTTCTCAAAAAACTGTGTAAATGAAAGGATTTTTAAACATACTTCAAACATACTTCACGTAAAAAAAATCCTTTTTGTAAATTTCACCTAATACTAAGCCCATGTATGACGATGAGCAAAATACTAATTAACCTTTTTTCAAGTATTTATTTTATTTTTGTTGCTATTTTTAAAGTTGAACACAGTTTGAAAAATCCCTTAAATACGAACCGAACCCAACGAATGTAGGAACAATCTTAAAATATAACTAAGGAAACTAGGATTTTAATAATGAAAGTTTTCGTGTTCTTTTAAAAAAAGAAGAAGAAGAAGAAGAAGTAAAACTTTAGCTGCCGACAAAAAATGTAAAGAGTTATGGCCTACTAAACCTACGATCAGGTTTTTGTTTCAAATTTTAATACATTCACACTTTTTCGCTAATACAGTCATACCTTTAAAAATTGATACAATCTGGTTTTCAAACTTTCTTTTAATTTTGTGTTTCAAACATTAGGCTACGGTCAGATGTGTCAAATATTTGCCCCAAAAAAACGTGGCCATTTTTTTTTTTTTTTTTGAGTTTTGTTTTGACATAATTATTACTTGCAGTCCCAGAAAAAAAAACTAATACTAGACCTAGTCTAGACTTATACGATGAAAATTTTTATGAAAATACTTCCACGAAATATCTGGTTTATAGACGAGGGGTGTAGGAAAGTAGGAAACTTCTTCATCCTTTTTGTCTACAAACATAACTTAAGTGGAAGTAGGTTAGGTAAGGTTACGAAAGATAGACACGAATGTAATTCGCCACCTCCATCTGGAGGCCTGTAGGCCTATTGAGAATCCTTTCAGAAGAGTTGAAAAGAGAAATAGGAAAGACAAAGAAAATTTTAGGTGGAACGATACAGGAATAAGAGAAGAAAGCAAGAATGTCGTCAGAGAGAAGTCAGACTAAGTCAGTGCTCGTCAATCGCGCAAAGACGATGAAAACATCCATCCATCCAATCGCTTTGATGAATCCTATGATGGTTCCCAGCCCACAGCCAGATACCGCGCCAAGTCCATCTAAGAAGCGCCCTTCCAGTTACCTCTGTTGGATATGCAGCCTAGAGAAGTGGCAGAAAAAGTGTTTCATAGTCTCTATGTCCTTCTTATCCCCGCGTAACCTGCAGGAATCAGGAGAATTCCTTTACCATTGACTCGTCATATATCTCACATCGCAGTAACCTGTGAGAGTCCTAATAATGCACCTCAGAGTCCACCTGCTCTCCTTGAGCAGCAGGTTAGTGCCCCTTTTGTCTCGCCTGGGGATCCCGCAATCAGACTTGTCCCTTTTGGTTTTGGCCACTTTGTCTATTATCCAAGTCATTACCAGTTCATAATAGAAATTCATTGGTGGCCTTACCGGCTCACAACCCAGCACAATACCCGTCCGACTCCCTCGTCGCCAATTCATCGGCAGTCTCATTACCGATAACGTCACAATGACCCGGTACTTAAAAGATCCTAATCCTGCGTTTCACCAAAATTGCCTTGAGAGCACTTCCACAAATCCAGAGATGGCATGTCCCTCTAGAGCCTTAAGCGCACCCAGAGTGTTAAAGTAGATTGTACCGTCCCCTCTTCCATCCGCGTCCTCCCCTATCAATTCCGCGGCTCTAGTCACCGCCAGAATCTTAGCGTGGAAAACGCTGTACTCGTCCGGAAGACTGCACACCCCTCATACAGCCCCTTGGATCCCTTCCATGCCTCCCTATCCGCAAACACTACCTCAGGTAAGATGCCAAAGTCGTTTTTCGACCACATAGTCAAACCCGACTGCCACAGAAGTCGACCATCCTGGGCCCTTTCCAGAATGGCGGCGCACAGTGCTTTGATCCCATATAGTGATGGGACAAAAATAGAAGGAGTGGTCCTAGAGCTTTGAAATTTGGTACAGTAGTATAAAATACTTAAATTAAGAAAAATTCAAATTTTTGAAAAAATCGGGCAAAGGACACGCCTACTGCCCATATATAGAAAGGACGAAATTTTCAATTTTGACTACATAACTGCACAGAAAGTTACAATAGTCCGTAGATTATTTACATCCCGTGCTAGTAACTTGTGTGATAATTTTTATTGGGATTGACGCAAGGACTCTAGGTCCTGCCATATATCCTTTTTTGCAAAAATGCTAATGTGTATAGGCTTACTTTACCAAAGAAATTGACTTATGCAGGCCTTTGGTACACTAGTATAAAATACTTAAATTAAGAAAAATTAAATTTTTTGAAAAAATCGGGCAAAGGACACGCCTACTGCCCATATATAGAAAGGACGAAATTTTTAATTTTGACTACATAACTGCACAGAAAATTACAATAGTTCGTAGATTATTTACATCCCGTGCTAGTAACTTGTGCGATAATTTTTATTGGGATTGACGCAAGGACTCTAGGTCCTGCCATGTATCCTTTTTTGCAAAAATGCTAAGACTGTTACAAAAGTTAGCCGATTCTCATTAAATTGGGTGGTATGGTTATTATTATGTGTCAAACAAATGTTAGTGCCAAATAACATTAAAATTGATTTATAAAAATAGAAAATAAAAATTAAATTGGCTAAAAATCTTCTACATTATGATTTTGACGACAACGTGAAAGTACAAAATGACAATCTTTCTAAATTAAATTTAATTTAAAATACGTATAAGTGCGTTTTTTAATAATAATTTTTTTTAATAAATTATATATGTATATTTTATTTTAAAATAAATCTTCTTCAGTATTAGAATCTTCCCAAAAAATATTGCCGCTCAATGAAACATTTGTCTCGTCGTCTTCAACTGGCTCATTAGCATTTTTTCTTAAGTATATATGTATCAATTTCTGCAAATAATGGATTTTTTTTGGTCTTTGGATTCCTTTTTGAAGTCAAAAACGGATCTAAAGATAGTATTAAATCTTTATGAGTGTATTTTCGTGACGTTTTCCTCGTATGGGACGTCTTGCTTTTCTCAAGATTTTGTGGTTGGCTTCCAATGCCTCTTCAGACAAGCACCCTGAAATTTATTTTCAGATACCACAATAGGCGGAATAAACTTTTTTTCTTAGTTTGTAATGCATACAGCGTCGGAAAAAAATTTGGGTGTATTTCATTTATTGTATTACGTAGCACACTATATTTTCTTTCGGTCAAATCTAAATTCATATATAGCCCCAAAGCTGGTAAGCATTTTGAATTCGACATTAGGCTTTGCAAAACAGAATGAGATTCCCGTTTTAAATTTTCCACTGCAAAATGTAGCTCCTCAAGGGAACATTTTATTACTAACTCTGGGAGTCAAATCTAGCGATTTTCAATCGCTGTATTAGTTTGTTGTGATGCAAAGTTTTATAAGATTTATGAAAAACATTAAATTTTTGTCATATTTTGATCTAGTTTTTGTTATAAGTAGTCACAACAGACCTGGAAAAAACAAATTTTTTGGCAGTTCATAGCTTACATTTTAAAAATTTAGCTAACTTCTAGCGATTTTTTATACTAACTTATCTATATTTTTGGGGAAAAAAGTTAGCAGCAGTGGTGGGAGGTAAACAATGAAACACCAACGTCAATCTGTTAATTTAGCGGCATCTTGTAGCGTTAAAAAGAGGCAAACACAATTTTATACTTATTTTTTTAATTTATCTCGTTAATTATTATAACCTTATGGTATCAATTTGGTTTTATATGTTATTATATTGTAAGTTCTTTTTATAGTTTTAGCTCCAGAAAACTCGAAATTTGAGAAAAAATCACGAAAATAGCCATTTTTAAAAAAAAAATTTTTTTAAGTTCCGGTTAAATTTTTAAATTTTTTTTTTGTAGTTATTAGAAAACAGTATAAATTTTTGAAAACAGAAAAAAACCCATAGACCATATTTTTCTTTTTTTTTTTAATTTTCCATCAAACTTAAAAAATTTTTGGAGCTTAAGTGAATAATAAGCATTTTTCAAAGCAACAAAAACTATGTATAGCAAAATAATATAATTAAAATTTTTGCACAGTTGGTTTCGAATATAGTTAGCTATTACAAGAAATAATTTGAATTTCCTAGTTCAAAAAATTAAATTTTTACAATAATTTTTTTAAAACAACAAAAAAACCTAGGTAATTTGGGGTTTTAGTGTCATTTTATAGCGTAAAATACATAGAAACGCAAAAATTTTACTATTTTGCGGTTTTTTTATTAAACAATATTAATTTTAATTTATATTTTTTAGTATTTGTAGTTTGTGTTCTTTTAAACCTTAGAAAACTGGCGAAATTTGAGAAAAAATCACGAAAATAGCCATTTTAAAAAAAAAATTTTTTTAAAGTTCCGGTTAAATTTTTAAAATTTTTTTTCTTGTAGTTATTAGAAAACAGTATAAATTTTTGAAAACACAAAAA
This sequence comes from Melanophora roralis, assembly GCA_963583895.1. Lineage (NCBI taxonomy): Eukaryota > Metazoa > Arthropoda > Insecta > Diptera > Rhinophoridae > Melanophora > Melanophora roralis. The sequence continues at coordinate 68,661,467 of OY757191.1, read as the reverse complement.
AAAACCCATAGACCATATTTTTCTTTTTTTTTTAATTTCCATCAAACTTAAAAAATTGTTAGAGCTTAAGTGAATAATAAGCATTTTTCAAAGCAATAAGAAATACTTATAAAAAAAGAAATCACAAAAAATTTTTTTGACAGTTAGTTGCAAATGTAGTTATTTACTACAAAAAAAATTTCAATCTCATACTCCAAAAAATAATTTTTTTATAACTGTTTTCCTGAAGCATGTAAGACGCGGGTATTTGTTTAGCCATTTTTACTTCAAATTCTTTGACTTTGGCGCCCCCTAGCGCCACCAAAAAGAGCTAAATCGAAAAAATTCTTTAAAATTTATTTAAAAATTATTGTTATCTGTCGACCTATATATTTTTATCTACAATATAAAACATTTTTTTTTTTATTGTATTTTTGTCTATGGGACACAGCACTGTGCGGCGTGTCCAACTGACCCTGCCCTAAGCATACCTAACTCCCTAACCCTAAACAAACTCCTTGCCGCCATTCCAGCAACAAAATCCTCAATGGGAAGAAAATGCAGAATGATATCGAGCGCTGCATGTCGCGTACCCTGGCCCCCGTAACGCTTCGTACAGCACATTTCTGAATCTTTGACAATAGCTTCCTTATGTCCTTCTACAAGGCTCTTTTTATAATGAAAGTTATTTCATGAAGAATTTTATCGTTTTAGTCCAGTATTGGTTTAGTATAGCAAAACAATAATTTTGCAAAAGAAAAAAACTTCAATATTTAAACCATTAACACATCAATGTTTGTATTTTTGTAAGTAAAAGGTTATTTTTTAATCGCTGAAGTCTGAAATTTTGTAAAGACATGTAGTTCAATGATATATTTAATAATCGATCGATATAGAATTTTTTGTTCGTTACACCTTTTTGCGTTTGAGCTAACGATATGTAGACAAATTATCAAACATTTTGAAGATTTAACAAAAAAAGATAACTTTAAACTATTAAACAAACTCTATTTATAAAAACTACATAAGGAACTTGTGAAAAATTGATTTGCCTACATTTAAAGGGATTTATTTTGTAAAAATTTAAAAGCACACCTCAAATCTAAACTAATAACATAACAGCAAACCCACCGCAATGTTTACTTTCTTATGCTTTCTTGCATAGGGTGTCCCAGTATCAATGCAAAATTTTATTAAATTAAGAAGTTTTTTACGAGTATTTTAAAAAGGTACAAAGATTTTGCTTTATTCTAGGAAAACTCAGTCTGCATTGACAAGTTAGTTTGTATTTAACTAAAATTTAAGATTACTTAGGGGTCACCATTACACTCACACTTTTCGTTTTTAACACTGTCCATATATCTTTCATTTATCTATCTTTCCCTTTGTCTAACTATTTAACGGTCGAGTTAACTGCTAATGTTGTAAAAACAAAAGGCATAAACTCAGAAAAACAACTTCAAATATATTTTACAAAAGATAAACGTCTTAAGTGTACTTGTTAACTTACATTTTGAAAAGAAAATAAATATACTACAAGTTCTATGTAGGAAGCGATACAGAGGTTTTTATGCATTTTTATATTTTCTTGTTTTTGCAACATTTTTCTACACAAATTAACGTTAATGTAGGACCTTTGGGTAACCCTGAATAATGTTATCAGCTCAGAAGTTATGTTTATATAAATTGTACAAGTCAATTGATAAACTACCCTGGGTCTTAGCATCTTATCTCTACCCTCTTACTCCTGGTCTACAAATATTCTTTAAAAAACTAAAAACAATAAAAAAATTAATATTTATATGAATTATTTTTGCTGACGTTGTCACACGATGTAGGTATATGTATGTATCGGTTAATTTTTATGTTGTTGGAATGCAATAGTTTTAGAATATGATTTATTTGACCACACTTTAATAGCAAAATCATATCAATTATATATTTAGTTCTTTAAAACCTTATAATTTACCAATAGTTTAGTTGTTTATTAAAAACATCTCGATCGGCCGGCTTGTTAAAATTTAAAGTATTTTTTTATAACTGGTGTGTTTTAGAGATTCAATGTATGAAATAGATAATTTTATTAACTTAATAAAATTTAAAAAACACAATTAATTTAAAATTCTTTATAATTAAAAAAAAATGTGTGTGTTTTGTCTAAAGTTTTTACAGACAAAACAAATCGATAAGGAATTGTTTTTTAAGAACATAATATATTTATGGCCACGTATGCTTTAATTTGCATGTTTGTTGAAAATGCTTATTACTAGTTATTTATTTTACAAATACACAATAATATGTTTGAAGTTAATTGAGTCTTAGAAGGCATTCGCGCCACATTAGTAAAGTTTTGTGAAAGTTTTTAAGATTTCTGACGTGAACGTTTTTATATTTGTTAAAAAAGGGCAGTAGAAATGTTTAAAGCTTCAATTGTTCAAATTTTTTTGCCCTTATTTTTAAATCTTAAATTTTTCTATGTTGATTTAGAGCTTTATTTAAAATAATTTTTGTAGGGCTTGTTTAAAAATTGATCCATAGAGATATATTAAATAACCTCTAAATAAACCTGCCATAACTATTATAAATATGGGCCTTAATGTTTCTTTTAATTTTGTTTTTTTGTAAACTAACTGAACTATTTCGAATTGTATTTCAAAACTTTCTTATTGTATTTCAAAAATTTACAATTTAACTTTAAAATTTCTATACAAATTGTGTTTTAGCAATTTCAAATTTCATTTCAGAATTTTTGTATTCAATTTTAGAATTTAAAATTCAACTTTTAAATTTCTATTAAAATTGTGTGTCAGAAATTTCTAATTTTTTCCAGAATTTTCTAATTAAATTTTAGAATTTGAAATTCAATTTCAAAATTAAAATAAACATCAGTAGTATCGAATAGAAACGGTGCTGACGAAAAATCTGCTGATTTCGAAAATGCATTACACTCGGCTGGCATTGGAATTACCTAATTTTTAATAAAAATTTCCATTCTTAGCTATTACAACTTAAATGATGAACTTAAAACCGAATAATAGAAATTGTTTTAGGATATAGAAAAGTTCAAATAAATAACTATAAAATAATACATTAATAAAATAAGATATTTTAAAAAATACAACAAGTAAAAGCGCTATATTCGGCTGTGCCGATTTTTGTATATACATATATACCCTTCACATCGGCCTTTTTGTTAACCCAGTCACCTGATCTAGGCAAGTTGTTTTCGAACCGTAAATATAATAATTACATATTTGTGGTGGGCTTAAAATACATAGCTACCAAAGTTTTCGAAACAGAAAACTCACAACATTTGAACAATTTTATCGGCTTCCTTATCTTTGAGGATCCAGAATATATATACTTAGATATACCCTTACCACTATGTAAAGGGTATAACAACAAACACACGCAAACACTATGGCTCTCAAAAAAACAGAAAACAAATTAGGCAAAAACAGTTAGGTGATTCACAAGGTGTCCTATTTGTCCTATTGTCATAAAATTTCACAATGGTTTAAAAGCCTTTACCAAATATTCGACACTCGGCGCAGATGTATGTGGAGTTGTTGTGACAATTTAATAAGTATATTAAACGACGTAGTGTTTTTTAAGAACTATTTTTGTATAAAAGACAAAAAATCCATTTTGAAATTTTATAACAATATGACAATAGGACATAATAGTACACCTTGTGAATCCCCTAAGTATACAGGTATGATACGATCGATGTACATCTATTGTCCTTGCAAGAGTGTTAAGAGCAATAGTAAGCTATAACTGTTAAACTCTTTTCATAAGAACAGTCTTCACTTTCCTTTTCGTTTGAATTGTCAAACGCGTGCCGAAATCAACAACACATGTTCTTACATACCTACGTCCAAACATACATACAGACACTTAAGGCGTTTTTATTCACATCCATATGTTTGCTTAACAACGTTGCCAGTTGGTTACATTTGTTACACTTTTTGTATGGATTTCGCTTTATAAAAACTGGGAAAACTGGGGCAATCGCAGTACTTTGCCTATATTTTGATCCGTGGTGAACCGATCTTTCTTTTTTTAAATAGCGATCGTCTCAGGGATATTTTTGATAGTTTGACACCAATACATGGTACGTAGACTTAAATTGAAACTTGATTTCAACAGACACACAGACGGACATGGCTAAATCAACTTCCCTGCCTATAAGGAGATCCAGAATATATATACATACTTTATGGGGTCGCAAATGGATAATAATGAAATTATAAACGGAATGACTAAACTAATATATGTATACCCCCTATCACTATGTGTAGGGTATAATTAAAAAGATCTGAAATTGTAGGCTATATACCTATGTATATATATAACATTTTAATTTTATAAAGATTAAATAGTTAATTTCTGAAATTTAATGGAAAATTCTGAAACACAATCGGGAATGGTGTAGAACTAGGAATACACTAAAAACATGTTTTTAAATACTAACGGGGAGTAAAAAATTCACGAAAGTTCAAATGTTTGTTTTGTTCTAAATGTTTTAATCATTTTTGTATAATACCATTTGTTATATAGCGAACTATCGCATATGATAAAAGTTTTTTAAATTTATTCAAAAGTTTAATATCTGACTAATTTTAAATTATTAAATTTGTTGCCAATAATAAAATTAAATGCTACTTACGTTTATTTGCTTCACAAATTTTTAAGGGCAAAGGCGTTACAGTTTTTTTGAAAAATAGTATTAAACTTTTTTTTTGGAATCATTTACCAAACTTCAAAATTTGTTATTTGTTTTTTTTTTTCAATTCGCAAATGAACATTGTTGTAACAACACTTGATAAACAAATACTATCCTGTAAAATGTATGTTTTATCAGAAGCAGCTGTTGTTGTTTTTGTTTTTTTCATTAGCCTTTTTTTAAACGAAATTAACCAAAAACCAATGTTTAATTATGAAATACTGAATTAATTATAAACACGAAATATTTTTTGTAATTTAAAATAAAATATCAATACATGATAAAATTAACAACATTTACATATACATATGTACACACATATATATGAATGTATGTATATGTTTGTATGTACTATTTATTATAACTATTTATTTATATTTTTTTTTTTAAATTAGAATACATATAAAAGTAGCTAAAATTATTATGACAAATACTTTCTTATACATAAATATATGTATAAAATTTAAATATTTTTATATAAATTACTTTTATTCCTAAACAAACGTATACAAATGTATGTATTTTCTTTGTTTTTATTTAATTTATGCTGCTCAATGTTGAATGTTGTAAAAAAAAAAACACCATATTTCGTCTTAAAAATTTTCTTACTAAGGAAATGCAGTTTATTGAACTACATACGTATTCACAGAAAACAAGTAAAATTAGCAACAACATAAACCGCAACGTTTGTATACTTTTATTATCTAAACGAAAAATAATACAACAATTTATAACTAAAAAGTATTAATAACAAAATACATACATACCTACCTACACTGTTAATAAAAAAGAAAAAAAAGATAAAACAACTTCATTTAAACAAACCAGCAAAACACTTTAATATACCCAAATACTTTTTTTCAATACTTTTTACTACACAAATTTAAAATTCCTTAAAAAAAGCAATAAAATCGTTTCTTTTAAAGAACTTCATCTATTCCATAAAAAAACATTGTAAAGTTCTTTTAAAACATCAATATCTACAACAACAATGGCTAACGACCCTATAAATCAAAAACAATTTGAGGAAGATGTTTTGGCTGCTACTGGTCAAGATGGTGCCTTTAATTATGCTGATAACGATGGCAATTTTAAATTGCCAAATGTAGATGAAGTTTGGAAAATTATTGAACAAATGGAAGGTATAAGTGACGAAGAACGTGCTAATATAAAGAAAAACTTATATAACCCACAAGATGGTACCCCAGGGGGCTTTATGAAACGTTTAGCTCAACCCGCTGTGAATCACACATCCGGGGACTATATGATATTCCTTGCCATGATTGTTATAATAGCACTTATATTTGGTAAGAAAATTAAGAAACCCTTCATATACATATAAAGCTTAAAGATAATCTCCCTTATTGCGAATGTCAACGGCCACGCTATTGACGTCGACTTGCAAATTAAATTACTGTGAATATTAAGAATATTGATATTTATTTCCTCTAAAATATCGATAACTTGAAAGAATTAACACATCCTCAAAAAGTACCGATTTTGGGTCAAGTTAACGTCGGAAAACTAAATTATATTCAGTTAAAAAGGAACGTCGACATCGACAGCGACTTTCACAATGAGGGGGAAAGTTCAAGAGTGATTATTTTAAAGTGTGTTTAAACTAAAGAGAAAAATTAAGTGACATTAAATATGTTTGGTTTTTAAAGCCCTTATATAAATGAAATTGTATTTAAATCAGGGACCGAAAATAACAGTTATTTTTAAAATTTGAAATCAAAAAGTCAGGTGGATATAATTTGTCTATCAGATATTTGAATACAGCATATTGATGCTGTTATGGTAAGGAATAATAAACTTAAAAGACTTTAATTTTTTTTGACTTTTTTCAAAAAAGTCAATATAGGTATAATAGTTATTTTTTGACTTTTATTCTTTCGGTCAGAAATAAAAGTTAAAATTTGACTTTTATTTTTTAAGTCAGAAATTAAAGTTAAAATTTGACTTTTATTTGTTAAGTCAGAAATAAAAGTTAAAATTTTACTTTTGTTCCTATTGAAAGCAGATGTTAAAAAAGTTAAATAAAATATTAATTAAATATTAACACAGTTTTTATTTTTAGAATTATAAGTACATGTTGTATTTGTGTTAAAACAAAAAGAAAAAAAAATATAATAGAGTACATATGTATATAAAAACGGTTATTGGCTAGAAAGTTAAGAAGTTGGTGTTTTGCATATTTTGCTCTGAAAATACAAATTACATTTAACTTTTATTTTTGACTTAAAAAATAAAAGTCTAATTTTAACTTTTATTTTTGACCGAAAAAATAAAAGTCAGATTTTAACTTTTATTTTTGACCGAAAAAATAAAAGTCAAATTTTAACTTTTATTTTTGACTTAAAAAATAAAATTCAAATAATAACTATTATATTTTGACTTTTTTGAAAAAAGTCATAACTGTTACGGTCCCTGATTTAAATATAAATTGTGGCTCTGAGCATATTAAAATGGGTAGTGGATGCGACGTACTTTTTCTTTTCAGACAGAAAGGGTAATGAGAAACCTATTTTTCCACATTTCTAATCGAGAAATGTAAAATTTTATTTAAGCAATTTCCTCCAAGATTGATTTGTGAAATGTCCGTAATTTTAACGAACAGATAACACGTAGGCATTAGTTAGTTGTTTATTAAATTTCGAGCATTAATGGAATCCAAGTAAAAAGTTGTATCAGGTTAAGGCGAATCACATTATTCTTAACTCAACAATTCATTATTTTAATGTCAGTGTTATCATCTTAAAAAAATTGTACACAAATAAAGATGACTTTTGGAGCTGGAGCCCTAATCGTAACTTTTGGATTGATTTGAGCCAAATTCAGTTTTAATAAAATTATTTGTAAGATTCAAATGGAATTACCATGGTTTCCGTGTAAATCCCTAATGTCGGATGTATGTTGGACAAATTATAGGCCGGTAAAATTTAACAGGATTTTTTTTCTATTTTAAAAGACTAGTACACGTGAAATTATTTTGTTATCTATTTGCAGTTTATACGGTTAAATGTGATTTCCGTGATTGAAACTGCTTTTAAACAAACGGTAAATTATGTGCTCATAGTCGGGAAATTTTATTATTTCCCTTTATATACAAACTATTTGAGTAAAATTTTCTTTTTATACCTGTATATCCATAAGATGCTTATAGAGTTATAATGATTTCCAGGTAAAAGTTAGGTTAATAGACCGATCTGCATTAAATTTAGTAGGACCTTTTCATGCATGTGTTAGTATAAGTATCTTGATTATTATAGTCTACGGTTTCAGAACTTTCTAATTGAATTCTAGGTTTTTCTAAATTAATTTTAAAAATTTCTAATTTAATTTTAGAATTTCTGTCACCCCTGTTTCCAAAAAAAGAGTCTTTTTTATTCAAAACATTTGTTTTCAGTTATTTTGATTAGATATATCGGTGTTCCTAAAAATAATTAATTATCTTAATGCGACAATTTCTTTAAAAATCTATTTTTTAAAGTCATGTTGCAAGAGAGGCATGCCAGATGATTTGATGTTGTTTTTTTCAGTAAGCGTTAGAAAGACGTGCATTTGCTGATTCAAATAGCTTTCTACAACGTAATTCTGTACGAAATAAAATTTCTAAAGGAAATTGTTATTCAAAACTTTTTATTTGTACTTTAGAATTTTTTGTAATTTGAAACTTTTATTTGTGTTTCAGAATTTTCTATTTCCTTTTTAGAACTTTCTGTGTATTTTAGAATTTTTCATTTGGGATTTACATACATAAAATAAATTATGATGGTCGGAGTTAACCGACTAGAACTTTCTGTACTTATTTTTTTGTTTTTTATTTAAACTAACTTTTAATTTTGGGGCAATTTACGAAAAGGAATAAAAAAATTCTTAACTGCAATATAGACATTAATATGGGAATTTTAATTTTTAAATGCCGAAACCAGGATAAAAATAAAACTAGCAAGTAAGAGCGCTTTATTTGGTAGTGCCGAATCTTATATAGCCTTTACATTGGTATTTTTGTATACCCAGTCATCTGATCTGACTTAGGTGTTAATATTGTTATACAACAAAGAAACGATATATGTATACTGATTGAAATGGCTGCCAAGAAAATGTTTTTACAAAGGCAGGTTTATCTAACTGACACAGTTTTTGGAATTTTTTAAATATTCTTTTTGTTACTTGTGCCTAGGAAGGCAGTTTACAATTATGTATTTCAGTCTGTTTTTAGCTCTCTTGTGATTCTGTTGTAACAAAATCCTGTATTTCGGATAAAGGAATTTCAACGGATCTAAATTAATTTGTTACATATCACTTCAAAATTAAAAAAAAAATCAAATTATGTTACTAGAATGATTTAGTTGCAAAAGCATATGGCAAACAATTTTCTTAATAATAATGATAAAAAGGAGCAAAAGGTTGAACTAAAGACAGCAAGCGCTCGTTAGAGTAAAAAATCTGAAAGGAAAAAACGTTTTATATGATAAATTGTGGACTAAACTGCAAAGATTATATTCATAACTTTCAGGGAAAAACGCAAACAAGAGGGTAATACAGTTTTTGGCACAAAACAATGAAAAAAGCCAGAAAAAGTTACTAGGAAAAAAATTTATCGTTTAGGTGAAAATATTGTAAATACCTTTTGTTACTTGGTAGATGCTTTAATTTGTAACAAGACTAAAATTATGCTAAATCATGATAAAGATCTAAATTCAGTGTGCCGGCTACCTCTAAAAGCCGTAATGGTGTTTCCACTATAAAATTTTTAAAAAGTTTTCGTACACGGTATGGTGGTGTATCAGTTATAGAGATTGGTAAATTGAGATTATTTGACAATGACAAGGTCGCACAAGGATATTTTAATATTTAAGGGACTAATTTTTTACAAATCGCAAAGAAATTTTTGTTCTAACAATTTTAGCTTTGTCATGCTAGAGCCCAAAGCTTAAGGACTGTACTGTGTTAGTTTAGTTATATTTTTGTTCCACAGGGCTCAGACCGTAACTCCAAAAATATTTTTAAGAATACCTAAAGAAAAAACGGGGGAAATGGATCAAAATATTGCAGTTCGGTAAAAAAAAAATTGATTTAGGGGAAAATTAAAAATTTTTAAGGGGATAATGCTTAAAGGAGTTAATTTTTATGTTAGAGAGGAGATTTATATTATGATATTTGCTAATAACGATCATACAAAACACTAAACCCCGAATTTTGAAGTGCAGCTCCTCTGCCAGTTTTGCATTTACTTCAAATACTGCTTAAAATAATGAGATATATTTTTTTAAACATCATTGACTTAAAAATGTTTATTAAAATTTTTTATTCACAAAAAAAAAAATCTTTTTTGGCAAAACAATTACTTGACATACTATATGTACTTATGTACATATGTATGTACATATTTACTTAAAATCAAAACAAAATAGTGGAAACCCGTTTCATTGTTATTAATTTTCTAATGAAATTACATACAAATATGATAACACTTAAATATTTCTTTCTAATAGGTACATACTGATATAAACATTTATTTGTTACATTATCATTTAGGTTGTATAGTTTGCATTATATGCGTTAAAATTTGTTATTTTTATTTTATCACAGTTAACAAAAACTTGTAGATACAGTCAAATCCCGATAATTCGTACCCCGATAAATCGTAATTCCCGATAATTCGTAATAAACTGTTGGTCCCTTGAAAAAGTCTCGTTAATTCGTAAAATTTCCATACATTTCGGTCCCCTCGCTAATTCGTAATTTTTTTTCAAATAAAATCTTCTTTACCTCTTATAAATCGTAATTTTTTGCTAACTACCACTTATAATTCGTAATAAAAACAACAGAAACACGGAAAGAATGATTTTTTGTTTACCGCTATTTTTTTTACGTGGGTTTTTGCTTTTACTTGTGTGTGTGTTTATTTTCTTAAGATTATTTTGTTACATGAATAATAAAAAAAATGTCAAAGCATAAAACGTTTTTTATGTTTCTTTTCATCTTTTTAGTAAATAAATTGAAAACCCCCGTTAATTCGTATTTATTTTATTTTAACCCCGTTAAATCGAAACCCCGCTTAATCGAAAACCCCTTTAATTCGTAAGAAATGGCCGGTCCCTTGCGATTACGAATTATCGGGATTTGACTGTACTTATATACACGTTCGGCTATGTTTCAAAAAAAAATTTTACATAAACTAACATAAAGATAAGATTAAACCAAATGTAAAAAAAACGCGAATATAAATAAGAAAAAGCTTTTGTATTCAATATACATTAGAGTACTAACGCACTGAAAAGCTTTTATTAGTACACATTTGAACATTGTAACAAAACGTTAGCGGATAAAAATAAAACACTGTAGAATTGTTTGTACGTTATACAATTGTTTAAAAGAATAAGTTTTGGTTTATAAAACAAAAACAACCTTAATAAGACATGTAGCAACAAAAAAATTGTTAAATAAAAATTCTATTGCCATAAAGAAATACTATCAAACAAAACTATTATTCATAAACTATGGAGAAAATGACTGCCAGTGATGACGATCAATATGTAATAGAACAATTAAAACAATCGGTTAAGTCAATAATCGAAAAGACAGGCTCAAATAAACTTGCACACGAACTTATTGCCAAAATACACAAATTACAAATGCAATTAGAGGAATTATCGAATTCGGATAAAACACAATTTATACATGAAATGAAAGATTCATTTCGTGCCACCATTAATAAAATTGAAAAAAAATTATGGCAACATGCTCAATTCGAAAGGGTCTATACATATTCAATATTAACCGCTCTAATATTTTTATTACTTTTTGTATTTGGTAGGTTATTAAATATTTTTAATTTTTTTTTAAACTTGCAATTTTTTTTTACACCATATTAATCTTGATTGTTTTTTTTTAATAATTTATTTTTTTTTGTTTAATTTTAGCTCTCTTTGGTTACAAATTGTATAAATCGCTAATGGAGAAAGAGTTAAAGAAACAGGAGAAACTTAAGCTCAAACAATCCAAAAAGAGTAAAAAGACCAATTAAATTTCTAAAACAAAACTAGACAAAAGACAATGAGAGGCTTTCGTGCCAGAATCTTATTTTTAGTTTAATAATAAAAACAATAATAAGTGTAATAAAAATAAATAAATAAAGTAAATGTAATTATGCAACTTAATAGCTTAAAAAATTAAATTTCAAATAAATAAGACTTTTTACGTAATTGTAATGTTTATACAAATTATTTGCTTTTAATAATGTTAATGCAATGAAGATGCAAAGTGTATATTGTAAGTATGTATAAGTGTGTATTTGTTAATTGCCTTATAAAACAAACAATACTTAACTTAAAACTTAATTGTACATACTGTTAAACATGTTGTAATAGTTTCGTTTGTTAATTAAAGTTTTAACTTACATAAAGTTTAGCAAAAACAAATTAAAACCTTTAACGAGCATGTCGTAATCCATTACCAGGGACCCGATAAAAATAACTTTTAAGTGAACTTTTTTGTTTTTTTCTATTAAAAAAACAATTATTTAAATAAAAAAAATATATTTATCAAGTCAGTTATTTAAATTTCCATCAAAGAGCAAAATTTATTCTACTGTTCAAAATAAATATTGGAAATAAATTTATCGATTTTTATCAGTATAGTACAAAACTTTTTACAACTAACTTACTATCTTTAATACATATGTATGTATGTACATATGAATGTAAATTTAAGGTTTTCTTTCGGGGATTGCCCAGAGAAATATTGATTCCCGCTTTCCTGGGATTTCCTTAGCGGTATACCGGGAAATAAAATTATGTATAAGTAAATTGATTCTTCTACATTTTGAAAACAGCTGTTTTAGCTTTGTATGAATTTTTCCCCAAAAAAAACATTCATATGTGGTCATATTTTCATAAATTTTAATTTAATTTCATGTATGCTTTTCAACAAATAAATGTCTTTATTAAATTAATAAATTTCTTTAAGTTTACAATTGAAGATATTTATTTCTAACAATTCATTGGGAAAATATACATAATAATATACATAATAAAAATAAATATATAAAATTGATTAAATCTGACGTAGATAAGTTTAAGCGTGAGAACAATTTAAAAAATTTTTCGGGTTTGGCAAATCTTCGATTTTTTAATGTACGTATTTACGTAGTGGGATATTATTCATTAGTGCAAAGGCCTACCTTCAAGTATACCAAACTACTCAGAATCACTTGCTGAGTCGATTTAAGCCTGTCCGTCTCCGTCCATCCGTCCGTCTTGTTTCCATATATTCTTGTAACCAAAGCAATTTCGAAGATCTTTTAAAGAAATTTGGTACAGATAAATTTTTTTGCACTGGCATGAAGCCTATTGTTTGTGGTAATGATCTTTTGCACAGCCCCCTTACAAACGTCTTCCCGAAATAAGAATTTTGAGCTATATCAGGGGGCGAATTACGGCATTCGATTCGAGTCGATTCGATCGAGTTGTCAATGCTTTTAATATAGAAATTCTAAAAAGGAGTTTTAAATTTCGATTCGAATCGAATGCCGTAATTTGCCCCCAGGCTTTAATATTTCTTTATCTTTACAAAATGTGTCTAACTTGATGCCACCAACCACGAATACTATCGGTACATTTTTTGATAAAGCATACAAATGTGCCTCCGGAATAAGCATTTTGAGATATAACTGACGGGAATATTACTCTATCTCGACAAATTTTTGAATTTGTGTCTCACGTATACTAAATTAAGATGTTATTGCCACATTTTTAATATAGCCCCCATACACAGCCAACCCGGAAAAAATATTTTTGGCTTTAAATGGCTCGACTATAATTTTATCTTTACAAAAGTTTGCACGCCTGCAAACTTCCCTTCGAATGTTGTTGAGTTTGACACAAAAACTATTCATTTAACATTGGCGCATTTGTTAGATAGTACAAAAAAACTTAAAACGACTACGCCAACCACAATAAGGGTGATTAGCAGTCTGTTTTTTCAAAAAGTGCAAATACAAATGTGGTGTAGGATAAAATATCGTCTGGCTTGACTGCCTACAAATTTCTTATTTTTTTTTTTGAAAGAGCGAACAATACCTATTGCTTCAAAAAAAATTCCTCAAAATAAATAAATAGCTGCAAATTTTAAATTTTTTTATTTATTCTTTAAATATATATTCTTTTTTAACAAGATTTTCAAATAAAAGCCTTTTTGCTTAATTAGTTTAAAAATTTAACTTTCTTTAGCCTTGTCGGACACAGCATAATAACTTGTTTTATTTAAAAAAAAATTATTCAAAAATATTTTTAACTTGACGCATTATAATAAGGTAATCGGTGTTCATAATTCTATGTCTTGGCGGAACAAATCAATGTCTTGACAAACGTTAAACTCAGTATAAAAAAAGGTTAAAAATTAAATTTTTTTTGTATAGCGTTTGTTAAGACATGAAATAGCCTAATGGAGATGTACATTTAAGTCAAACATAGGTTGGGTGTGTGTATTAAAACTAAACTAAAAAAAATATAGAAAATTTCTATTCCTTTAACACAAGTTCACTATCACTTATTTGTTCATCTGACTGCATTTCATTTTCCAATTCCAAGTCGATGCAATATTCATTTTCTGCGTATAAACTATCATCTTGATCGTTTCTAAAACGTTTTGCAGGCACATTACAATCCGATATGTCATTCGAATCTTCAACTGTATTTAGAACTTGAAATTCAAGATGCGTTTTTGAAGTTGATTTCTGTTTGTTTGTTACTTTTTCTAATTTGGTTTCGCCATGTTTAGTTTTAATATGTGTTTTCAGCAAATTAAACGTGTAGAAAGATGCGTCACACCCATTTTCAGTTAAATAATCGCAACAAATATGTCTTTAAAACATAATTTTAAAAAAGTCGCATTATATTTCAAATATATACATACATATGTAGAAAACAACTTACTCTTTTTTGTTTGAATGCCTCTTCAAATGGAGCTTTAACAACTGTTTTCGCCCAAATGCTTTGTTACATATTTCGCACTTGAATTTTAGCTGGTTATTATGATTGTCCATATGGATTTCTAATGATTCAGGATAATTTGTTGAAAAACTGCAGATGTTACATTCATAGGAAAATTCTGGATGGGTCTAAAATGTTTGTAAGTAAATTATATACTAATTATATATTAAACAATATGTGCAGCTTTGTTTGCTTGCCTTAGTTTCGTGAGCATTTTTTTCACTTTTGTAAAAATAACCTTTTTTACAAAATTTGCAAAAATAACGCTTTATTTCAAGATGAACCATGCCATGATGCGAATCCAGGTTGCGTCGGTTTTTAAAATTTTTTAAACAAATATTACATTTTACTGGGGTATGAAATTTATCAATATGTTCTTGTAAAAGTTTTTGATTCTTATGTTGTCTCTTACAATGTGGACAGACGACGTTTGCTAAAATTTAAAGAAAGTTAAAAAGACTTCTTTTTTGTAATTATGCATGTGTGTTAAACTTTTTAATAAGTTTTAGGTTTGTAAAACTAACGTATAAAAAAAATTGATGGCCGGTAGCACAGTTTTATGTGTTAGGGCTTTTAAAAGATTTGGATTAAAATTAAAATTTAACTCACAAATTTTATGACTTCTAGCAACATGAACGGCTAAAGACATTTTCGAAATACACAAATGTTGACAAAGTTGACATTTATATTCGTTGGGCTTAACACTCTCCTTTATCTTATGTGGACGTTTTTTGTGATAATACAATGTAGTCCAAATGGTATAAAACTCTTCGCAATCCTTATAAAATAAAAGTAATCGTTTTTAAACTTTAATAATGTACCTGATTTACTTACTCCAATGTTGCAGACATAATATCTCGTTATTGGAAAAGCTTCTTGTAGTTTTTCGAAATCCTTGTGATTATTTGAATGGTTACGCATATGGCGTAATGTTTTAAATGTTCGACGACAAATACCACAATGAAATAATTCATCGTTATGAGTATCACTTAAACGATGTTTCTTAAGATCTTTAAGGGTAAGAAAATCCATAGAACAATTTTCACATGTATAGCCAATTCTAAGCATTTTCTGCTCAATTTTAGCTGTGGGACAAGTTAAACCCTCCTCAGATTCAATGTGGGCCTAAAAATATTAATTTTTAGATATTGTATTAAAAAATTATATTTTTTATTACCTTTAGGTATTCAGATTTATTAGATATTAAACCACATCCTGTACAAACAAATGAGTCAACTTGCACATCCTCGGCATGCGATTTTAAATGGTTACGATATGAACTATTATTAACAAATGACTTTTCACAATAGTAACATTTAATAGTACTGGATTTCTTGTTGTGAAAAGAATTCTAAAAAAAAAACAAAATATGTTTAAGTCAGTTACTTAAAATTATGATTAAAAATAAAATAATACTTGCCATATGCGAATTCAAACCAGTTTTATTGGTATACTTTTTTGGGCAATAAGTACAGGCAAATTGATATTTGGAATCCTCATGTAGATCCATGTGGCTTTCAAAAATTTCCCTTTCCTTAAAGAAACGATCGCATCTAACGATAAACAAATAACACAAAATTAGCAACGAGCCCAAAGAATTTGTAAACATTTTTATATTATCTTACATCATACATGCCATTGCAGTATCAGGATTATGCTTATATTGGGTGTGTTCAAATAAGTCATTAGAAGTTTTAAAAAATTCACCACATAATAAACAAGCCTTAGGTCGACGATTGGTTAAATGAAATTGCATATGAAAAACAAATCTAAAAAACATATTTATTTATTGGGTGTAAGCATTTATTTACTTTAAATTTTATACCTTTTTAGAGACGGAAAATCCATATCACAATATTCACAGTAGTTTGGTGATCCCGGTTTTCTTCTGATATTACGACAGCAGGAATGCTTATTAAAATCCATGAAATTTGAAAACGATTTCTGGCAATCAGGGCAGTTGGCATAAATTAGGGTACTTAAGGCAAAATTTTAAATTGAAAATCCTTAAAAACATTATCATTTTTATACATACATACCTATCTAATTGAGAATAATGTCGAAGAACTAAATGTCTCGCCAAGGCCGCAGAGCTGGTAATATTTTCCTCGCAATCTTTAAAAAGACAAGTGAACCGTTGATTCTCCTCTAATTCTATGACACAAGGATGATTTAGCAACTCTTGAAGACTAAAATATTTTTCTTGACATAACTTTAATTGTTGCAAGTTAAAAAATATTTAATAAAAGAAACGGTAACAAATTATTAGAACATTTAAAAGGAAAGGATTGTGAATATTGTTATTATAATTCAATTCTTCATTACTTACATTGCATTCCACTTCCCAATCTAATTCCAAGTCTTGGAATTTTGTTACTAAAACTTTAGCTAAATATTCATTAATATCGATTTCATCATATTCCTGAGAGCACATTATTTCTAACATGTTAAAAAGTAAGAAGAAAGTTATTCTTTAAGCATTATTGTGTAGAACATGAGAAATGATAAAAGTAAAATATAAAACTTGCTTTATAAGGTCTTGTATTGTATTCAATATTTCGTGAGACTTTTTGTTAACAAAAACTTTAAAACAGCAGCATGCAATCATATAATCATGTTTATTAACTTTATTTTCAAAAAATTCTAATAAAAATTTTATGTTAACGATTAAAATTTTTAAAAAATTTGAACAGTTAACATATTATATAAGAACGTTTGTTAAGGATCTATCTTTTTTATGGCTTAAGTAGCTATGTGCGCAGGTTACTAAAATTTTAATCACAACTACCTTCAATTAAATACTCCTCTTCCATTGTATATAATTCATCCATTGATTTCTCATTTTCATCTGTATATTCTTTATCAATTATTTTTTTATTATTTTCTCTATTCAATGTTATTAAATTGTCATCAGTGTCTACTGTATCTTCAATATCAATTATATTTAATAGCTCGTTCTCATTATATGCATTGTCAAGTTCTTCCAAATGTACTTCGTCATCGTTTGGAAAAGGGCTTTTTTTAGAATCTTGTTTGTCTAAAATCTCTTCGACAATATGTTCCTCTATAATATTAATCTCATTTTCATTTTCTGCACTTTCATTTAGAATTATAAACTCTTCAATAGGGATTTCAGTGCCACTTATATTACTTGCATTAGACTGAGTTTCTATATTAAAAACGCTGTCATCACTTTCCAAAACAAGTTGAATAACATCATTTTCCAAAAGTTCACATTCATCCTTAATTTCATTAATACTGTCAGTTTTCTTATAGTTAAGCGTTTGGACCGTTTCATTTTTTTGTTTATCTGGATTTCCATCTTCATCTGGATTTTCATCAAACAAATTATTGGCATAAGTAACATTTTTAATAATTTTATCGTCAAAACTTTCATTTTCACTTTCTTTAACATTTTTATCTTTCACTCCTATTTCATATTCTACATATTCGTTTGTAACTATTTTTGAATTTTGGTAACGACTTGTTGAACAGTGTGGTAAAGCAACTTGTGATCTATTTTCATTTATTAGTTCAACTGCTTTAGCATTTTTCTCTTTAGTGTGCTCCTCTTGGTCATAAAGATCTATTAGACGATTTACGCAATCATCACATAGCAGACTCTTGGAATTTTTTTCCACTTTAATATCAAAAAAATGTTTAACTAAGGCGGGTAGCTGTAAATCCAGACCCACTTCATCACTAATCTCATGAAAATTCTTTTCAACATCCGCATCCGAGGTTACTTTGCAATATAAACAGACACTCGTGGTTGTGGAAACATTAACCGCCATTATATATTTTACCAGCTCTGATTACTATATCACCTTTTTTATAAAAACGTTAATCAAATTTATTAAAACAAATATTTTTGTTTAGATTATTTAACAAAACTTAATGTTTTGTTTCCAAAGAATATACAAATTGCAAAAAAAGCATGAAATATTTTATATTCACTGATCTGGTGCTGCCAGACCACATTTTTTACCTGAAGGGCTGCCAGGTCACAAAATAATTAAAGGTTTGTCTCATGATGAATTAAAATGGTGGGGAGCAGCTGATTAGCTGACTTTTACTTCCTGTATAATAAACCCCGTAGTTCTCCTCGTATCATGTCAAATTTCTTTGCCATATTCATATTTTTAAACTTATAATTTTTTTAGTTCCATGTCGATTCAGATTTAAGTGTTTTGTGCTGATATTTAGCTATTTATACGTTTTGACAATGCAAAATAACTGTATGAGGGATTAATTAATCTTATATAGCAGCGATCGGCATACCTAATATATTAATATGTTTTGATTGTGTTGATTGTTATAAATTAACAAATATATAGTATACTTATTTAATGATATTAAAAATAATTTGCTAATGTCTTATGTTACTAGATAGAACACATGTATGTATGTACATATTTTACATTTTTATATCGTCGCCTAAAATGCAAAGTAACGATACATTAATTTTTCAACAGTTTACATGCAAAGCAAAAAAAACTTTTTAACATAAAAATATGTTAAGATGTAAAATAATAAGTTTGAAGAGCAAACATGTAGCATTTTTTCATATTTTTCAGGGCAATATTATCAGAAAAAAAACTTTTGACCAGGTGGAAATTTTTGCCTTCTTTTAAAAGAGAATAGAAAAGAAGGGCGTAAGGCAGCATTAAGGCAACATTTCTGACAGAAAAGAAAGCGACATAAGATGAACTGTAAGCTATATACAATAATATAACATTGACATTAGATGAACAAAATCTAGGGCCACATCGTCGCATTTGATTCGAATCAAAATTTGAGCCGATCGATCGATTTTTCAATGATTTTAACAAAGATGTTCTAATAAGAAGATTTTGATTTAAATCGATTACGGCATTTGGCCCCTTGTTTATACCGACACCACAAACATACGTGGTAGGGGTATTTTTGTTTTTTACACTCAAAAATAATGTGACATAAGTTTTAAACCTTAAAATCATGCACACATGTTATGATTTTTCGTGTTTCAAAAATTTTGAGTTCGATTAATAGGATGAGAGAGAGTAAGTGGAGATTTTACACTTACATATGCCGCAAAAATTTGGTTGGAACGAACCTACTTTACTTACAAGTCAAATAAGGATTTAACCAATGTCGGTGCAACTGAATACAATACTTTTATTTTTTTTAAGGTCACTTTAACTTAGTTTAATGAGAAAACGATTAGAGCCTCTTTAATGTTTTTATAACAAATAAATCTTATAATTACGTATAAGGGGTAGCATATTGAAAAATAATATAAAAACAATTTTGTCTGTTTAGTTAAAAGAAAGAAATTACGTACATACCTCATTATCGAAAATTAAAAATTTAAACGCTGTTAATAATCATTTGTATTTCATAAACCAAACAGACGTTTTCTTTATTTTCTTAAACAGACGTTTTCTTTATTTTCTTAAATTTGTTTAATGTTTGTTATAAACAATTTGTAAATTCCTTTGGTTTCGTGTACAGTTATTACATATATACAAAAGAAAGTGTTTTGTTTAAGGAAGTGGTTATGTATTTGTATTTTTTTTTTGTAATTAAAATTATTTACAAGGATTTAATATTATGTATTATATTAAAAATACAAATTAAAATAGAAAAGGAGAAAACTTAAGTTTATACATGCATTTTTTAATTTACAAGATACGCTACATACATATGTCGTCATACTTTCATAGTTAAAAAAAGTTTTTTTTTGTTAATAATATAATTTTGAAGAATAATATTATACAAAATAAAATACATACATATTTGTAAAAGTCAAATGTATGTATTTTAGTCAGCTAGGCTCTTGATATTACCTGTATGAGTGAACCCGGGTTTTGTATTTATTTTTTGAATTTTACATAGTTTTTTGTTTTTGACGACTGTGCAAATAAACTATCGAGTAAATTTGGAAATAACATTTTTTTTATTAAAAACTACTGATAATCCAAACTGAATTATCTATAAAACTCATTATTCGCTTTCAAAAATTTGTATGGAAAACATTGTAATTCAATGATTGGGGTGTCTAATTACGAGCAAGAAGCGAAGCACGTTATTGGGCTTAAGTTAAAACATGCTTTTAGTATTTTGAAAATTGTTTAAATAAATAATCTAAAACAAAGCAAGTAAACGGTATTTTTTTTTTAAATAATATTAAAAGAGCTTAAAAAAATAATAATTTTCATATTTAGGGTGTTCACAAGGTAGTCATAAAGTCATATGTCTTAAAAAATAAAACGAAAAAAATACTACTATTGTGAGCATCCGCTCATAATTAAGTGTGCTATTTTATATTAAAACTTTAAGACAATGTGACTTGATAGCATACCGTTTGAATACCCCAACTGTTTATTAGCTGAAAATTTTTTTCGTAAACATAGTTTGTAAAAACTTTTTTATACATATACATATATGTACATAATGATTTTTACTAATTCTAATTTAAAAGTAAAAACTAAAACACGATAAAAAACTTTAAGTTATTTCCCAAAACGCAACGTTTAAGAGGAAAACCCATTTGTCTGGAAATGACTGGTCAACATATGACACTTTTCGAATACATTGTAAGAAGATATCAAGCTGCAACTGTGTTTAATATCTTTAATTTCACAATTTACTAAATACTGATTTTTCCGATATAAAAGACATTTTTAATATTGAAGTAAAAATGATTGTTATTCACAGTTGATATGCTCGATTTTACATTTAACAAAGTTTCATTTAATATTAAAATTTTTTCTTGCGAATATATGTAAAAATCATAATCACTTTAATAAAAAAAAATACACTTCCATGCCACACTTCAATAAAAAGATCTATTATGAGTCTAAGGATATTATTTTATGGTCATTGGATCTAACACATTGCGTTTAAGGAAATAAGGGTCTAGGTTTTAAATCTAGACCTTTTAAAAAGTAACAACTTATATAATAAATATTAAATTTTCTATTAGAAATAACTTAAGCTCTACAAAAATTAAATGCTAAAGTGGGCCACCACTGCAGCCCGGTAAGCAATATAAAAAATAAAAAATTTAACTGCAGTTGCATATACATACATATAATTATTTAAAAATTAATATTTATTTTCTATTTTATCTAAAAACTAATTATTTTCATTTTTATTTATTAATTTCATTACAACTTTACCGTTTTGTACTTCTAGGCCATAAAAACTACCCTCACGAATTTCATTATTTAAAACCTCATCGGTAACGGCAACATGTATACCCGCAGGACCCGTAATATAAACTAAATTTTTATTGTTGACCTCATTGAATATATTTGTACCACTACCGGAATATTTTGACTGCATGCCCCAGCTGTGATAGGGTGATGAGTTGTCCATTAAATTGGCTGACACAGGGGTAAGGCCATTGTGTGTTGTGGTTTTAGCAGCGATCGTCTCATAAAATCCGGGTAGTTTAAATAGCTTTTGTAACAGTTCTTTAGATGTGTTAGAAATAAGATATATGGCATTATAACTGTTGCCATCTAAGCTAACGTAAATCGTTAGCCGAGGCGTTATGGCTCTGAAAGGTACACAGGAGAAAATTTTATTGTTACATACATATGTATATGTATCTATCTTAAAAATTTATAACTATGTACATATGAGCATATGGACATACATTTACATATGTTTATATGTTCATATACCTGGTGACATATCTCAAAAGGATTTATCGCGACAACCGCTAATAGTTATCAATCATGGATGACAGATTTTTTGGAGTTCCATATGCTTTTTAGGCTACTTTTAAAGATTACATGGTTGACTAAAGTGTAATAAGAACTAGCCGAATAAACCATCGAGGTTCACGGATATATTTAGAGATTTGTAGCAAATACAGACCTGTAGTATTTAACTTATTATCGACTCCAAAAATTACCCAGCAAAAACTAATTGAAGTGCTTCAAAAAAAATGTATTTTCATGATTTTCTTTGCGATTATTTCTTTAAGCCCATTTAAAATCCTTACCAAAACTATTTTAAGTTTTCAATATTTGAAAGCTTTAAAAATAATATCCAATGCATCTCTTAAACCCTAGATTAAAAGTTTTAATAATCTACGTTATTTAGTTATAAGTTGTAATGGGTTTAACCCTTTATTAATATCTATATTTTTCCACCAATAAAGGAAAATGGTTAAAAACATTGAATATTCATTGATTTTAAGCACTCGTTTGAGCGACGATTCAATTCTCTAAATGTGAACACAAAATCGCCAATCACAAGCATAATGTTAAATTCAGCTTTTTTACCTTATATGCTCTAATAAATGCATTTACCTCTTTTTTAAATGTCCTGTTTTTTGCTGGGTAATGTCGTGAGCTTAAACTATTTAAGTAGGGTGACAGAACAATGACATTGTCATGCATAACTTTCCCTGTTTATTTTTGTTATTGTCACGTGCAGTTATCAATTTTCATTTACGATGATTTTTATTGAAAATATCATATGTCGTTTCAAAACGTCACCGGGTATATAAACGTTATTTTTATAACATTTTTTTCGAAAATAATTGTCTTTAAGTTATATTAAAATATTAATCTTGGTATTTTAAAAGATTTTAAAAATATTTATAGGGTTTGTTGTTGGTTAAGTTTGTCTATATGCATTTCATTGGTTCTTACACCAAATCATCAGTAGACTTCAACCACCCAAATTCTTAAAAAACTCATGAATATTTTCTGTCTTTATATAATAACCTCGTTAAACAAAATGAGAATTACTATAAGAAAACCAAAACGTTCAAGTTTTTTAAGAATACAACAAACCATTATTCGCTATTCGCTTGTTTTGATTTTCTTTTTCCCCTTACATTTGAATAACCATTGGTTATTACTAAACCAACAACAAACCCTATAAATTAACAAGAAAATTGGGATTAAATCCTAAATAATATTTTAAAAATTGTGATTTTAAAAATAATTATAATACTTAAAAACTTGTCATTACAGAATTATGAAACTTACTTGGCTCTTAGAATATTAAACATGCGAATACCATCGGCAAGACCACAAATTTGTATTAAATCTTCTTTGGACATTCTGAAAAAAATTATAAAATTCTATATTTTATTTAAAATCTTAAATACTGCGTTAAAATTGCAATTAAACGTGATATGTACAAGGTGGGCCAAAAGAAGTCATCCGATGTTGTTTGGCTTTAATTTTTTTCTAAATGAAAAACTTCCATTCTGTTTTTTGATTATTTTTATTTAAACCTTTAGACTTTTATTGGGTGCCCCGGTAGGTCAGTGGTAAGTGCACAAGCCTACCAGTCTGAGGGTTGTGGGTTCGATTCCTACCAGAGACCCTGGTAAGTCTGCTTCATTCTTCAATTCTTTCTTTATTTCTTCTTTCCTTCTATCTCAAGCTATTCTATCTGCCTCTCCAGGTAACACAAAGGGACCGAATTAAGCGGACCCAAGTGAGCTGTTATCTTTCCTTCAACGGCTGCCTGTTCTACCTAACCTACCTAGACTTTTATTAGTCAAGTCGAGAAGATGATATCGGGCAAATGGGTGCCGTCACAATTGATTGCTATACGGGCTCGTTTGATGGAATTTTTTATCACTTGGACTATAACTTCGGACGACAGATTCTCGCACTCGCGTCGAATGTTGTCTTTAGGGCTTTCAGTGTCTTGGGCTTGTTCACGTAAACACGGGACCTTACAAAACCCCACAAAAAAGTCTGGAAAGGTTAAATCGGGCGGTCTTGAGGGCCAATATAAGTCGCGGAAGTGCACATTTTTTTTGCTTGCACTTTGATTAAATTAAAAATAAACTGCGAGTAAAATCTATATATTTTTATCGCAACGGGCAGCCTATGTATAAGCAGTATTTGATAGGGTAGGGAAGCATATGCATATACATACGTATTTGCATTAAACAATTTTATTTGATGAAAATTTTGTATACATTTTACTCATTAAGGATAGAGGGACCATTTTTTTCTAGCTCGAAATCAGCATGCTCTTTAGTTATTATAGTCAAAGAGTCACCTTTAGTTATATCGATCAAATTAAAATCACTTCCTGAGTCGATTGTATGTCTGTGCGTCCATCTGGATATATGTATTCTTGTAGTTAAATAACAGGTAGGAGTCAATATTTCATTTAAAAAATAAATATACAAAAAAAAATATAAAAATTTTGGAGCGCTGTCAATCGATTCGAAATTGGGCAAGAGAAATAGAAATAATTTTAGTACACTTTCTGTTGCTACAAAATATTTATTTATATAGTTTTGCTCTGACTTAACACATTTTTTTTAGAAAATTTATTTAAAATATTAAGTTATCTTAAAAAATCAGTACAATCAGTACTTTCTTTTTTAAATCAGTACATTTGAGTACACAAATTTTTAATTACTACACCATGTGAAAAATCAGTACATGTATGATGGAATCTGTACGAATGGTTACCCTAATTAAAGCAGACTTTCAGTGTTTTTTTAAAATAAAAATTCCCCCTAATCTAAACACAATTATTGAGAACATTCTAATTTGACTTTATTCGTCAACGTGTTCAAATATTTAAAGAGTTATTCAAAAGCAATTCTAACTTTTTGTTAGTTCTACTTTAAAGCTTTCACGCTTAATAAATAATAATTATTAAGAAATAACAAAGCATATAAAAATGTTTGAAGTTCAGAATTTTATGGACAGTCTTTCACAAAGTTGTTAGAACCCTACGGGAAAGTGGAATGGTCCAAGACTATTGACGTGAACGGTTCCTTAGGGTAGGGAGAGAACCTGCCACTTTTACATTGCGTTGTCATTAAAGAGGGCAATTGGTTCAGAACTAACACCTCAGAAAGGGTTACAGGCCAATCCTATATAAGGAAAGTTTGCATTAAATGCTTAAGATCTTGTTCAATCTACTTTGGTTGTATTACCGCGTGTGTGTGGGTATATATAAATAGATGTATGTTTACGTGTAGGAACCAGTATTTCTATTTTCCCCCAACACCTTTTAACCAGTTACTCTTTGTGTACCTATAAAACCACTCACGACCAATAACTTTTGTCCAATTCATATTTTGTACCTGTATCAGAACGGGTAGGCCAACCAATTGACACCCACTTCCCGCAGGGAAATAATAAAAACTCTTAAATAGCAAATTCTAAAAAGAGAATGGAGTTTTTTTTACTAGAGTTGTTTGTAATGTAATTTTCAAACAATTCGGTATAAATTAAAATAGCGATTTGGAAAAACGCCTACATTTACTAGAAAAGACAAGCGACATTTTCTCTTCAAACTTAAAAAGGTAGAAACAGTTTAAAGATAATAGAAGATACTACAGAACCAATCTTTGAAGGCGGTAGTGAGTGCATACCGACTGGCCAGAATGAGGTCGAAATGGCAGTTACTCGGCTTAGAAATAAGAAGGCAGCAGGAGCCAATGGGTTGCCAGCTGAACTTTTTAAGACCGGATGCGATACGCTAATAAGCCGTATGTATCAGATTATTTGTACAATCTAGCTAGAAGAGAGGATACCCAAAGACTGGAACATCAGCGTTTTATGCCCTGTATTGTTTCTAATCTTATGCGAAATTAAATTCACGATGTACAAACATATACTCATTTGTGATACTCACTGTAGATTATACTTTGTTTTAAGTTGCTTGAACTCTAAATGAAATTTAAAAGTAAATATTTAAACAAATGATTTGTGTTCTTTATGTTGTTAAGAATGTGTGTATGTATGCATATTAAATGCGGTCCTTAGCATTATTTAAAAGTTGAAAACTGTTTAACTTTTTAGTAAAAAAAGAAATATGATCACAACTCCCGGCACGACTCTTAAAATTATTAAGTTAAATACTTTTTTTAAAATATTATTAATCTATCACTTAGGGATTTTTCAAGTTTCCTGGAGTTTTTCTCATATCCAGTCACGCATTGTAGGTGGTACACTTAGCAGCACTTACGAAGCACCGTTTGTAGTGCGACTGTTGCATAATGGTAAATTTTGCTGTGCCGGTACTTTAATTAAGAAAACATTTGTTGTAACTGCAGCACATTGTGTAGAAAAAATAGAGAGTAAACATTTATTTATAGAAGCTGGAGTAACCTACGCCTATCTGACGGGCATATTAATAATGGTAGACAGAATCATGCTGCATCCAAATTACACCAGTCCTGAAAAGGGCTGGGATGTGGCATTGTTAAAACTATATTCCCCAGTTTATAGTTTACACGTACGAAAAATTCGTTTATGTAAGACAAGTTTAAGTCCGGGCACCAATGTACAAGTATACGGCTGGGGTAAAATAGAAGAAGCTGCTCAAAATTTTTCCATCCAATTGAGAACAGCAACAGTGCACATCATTGACAAAAACGAATGTGCAAAAAGTTACCAAAATCGTGTCATCTTGACAAAAACAATGTTTTGTGCTTCAAAATTAGGCCAAGAAGATGTCTGTATGGGGGATTCAGGAGGTCCCGCTATAGTTAGAGGTCAATTTTGTGGTGTCATATCATTTGGAGTAGGCTGTGCTCGGCTTGAGTTTCCCAGTGTCTACACTGATGTGTGGACGGTTCGTAAATTTTTAAAAAAATCAATGAGGGCATTAAGAAAACTGAAAAGTGAAGCTTAAGCTTAATATAACAAAATTTTTAATTTTGAATAATAAAAAATATTTGTTAACAAAGATTTGAAATTTTTTTAAGTTATTAAGTGACATATTTTATCGCGCATTTACATATCTACTATCAAAAAAAAATCAAATGTAGAGATTTCTCTTCTTTATTTATTCAATTTCAAACAAAACTTGTCATGACTGAGAATATTGGTAAATTCGAGGATGTAGAGAGCCAATTTGAAAAGGCAATCGGATCTTTTACATATTTTTACAAGGTTGAGAGGTCTCAAATAAATACAGCGCAGATACCAAAATAAAAATATTTAAGTCATAAGTACGTCTTCTAATAGAACTAAGCCAAATGAATGCAAATACATTAAAAAACACTTTCTAAAAAAAATGGGAAAAACAGGTTTTGCTTTCTGACTTCTCATATATGGATTTTTTCCCCAAAAATATCTAGGCAATCGTAGTATATTGTCTATATCTCAGTCCATTGATAACCGCTCTTACTAATTTCAAATAGCAATCTTCTCAGGAATATTTCTGATAGTTTCACATCAATACCTGGGCCTTAATATTCAAATTGATTACGGAAACTTGATTTTCCGACCTATAAAGATCCAGAATATATATATTTTATGGGGTCGCAAATGGATATTAAGGAAATTACAAACGGAATTACAAACTGATATGTACTCCTATCACTATGTAAAGGATATAAAAAGAAAAAGCAAGTTTTTATTTTAGTTTGATGGTTATGTCAGACAAACATAGTTACAAGCATCATGGATAGTTACAGCAAAAATTTTAAGCCATCCGTAAGGTGAAAATTCCGACAGACATTGGAAAACTGACAAGTTATATGTAAAATGCATCCCGTCTGAAAGCACTACTAAATACTTTACTGCTACTTAATAGATGTAAACTATGTAATGCATTCGAAGAATCCTTAAAATCTTTTGACTGTGTACAGTATTCACTGACTTCGCACCAGAAATAAATGGTTACCCTATATATGTAGTTATATGTATAGGTACGCATATACAGTCATGAATTTACCCACTTTTCTAACCATTAAATTGTGTTGTCATGTAACAATATGTACATATTTATTAAGTTTTAAGACATGGATTTATTTTGCATAAAGGGTAAAAAATTTTATTTCTTGTATGGGCGTAACACCGCCCACTTTTTAAGTTAATTTGCTATTCAGGGCGAAGATAAACCCAATTATTCAATAATTATAAGAGTTTTATGCATTATATATACATATATGTTTTATTAATTACCTCATTACATCAGCTCCAGAGAAGTGGGCAAAAGTTGATAAGTATGAAGTTAAACGATGATATGTCAGCCAGTGTGCAACTTGTGCTGGTGTTGAGTCAGGCATAATCGTAATCGAACTCTAAAAATAAATATAAAATATAATAATTTCAAGTTATTCGGTCTTAATTTTATTACTAAAATTGTGGTAGCTAAGTAACTCGAATAATAGAGCACACTGTAATGCATTTTCGAACCCAGCTACGATTTATTGTCAGCACTCTTTTTATTCGGTACTACTGTGATTGTAAATGTTAATATAAACTTTTACACAAATATTTTCTATTGTGTTAGAGAATTTGAACGAAAATTCCTTTTAACATAATTTAAATAAGTGAAAATAAAAACGTAACAATACTTACACATTCATCCAAATCTGTAGCCATATTATTTGGATCCATTATTTTAAGGTTGGTTGAATTTGTTGAGGAAACACTGTTAATAGCTATAGGACTAGCATTGGCATTTGGTGAGGTACTTGCAAATGGTATAATACCGTCATATTTTGGCATGTGTACTGGAGAGTTAGGCCAAATTTTCATGCTAAATTAATTAAAAAAAGAGAATTAAATTATATTAATATGTAGTTTAAATATTCAATTAACATGAGTACGTATGTACCCACAATTTAATACTTTATAATAAAACACAGGCGCGGATCCAGCTCAAGCTTTCGGGGTGGGGGGAAATTTTAAATGAAGCACACAATTTAGAAACTAGCTTTTAGCGGTTTATTAAAACAAAAACTCAACAAAAAATTATTTTAATTACATAAAAGGCAAAAAAATATTTATTTCCTATTTGTAGACTTATAATCTCAAAAATTGGGGAAAAGTACCAAAACTATCAAAAAAGTTCTGTTGCCCCACTTAGTTCCCTTCTGGTCTTACTGGTAAAATTTAATGTACTTTAAAAGTACCACATACAATATTTACCCTTTTTAAGACCCTAAGTGGAACATAATTTAAAAAACTAACAGTAATACATATGTGTATATTTTTTCAGGACCATTTAAACGCAATTTGAGTTATATTTCTATCTTTATTGTTTCAAAAGTTACAAAAATTGCCTATGAAGTACAAATATAGATTATACGCCAGAATTTTAAAATTTTTTCCGATTTTTTTGAGGCCAGTCGAATGCAATTTGAATTATATTTCTCTCTTATTCGATTAGAAGCTACAAAGTGGACTATCAAACTATTGTTTCTCCCCTTTAGCTTACAAAATTTCGAAAAATTGGTAGACACCGGTCCGTTTATTTTTTAAACAAAGTTCGAGGTTTAAATTTTGTTTCTATCGTGTATAATTTAGCAGTTATTAACATTCTTTTTATTCCATATTTGACTAATTTTTTTACCCCCTTCGGGATTGAGTTTTCAGATCTTTTTATATGGAGAGATAAAAAATTTCGAGTCTCTAGCCCAACACGATTGGACTGTACGATAATGAATGAATAATACATGTCCATATATAGACTACAACAACGTAGCAAAAGTGTTTTGCCCAATTACCCTTGGCCGATACTGTCTACTCACGTTGAATACTCTGTTCAAGGCACATTCAACAAGGTCCTGGTTGAATATGCCTTGACTCTGTTTATAATAAAAATATTTTTCGAATTTGTAAATAGGCTTGTATGAACTTGTTGCTTTCTGCGAATATAATTTCATTCTGAATTATTCTTCTAATAAAAAAAAACTGACATTTTATTAAATTAAAATGAAGATATGTTTGAAATATTAAAATTAATTTATTTATTTGTAACGACAACAAAATTTACTTACTATTCAGGACTAAAGCAACCATTTGTGTTGTTATTGGTAATTGGCGCTAACAAATCCAGGGGTATATCTGACATAATTGTACACTCGTAGCTGGGTTGAAATTTGTCTTGCTCCGATTGTGGACGTTTTTGAATTTTTTCTTTATCTTGTTTGTGTTTACGATCAGCTCCTTTAAGTTTAAAAACCTTAAGCGGAATAAATGAATAAGTTTATTTGTAAATGCTCTTGATTTATTTAAAAGAATAAAAAGTTATAACATAGAGCAAAAAAGCTTTTTTAAGTAAATCAAAGAAACAAAACTGATCCGTCTGGTGTAAATGCTGTAAAACATTATATTCGAAGTGGGAACTACCTTTAAAACAAGAAATGATTCTGAAGAATTTTGAGTTGTGACTTTTTTTGATTTAGTGCGCGACATGTAAAAGCCATATGGCAAATTAGAGCGATTTCTATTTTCATCTTACATTGTGATCGACATCACCTGTTTTTTAGAAAAAAAAAACAAACAAAAGTAAACTTTTTGGTTTAAAAGCCATCTGCAAAATGACAGATATATGTACACTAGTATATATGGATTCCAAAAAGTAGAAAGTCATATGTAAAATACATCCCGTGTGAAAGCAGCTTTAGCGCTAGTCATGTAACACATTAACTTCTTAGTAAGTTCATTAAGTGGCATCTCCATTAGCCACTGTGCTGAGGTTTATGGCGTAATTCTTAATGTATTTTTGTTTTTATATATGACATTTTAAAACAAAAACAATTTTCATTGAAAAGTACGCCATAAGCATCAGCACGATGGCTAATGAAGGCATTGTATTACTTTCTAAGGTAGTATCCAGTTGTGGCTTCCTAAACTATGTAGTTACATACATATAACTATACGACCAGAAAAAACAAATTTCTGTCTAAACATATCGTCGTGTGGTTTCTTATTTTTTTCGTGGCACATCCACACGTTAATTTCAAGTGTTGGCAATAGAATTTGGCAGTTGCCACGGGAATAATTGCCTTGCTGATTGCTCGTGTAGTTGGGTACTTAAAGGATTTTTTATATTTGGAATTTGGAATTTATCAACACATTAATTTCCCTCTGCGTGAAATAAACGTTTGGAATTTTATTAGATAAAATAAAATGAGAAAGCCTTCATATAAATGGGTAAAAAAGTACTTATTATTTATTGCGGACGACGAAGTTAGACACAAGGCGTTTAGAAACTTTTCAACTTACCTTAATTTGGCAAGCTGCTGCATGAATTGGTTGTTTGGTTGCTGTAAGTCCCACCATTGAACTGTTAGGCGTTAAATTGCCCGCCTTTGTGGGAGAAGCAGCTGTTTGTAGACTCAAAGTTGTTTTCGATTCGGCTACTGTCAATACATTGCTGTTGTTATTATTTGAACTCTCAACATAGGTTTCAATTTGTAATCTAAATGGTACACCCTTTTCGCCGCCATGTTTTTTCGGCGTAAATTCGGTAGATATACAATTGACCTTAACGTAAACTCCCACCTCTTTCATGGGATCCCATAAAATTTCCACAGTATTTAAATAATTAGGATTTAAAGGTTGCGAAACATGACACAGACCATAAGATAAAGGTAAATCAACTTCAATAATACGTTCACCAGGACGTGCTGCTTGCCATTGTTGCATCTGTTCACGTTCCATATATTGTAGACGGCGCTCGTGGAAACATATTTTAATGACGCTCTACAAAAGAAAAAAACAAACAAACAAAACAATTGAATTTAACGGCATCTTTTAATTAATAAAACATCAAACATATCGTTACCTTAATATAGAAGGGCCCTAACTCGTATTTTTTTAGTCGAGATTTTTTTTGGCTTATTGTGAATTATAAGCAGAAAATTTATGGAAATAAACAAAAATCTGGGTTTAAAAAATACGAGTAAGGGCCTTTTTATATTAAGGTAACGATATGTATATACATATTGGCTTACATATGCCGTACAATATATACCTATCGTTGGCTGCATAAAGAAAGGGCGTAACTCGTTTTGTCTCAAAAATTTGTTATAATTTTTTTGTTTTTAATTAAATGTAAAACTTCTTGTCTCTTTTTAATAAAAAATTGCAATTTAACTTCTTTATATGCAAAATTTTACAAATTTTATGAAGTGTTTTTCTTACACGCTTTCTATATTAAGCCATCTTTTTGTAAAAAACATGTACAAATATCATAATAACAAGGGTTTTAATATAATTTTTATAAAATAAAACTAAGAAAATGTGTTAAAAATATTCTTTAAATGATATTTATTAGGTGAGAACATCTTATGATATTTAAATTTTCTTTATTACTTGTATACAAAACAATTGTTTTTAATTAAAATCAATTAAAAACAATTGTGTAACTGACAACAGACCAATATAATACTTTGAAAGCAAATATTAAATTTTTTGCAATTTTTCTTTTATTTAAAATAAATTCTTTTTAGCCCTGCATACATACATATATACATATACATACATATATACCTTTAAAATTTTATCTCTATATAGAGATAAGTCTCCAATCTTCTTTAACTTGATTTCATAACTTTGACCCTGATTCAAATAGGTGAGAGTGTCTTCATTATTTTTTGTAGCTATTGATGTAGCAGCACCTAATATATATTGAAATCTAAAGAAAATAATAAAGAATAAACACAGGTTAGTGGTATAAATAGAAAATTGTATTCAAGGAGTTAAAGGAAACATTTACTTGTAATCATCGGAGTTTGTTGTGGTCGATATTGCAGTTGTATCGAG
Organism: Melanophora roralis; assembly: GCA_963583895.1. Taxonomy (NCBI): domain Eukaryota; kingdom Metazoa; phylum Arthropoda; class Insecta; order Diptera; family Rhinophoridae; genus Melanophora; species Melanophora roralis. The sequence continues at coordinate 68,628,258 of OY757191.1, read as the reverse complement.
TCCACCTGCTATTGGCTCAATTTTGCTGGCAATAATTGTTAAACCCTGATGTTGCATGGAAGTGCTGCATGCTAAAAATTAAACATTTATACAAAACATTTATATTAAAAAAATTCTTATTTTAAAACTTTGATTGTTTTATTTTTATTAATTTTTTTGTGTTTTATTTTGTTCAAAGATACAAAATATTTAAATATTTTTGGGGAGGATTTTCGCTACCTTTGCATGTCTGAAATTAAATAAGTGGCTTTAAAGCAGTGATCCCCACACGCATCCATTCTAATATTATGATTGTGTTGGTTCCTTGCTTTTAAGCTTAATTATTTCTCTCTTATGGCACGAGGGTGACCATGGTTAAAAGGTTAAAATATGATAGAATTGCATTAAAAATGTTTTGGAATGTAATATCAAAAATCAAGTCAGTTATGTTAAAGTTTCATAAATACGAAATAATTTATCCTTAGATCTTCGCCATATTTATCATTTAGCTAATGTCTGGTTTTGCTTTTAATTATTTTTTATAAAGAAATAAAACCAAACATTGAATGTAATTTAAAAATTGGTTCGTTAAAAATTTAGAAAATCTTAGGTGATCACATTGGTCGTCTGGCACAGAAGAATTAAAAACCTATTTTTTATTCTTACTCCCCTCAATGCTTAGAAGACATTCGCACACGTGCGATCTTCTGGGGGAAACTGCTCTAAAGTACCACGTAAAAGTTTAACCTAAATAATTTTAGCGCTATTTAAAGTGGCCTTCGAAATAGATCAATAAAATTTTATTAGCGTCTTTTGGCTTTAAGAAATCTAGGGGAGCCGGTCAGGTGCTGGTCCGACGGGTAGCCTCAATGTTTAAGAGCAGTATTATAAGTTTAAGGCGAAAAGAGATCGTTAATAGGATATTGACGATTATAGAGCCACCACAAGGAAGGATTATTTGTTCTTTACTGTATGGTTTTTAGGTGAATACCACTTCGTATGGAGTATCCAGGATTATGTGGGGATCTCATGGCCCAAGTTCGACGAGGTTTTTTGTGTCTTTGTGCAAGGAGTGATGTTAGACTCCTAGTGGGGATGATAACAGGTCATTGTTGGACAGCAGTTCATTCCAAAAGAGCATACCGACTAGCCAGCGATGATTGTAGATTCTGTGGTATACCGAGGGATAGAGAGACTGTTGACCATATTTTATGTCACTGTCCAGCGCTCGTGCGTTCCAGAGCAAACTGTATAGGGTTTTATTTTCTCAAAACCTGGAAAAAGTGTCTGGGGTTGGAAAGACAAGGCTACTGGCATTTGTTAAGAAAGTAAGGGAATAACTAGTTTCTTCTTGTCTTGTAACACTTAGGACCCAAAGGGCCTAGGTGTGGTTTTCGGGACCAGCCAGCTTAACCCAACCTAACCTAGCTGTATGGTTAAAGCATTCAAGGAATATTAAAGAGCCTTAAGAAATAAAGTTTGTTGCTTATGCCTACAAATTCCAGCCAAGAACTCCAGAAAGAATAAAGTTAAGACTTTTAAGAGCATGACACCTAATTAGGTTGAGCTAAAACTGGCAGGTAAGACTTAATATATTGGGGCAGTTCTTGAAAGCATGGCTTAAGAGGTACAAAACGTTATTTTTTACATGTCATCAACGGCGACAGTTTAAGCAGAGATTTACACGAGTATTTTGCAGGGTGCACTAATACAGGCAGTATTAAGGCGGATTTAAAAAATTTGCCCTCTGCATTTCTGTTTTCTGACATTCACTTTCAGAAAATTTCAAGACGAAGTTATTATAAGCTGCGTCCTTAAGACATGTATTTAGATTTTTTTTCTTCTATCTCTTTCTTTCTTGTTAGTCTTCAATTTTTCACTGGTTTTACAGCTTTATTTCGATTTAAATATTTTGTTTTAAACCCAAATTTTTACAGTATGAACAATATCTACTATTTGTAATGCTTTTGATTAGTTAGCTTACCCTGTTCACTATTTGGATTATTTCCCTTATTCGCATTATCAATTAAATCATTTTTACTCGCTTTCCCGGTGGATGCTTCAATATGGCCGACAGCTGATGTAGCTGCTGCAGCGGTCGGTGTTCTTTCATTATTATTATTCGTTGAAATATTTAAATTATCCGAATCTTGATGAATGGTTATTGCACCTTTGTTTATTTTCAATTGATTGGTTTGCGGTTCTTGTTTAAGGGTAGCCGGCAAGCCTGATGCAAAGGACATAAAGGATTCACTTAAAATATAAATTAAATTATTATAAACAAAAAGTTGTAAAAATTAGTATTAACAATACCTGCACAATTTTTTCTTACTTAAATGTTTAAATAAAAAAACTAACTTTATTTAAATGATAAGTTATTGACAAAACAATTTTTAACATTTGGGTAAACGAACCATTTTCTCGACAATTAATTAACGAATTAAAAAAAAATTTTAAAAAATTAATTTTTATTTAAATATACAAAAAACTTACTTATTCAAATATGAATTACTGCTAAAATCAGCGTTCAAATCGAATCCAATATCATCACTCCATGTCCCTCGACCTAAAATGAGAAAAAAACAAATGCTTATAAGTTTTAAAAACGTGTTTATATCCTTGGTTCAACTCCTGAATTTTAATCTCTTTAGAGCCCAATCCCAAAATGTTTTATTTCTTGAAAATATGTCATTGATAAGAATATGTTGGAGTTACCCATATCCTTTGCACATTTTTCCAAAATTTTATTTTGGCCTTTTTGGATGTAAATTTTTTTTTTAAAGGATTTCTGGGAGTTGTTCACATCCTTACTCCGATTGTACTCAAATTTTGTGTTTTTGTCTTTTAGTCAGTTTCTGAGGCAAATTGTTATGAATATTATTTTTGTTGTTTCGTCCAGGCATACATATGTATGTATATCGTAAAAACAAGAAATAAATAGCGGTTTTCACTTTTGATAATAAAGTGCCTAGAGAATGGCAAAAGCATAGGACGGCCTATCTTAAAACAAAGTTGGAAAAATTTACAAACCCACTCAGAAATTTGCTAGAGGCATATAGAAGAGCATGAGTTAAGAAATAATCGGAAGGTCTAGACCCGACATTTTAGACAAACTAATGTCTATAGTGATTAGTTAAAGGTCTCGCAAAACAACCACCCTACAATCTGAGATGATCCTGGGCAAGAAATGACGAAGAAAAATGTTTTCTTTTTGGGAGTCATTTAAGAAACTTGTCTTCGTCTAATACATGCACTTATATGGGTGAATTTCCGACTGCTATTGCTACACAGCCTGTTGATCCGATAATTTGAATGCCACAAAGCTCCTAAATTTGATTAAATCAGTAGTAAATGTATTTAAAACTACCTTTCACCGTAAAGAGAATTATTCTTTTTATTTTTAATGCCATATTACGGCTTGTATACTTTCCTCAAATATGGAAAGTTGCCTTTGTGAAGATGATTCCTAAGCCTGCGAAGGTGGAGTCTTGTAGGCCTATATATAGGTCTATTCCAACTATGTCGAAATTGTTTGATAAATTGCTTAAAAACAAGCTTACTACGATGTAAGATGATAAGAACTGCATTCTCAATCACCAATTTAGACGACAACATACTACGATCAAACAAGCCCTTAGGTTGGTACAGGTTATAAGAAAAGCGTATGAAGAGATGAAAAATTGCTCTGCACTATTCATAAAGGTCTCACAAGCATTCGATAAACTAAAGCATGAATGAAGGCCTGTTAACCAAGATAAAGCTGGGGCCAAATCGTCGCATTCGATTCGAATCGAAATTTATTCGATCAATCGAGTTGCCAATGTTTTTAATACAGGAATTCTAATAAGAAGTTTTTGATTTCGATTCGAATCTAATGCGGCGATTTGGCCCCTGAACTTGCCTATGAATCTCTATAACCTTTTAGAGAAGTACATAACCGACCGACACGTTCATGATGAAAGAGTGTACCACTTAAGTTTTCCTCAACCAATTGGGGCTGGGGTACCTCAAGGTAGCATTTTGGAACCAATTCTCTTCCTGCTTTACACAGCAGACATGCTAATTAACAGTCAAACACATACATCGACATTTGTTAATGACACTGCTTTTCTCAGGCTCTTTTTTCGTCAATGTTAATTGATTATTTCGTTAACACAACTTAATTTTAAATTCTGCATTTTCGGATTCTGTAGTCTAAATTTAATTTGTTAAAGCATATTTTAAAATATTTTTACCGCATATTTTGTGCAGATAAAACATTTTTTAAGAGCATGTTTTTGGTTGCCCTGTTAATTATATTATTTGGTTATAATCTACTGACAGCCCTGCCGTTATTTCAAATTGTCTTATTAGAAAAAAATCTTTTGATGGTGCAAACAACTGTTTATAAATACACGGTATAATAAAGATTTTTTAAGTTGACAACACTTCACTGCACAAATTGCGGATTTGCAAAACTATTGTTGGAATTTATAAAATTGATTTTTAAAAGGATAAAATTTAACGGCACAAATTTATACATTTAAAATTGTTATTTTTAGATTTTTCGTATTATTAATAAAATAAAATCATGCTTTTTAAATTATTTACTTTTATCTTTAAGATATGTACTATGTAATAACACACATACATATTTAATACTAGCTTATATAAAATAATAATAAAAATTTTAAATGCTCTTTTATACCCACCCATCATTAAATTATTTTGATGGCGACAATATTTTCGTATTGTGTTATCACTGTTTAGAAAATTGTTCATTTTAAATTTTTTGTTAATCGTTCTGTATTGTTTTTAACTTTTTGCTTCTAAACAAATACGTCAGTAGACATTTTTCGATTAAAAGTAAACTTTAATAACTTAAGACTTAAACATTTTTTTTTAAGTATTTTTTTAGTTCTTATTTTGACGAACGTTCGTAAAGGCAAGTGATAAACCTTAAACGAAAAGATATTTTTTGAAAAACAATTAAAGATAGCAAAAACAGTGCCGAATTTAAAAACAAAATTTATTAAAAATTAATCTGCCAAATACTTTTTGTTTCCACCATTTATTTAAAAATATCTTGGCGTTTGTTAAGAAAGACGATCAAAAAGCGACTGAAAGTCATGATTAAAAATTGATAATAAAACAAAAATAAAAAGGAATATACAAAAATATAAATAAATATTAATATTTTTGTGAAAAAATGATTACGGAAAAAATATTACATATATATTTCAATTTTAAGAAATCATGCACAGTGGTTAAGGAACTTTGTAATTCGAATCTATTCAATAACCCGTAACCAATCTGCGTTAACGGAGAATACCGGTGTAGTACGAACCATCAGCTGTATGAGTTGTTTGCCGACATTGGCATTACAGACTCTAACGTTTACGTTGGCTGGGTCATGTTGTGAGAATTAATGAAGATGCTCCAGATAGGGAGTCATTTAAATCCATACCTTATGAGGGATCACGCAGAAGGAGAAGCTCCTTAGGCTTGAAAATTTTAAAAATTTACCAGACGATGCTTCCTAAATGTTGCTTCTGTAGTGTTTAGTTTTGAAAATACAACGTTACATTTGAGTCCCTTTTTATCCCTTTAGGTTCCAAATTTTTAAAAATATCTTTTTTATTAAAAACAAATCTAAAGAGATAAATGATTTTTTTGAAATGTATGCCTTTAGCTTTGCACGTTTGATCTATCTGCACGATTATTGTAAAGTGTTGGCATAAAGTGGGCATGGAAGCAACAGTGTATAAAACAAGTTGCCTATTGTTTCTTCCAGTCTAAAAGTAACACCCTGGCCAGTTAAAACAAAAAAAGAAATTAATATACAATTTTTTTTATGTGTATATAATTTACGCAAAGGCGTATGCGTGCAAAATTACATCTAAATATCAATTTCAATTTTTAGTTTAAGCGATTAAAAGTGATTTCACCAAGGACTTAATAAAAGCTTTTATAAGTAGAAGACTAAAAATTTAGCAAAGGAATCGGTAGAATTACATCTTCAGTTGATAAAGCTTTTACTGGAAGGGGACTTGTGTTGGAGCTGTGTAAAACACAATTAGGACCATTTTTAATGCGCAACGGTGAAATTGAAGGTGCTTTTCATAAAAATGCCCTTCAAACATCTGCACCAACCCTACCGCTTATGTGGGAATAAAAATAAGCTTTACCATCAACATACAAGTGCCCTACAAGGAATTTGTGACCGAAACTAACACTGAAACATTTTTTTACTTACAATTTCGGTAATTTGTGACCAATATTTTTATCATTTCCGAAGGTGCGAGGAAGATGCAAAATCACACGTTCACAAAAGTTTCGGTCATTTTTTCTACATCGCCCTTAAGAAAATAATGACCGAAATACCGGTCATCTGTGACGGTGATATGACCGGTCAAATGACTGTCACTGTTCTTGTAGGGTGGTTAAAATATGTAAATGTATCTTATAAATTTAAACTAACAAACTTTCATTCCACTGTGCAGGAGATTAAGCAATCAATCCAGCAAGTGTTTGATGATGTGATTGTATTAAAAAAACCTATGTTTTAAAAAAAAAAAAACAAAAATCCCTAATTTACAACTAAAATTTTGTTGTTTTTTTATTACTGCTTAGTTTAAAAGTGATAATAACTTTTAATCTTTTTTAAAATTTATACAATACATATGTACATAGTACGTAAAAGCATGTATCCCTATATATGAGCCGTTTATTTTGAAAATGGCCTAAGTCACTTTTTGAAAAAAATCGAGTTAATGGCAACACTAAATACAATTAAACGGTATCTTTTCATATCTTTAAATAGCTCGACTTAAAAAATGTGACTTATGCCACTTTCAAAATAAATGGCTCATATGTTTTAATAAGTATATAAATGTACAGAAATATATATGAATGTACGTCTGTATACATATATCGTGTACATACGTATTACTTAATTAGCTGATAGTACACATAACCAGCGATATAAATGCTATCTGTCAGAAAGCAAAAGCAAAAAGAAAAAAAACTGTGCTACGCTTAATCTTCTACAAATTTTGTTAGCAATCATAACGCTACTGCTGTGCTGTTAAAATTTTAAAAGTACATAAAAAAGCAAAAATAATAAATAAAAAATAAATTAGCTTTCTTTTACTTTTACCTTTAAATTTTAATATTTTATCTATTTGATAGCAGTAAAAAAAGACGAAACAAAATTAAAAATAATTTTTTATTTATTATCATAAAAACTGCCATTTATTGTTAGTTTGTTTTAAAAAACGATTAAAGCAATGAACAGCAGCACATTGTTTTTATATTTGGGCAATAGCAATTCTTGTGAAGAGTTTTTTAAACCCTGCATAAACAAATTTATTTATTTAATTAAATAACTATTGCGATATACATATGTATGTACACATTCAAATATTTGTTAAGAAATATACTTATTAACAAACGTATCAAAAAATTTAAGTATTCATTTTATATTATAATACGAAAAAAGTAGGATGAATTTCGCAGGTTGACTGAACTGTTAAACAATAAATATGCATTATTTGTTTATTTATTTTTAAAGAGTAATCAAGAAAATTTTTAGCCAGAAATTCTGGCAGCCAAATAAGCCACTGATCCCACCTGTTCTTCGCCATACTGAGAATGCTCAGCAGAACTAATCAATTAATAAATAAAAAAAGGCGGCAATCAAGACGATGCTCGCAGACCTTACCTAAGGGGAATGAGATGGCTGATGAACTAGCTTGGTAGGGGTTTATTTGTCTATGGAAAGAGCAGTGGTCATACGTGCTCCACTTCAGTTTTAGTCGGGGAAAATACCACCTCGTATAGAATCAAACCTATTGTTTACAGTCTCTAAATTTATCACAAACTATATACGGTTTTCTTTTGACTTACCGCTGCTTAATCGTTCCTTTTTATTATATTTATCTTTGTCTAATAGTTGATGGGTCGGTATTTTAAGTGGCAAATCGCCAGTTTGTGTAGAAGCAGCACTTTCACTCTGACCAAGTTCCAAAGGATCCCACTCCATTCGTCTTTTGCGTGAACCACTGTTCGTATATAATGTTTGGACGTCGATTATTTGAGGACCTGGAGAATCTTTCGATTGATCATCTAAAACAATAAAAAAAAATGTTTGTTTCATTTTAATAAAAAGTTTGAATAATGATTTTGAATTTAAAAATTTACCAGGCCAAGATTCTTCAGAATTCGGTGGAGAGTCTACAAATGTTAACACTGATTCATATTCTACACCAAAATGCTGATGATTAAATTCATTCATTAAACTACGGTTTGCTAAATTAGAAAGCTGCAAATAAGGAAAGTAATTAATGAAATGAATTATATAAAGAAGAAGACACACATATTTTTACTCAATTCATTATAAACTTAAAAAAATATGGCAAATATTTCATATTTATCACTTTAGTTTACAGGAATTTATTTAAAAATTGTTAAACATCAAAAAGTTTAACACGGCATTTAGACTATGTTACTTGTAACACGTTACTGTAACATGAATAAATATTTAATTAATAACTCTGTTGACTTTTTCATTTTAAATATTATTTAAACAAGTTAAAGTAAACTATTATAACAAATATCACGATTTGTTGCTATATATTCGAATAAAATGTATTTCAAATTAAACTTGTTGTCAGACTGATAATTAAAAGAAAATGTAAGTCTTATAGTAAGATTGTGCAAAACTAATCTCATTTACATATTTATATTAACACTCAATACTTATTATCAATAAGGACGGACGGACGGACATTGTGTCTGATTGAATTCAAAAATAAAATAAAACGGTTTACATGAAACTTACTGATAACTTTTTAAAATACATTTTTACACAACCATACGTTCATTTGTTTACATGTAAAAGTCTACTTTCAAAATAAAACAAAAAACAAAATAAAAAAATTTTACTAAATACGGCAACGCTGGGCATTTCCGAATTACTACAGATTAATATTTGTTTTGATTGATACGTTGTACCGTTACCAGAACAGATATTTTACGCAGAAAAAAGTTTATAAAATGCCTATCAAGGCTCTATTTAAGTCCAATAACTAACATTGATAAAAAAAAACTTCAAATGCACATGGGCGTAGAAAAACTGGGCACAAACTGCACCATTTTAATTCAAATAAAACTTTTTTAATTTTGATTGCTTTGAATGTCGTAAATTTCCCACTCACCCAAAGTATATTTAATAAAGTAACCGTAATTCTGCAACAACAAAGTTTCGTGATTTGTAATTGTCATGTAGACTCTATATGGAAAAATATTGTTTACTTTTTTATGTGTAGTTTGGCAGCTAGCCATCATAAAAATAAGGAGCAAAAAATGATCAGCTGTGTTTTTGACTTTACCTTATTCGTTGTACCATGCACTCACACAAGCAAAAGCAAAAACCCGCGTAAACAAATAGCGGTAAACAAAACATCATTCTTTTCATGTTTCTGTTGTTTTTATTACGAATTATAAGTGGTAGTTAACAAACAATTACGATTTATAAGAGGTAAAGAAGATTTTATGTATTTGAAAAGAATTACGAATTAGCGACGGGCCCAAAATGTATAAAGATTTTTTCAAAGAGCCGACAGTTTATTACGAATCATCGGAAATTACGATTTATCGGTGTACGAATTATCGGGATTTTACTGTATATGTGCGAATTTTTTTTGACGACAGTGGCTATATTTTCTAAAATATGAATGGGGATATATGCAAGGATTTTTTCTTCACATAATGATTTGTTTTAGGTTTTTGCTTATATCTCGGTCCCTAGAGAACAGATCGAGCTGATTTTAAATAGCGTTTTACCTAAAACATATCCGATAGCTTAACCAAAATGCAGACGGACATGGCTTAATCGACTTTCTTACCTATAAGGGTCCAGAATATATTCATGAGATAGCAAATGGATATTTTAGAAATTACAAATGGAATTACAAACTAATATATACTCTTATCACAAATTGAAGGTCATAAAAAATATGTTTCTTTGGCGATTAGGAGCGACTTTACAAACGCGAGTACAAATTAGGCAAATTTTAAATATAAGGCGCAAACATTTAATCCTGCCCACGATAAAAATATATCCAAGTTTATTTTACCAATTTAAGCATTTGTGCTTAATTAGAAAAGAATATGTATTATATTTCCTTTTTTTTTTGAAAAGGAACATTTTTGATATAGGCTCAGAATCTATAAAAATTTAGACCGATTTTTTTAAATTTTGTTGGTCTGTTTAACTTTATTGAAAAATTGTTCTCTCTTTGTTGCAGAATTTTTATTTTAAGGATATATGGAAAGCGATTCTTAGAGTTAGAGTGATCAAATTGTAGGTCTGGTTATGTTTTATCAGTAAAAATGTATGTGCTAAATTAAAAAAGTGTTTCTTACAATCTCCTCTCCTTTACTTTTTTGAAAAAGGACATTTTCAAGGTAAGAATATCCTTGCTCAGAATTTAAAGAAATTTCAAGAGATTATATTTATAAGACACACTATTACTAATGCCACTGCAAAGTTTTCTCTCTTTGATGGCAATTATTATTTTAAGGATATACGAAAAGGACACAAATTCTGGAAATTTAAATGGTTAAATTTTAGGTTTAAGGGAAATAGTGGATTTTTTTCTCTTTTTTTATTATTTTGAAAAAGGAAATTTTTGAGGTAGGTGTATTCTTACATGGAATTTAAGAAAATTTGGATAGATTATGAAGCATGTTGTTACTAATGTTTGTAATAATTTTACTTTTTTTTGTGTGATAGCAATTTTTCTTTTAAGGATATGTCAGAAGGTCACGAATCCTTGTGTTAAAGTGATCAAATTGCATACCTGTGAAATATTTGTTGCTGTTGTTGTCTCATTGTTCGGCTGCAATATTGTAGTTAACTGTGTGTTGTTTAAGTGGGGGTTATTGTTAAGCTCCATCAAACCGGTGGTAATGTTGAAATTGTCTGAAAGCAGATTTGTCTTTCGCTGGTGCTGAAGAAGCTGGTATTGATTTGATGCTGTTTTATTTGAATAATCCGTAAATGTTTGTAAATTTGGCGGATTTTCTGGTGAACAAGGACTTAATATATTTTGAAAACCGCTTAAATCAAAATGGTGTTGCGGGTGGTGTTGTTCGTGGCGATGATGGCTTAGTGTAGCAACCAGCGACAAAGCCATTCAGTTGATAAAATCCAATTCAAGAGCTCTTAAAAAGGCTCTAGCGATTTGGAGGGACAAAATAAATTTTAGGGTTATGTTTATTTTTTCAAATTTAACGCATTACCGCAACGAAAAACGAAAACTAACGGATACTATTTTTTGTTTTTTTTTTTAATAAAAAATTATTTTGTAAATCTTTTGTTTAAACATATTTCACTTTTTCTTCCAGCAAGAGCAGAATTTTACACATTCTTCTCGTTTTTAATAAATATCACAATTTTATCAATTTTAGGGTTTCTTTCTCAATTTGTTTATAAGTTTTGAACTTTCTTTTTTTTTAATACGCGTTTAAAGGTTATAAAATATTTTTAAACCAGCAGCAAACAGACGGATGTATTTTTTGTCCCAGACAATCCAATTAAAACAATACAAAGAAGGAGTTGTAAAGCTTTTTAATACCAGTGGTCTCACGCTGACGATGGCTACGCAAGAGAGTATTTTCAACTTTTAACAGCATCTTGTTGATTAGGCAAATGGAACTTTCAGGATACTCATTAAGGTAGATGAAGGAAGAACTTATATGAATTTTTTGTTCAATTTTCTCCATTTATTGTTAGAAACAGTTTTGCATAAAATCAAATTATGTTTTTTCTTAAGAAAAAAACAAAATTCGTCGAATTGTTTGAAAATTAAAGAAGCCGTTTTGAAATATTTTGTTTTAAAAGTATCTATATATATTATTTTTTAAAGACTTACATATGTATGTATGTATATTGTTAAAGATTTTTGATGTTTGACGTTGTTAAATAATCTAAGTTATTAAAACGTATTTGTAATCTTTATAATTTATAAAGAGATTGTTTTTTTTAAGCACACTTAATTTTTTTATTTACGTTTTATTTTTAATAGTATTAGTAAAATTATATCTCTTTAATATCTATTATGTACATATTAATCCACATTTACATAGTAATATCTTTACGTTAGACAACATTTTTCACACTGTTTATCACAAAAAACATTAAAATGTTCTTATATACAGTTGTCTACTTGTTTTTTAACACTTGTTTTTGATATGAAAATACCTATATTCATTTTTTTACAATTTTTTAAATAAGAAATTCTTGATAAAAATTGTTGTTGCCCGTTAGTGGAGCAATTTTAACACTACGAAGCATGGCTTCGCATGGCGAAAGGAAACCAACATCTTAGCAAAACCTTGGTTGAGACAACCGCCAGTGAATGCGATACGACAAACCTTAACTGCGCACGAAATCATACAACAGCTTTAAAACAATTGTAGGAATGTTAAAACCTAAACATTCAACGAATATGCTGCTGCCCTGTCATAATTTTTAACACGTTAGTATAAATGTATTGGTATGTACTCCCAGTAATAATTTAAATAATTGTTGCTCATCAAGTCTTTTTATTATTTTTCTCAGTTCTTGATTTGCTTGTAAGTAAAAAACTTTAATAAAATAATTAAAATGATACTTGAAGCCGCTGACGAGATAGCTAAATTATTTTATACACACATGTATGTACATAAGTATGTTTTAGCGTTTTGCATTTACAAATAGACATACATAAGTGCATTGTGTACATACGTATGTACATATATATAAATGTACACAAAAATATTTTTCTCTTCAAATAATATTTTTTTATAGAAGAGAACAAACCGTCCATCAATTTTTAAATAATTAATCAATTAATTTTTTACGCATATAGTATACAAACATCTGCTCCTGATTAAAAAATCATACCTAGTTTTGTTTTAAGAAAGAATAATTTATAGTGATATTTTTCTTTCAACTTCAATTGTCATCACCTTATTATTATTGTTATTGTTATTATTATTGTGTATGGCAACACAAGTGGTTTTTAGTGTTATACAATCTTGTTGACTTTATTTGTTGTTTTGAAATTAAATGTTAGTTTTGTATCCACATATGTATGTAGTTTATTAAATTAGAGTAATACATATTAAAACAGCTATTTTACAACTTATTTACTTATTACATTTATTTTTATTTTGACAGACACACTTAAATTTTCTATAATATGTAAATTTATTTAAAAGCTAATGACGTTAATAACGAGTTTAATGCATTTATTTATCAACTTGTCATGCATATTTATTGACTATCTTTATTTGTGTACTTAAAGTTTTCTGTTAACTCGGAGCTAATGGCAGCGTGTTAAGACGTTGTTGCGTTAACCACACGGCAATTATTATGACTGTTTTACCTAAAAGCGCACATATACAAAACAAGTCTCCACGAAATATTCAACTTATAAAAGTAATAATGATATCATTCATTAATTACTGCTTTAAGACCTTTTTAAAAAGATTTAGTTATGTTCGTTTGCAATTGTTGAGAATTTCTTATTATTAAGAGTCAAATGAAATTAATTCAAAAAGTGAGTAAATAAGTCGGCTTTTTGAGTTTATCTGTCTTTGATAATAATTTTTTAAGCAAATAGTACCCACACAAGTTAAAAAACTTATTACTGAGCGCAAGCACGCTGGTACTTTGACATTTTTACACATTGCATTATCACTATGGGCAAAAACGTTATATATTTAACTTTTCTTTATTTAAATAATTCTAACCTCTGTTGTATGGCTAAGAACAAGGGCTTTTAAAAATTTTGAAACTAAACTGCTATAACGATGAAAATTTCCGCTTTTTTACTAACTAAGCGCTTTGTATACCTTAAAATATACTTATTATTTAAAGGATTTAAAAAATTTAACAATTTATTTAAGTTTTCTTGTATACGGCCGTATGTCTTTATGTTTACGGCAACCCTCTAATCGTTTATGACTGACACAACTCTACTTGTACTATAATATATTTGAAGTTTAATATAATTATTTTAAAATTAACAACTAAAAATGCATACTAAACACTTATTTAAACAAATTTTGATAGAAAAGCCACTCACTACGGAAACTTGTATAAGTTTAATTTGTGTTATTTTAAATTAACTTCCGGCTATTTAAAAGATGCCTTATTTATTTAAAAAGCTTACAGTCCTGCCAGATCTTTTTACCTCAGGTATCTGGTCATAGATGCCAGATTGAATGATTTATCGTCATTTTGCGTTATTTCGTCTCTTTATTTTTATATGGCTAAATTTTTTTTGTTAATATGTATGTAAAACACTACATTATTATTTCTTCATTTTGTTATTATTTTATTATTAATCTGTGGAGTACAAATTTTTCATAATAAAATAGAAATAAAACTTAAAAAATAAAATTCAAATTTATTATATATAATTCAAAATGAATTTTTCTTTTCGTTATTTTTGATTACTTTTTTGAAAAATTTTATTTGCAAATCGATATTAAAGAAATTTCAAATAGAATGACAAACTTACTTACTTACCTATCACTAATGTGAAGGGTATAATATTCGACAAAACTAAGTTTTTCAACTTAGAAAAAACATTTTTTTATATTTCAACCATTGCGTAATTACACAGGGTTGCTGATAAAAGCTTCTACCAAAAAATATAACTTTTGGATAATAAATCACACTTGTGTCACCGAGAGTGGAGTCCATTTGTATTGTCGCATATAAATGAGATAATTCATAAAGTTTTGAATAAAATTTATTTTAAAGAGCCTCCACCATTCATGACTCATGTGCGCAATCTTATTAAAATTTATTTTTTCTTTTGGTAGCAGCTATCATCAGCCACCCTATATGAAAACATTAAAAACATTGAAAACAAAGATTTTAAATAGAATCCCTGAAAAAGGATTTCTGTAAGAAAAAATTATTTGCTTCTATAATCTTTGCAGTTTGTGTTGCTCTGAATTATTAAATTTTGATTTATTTGTTACAACTTTTAAGGAAAATACCTGTTAGCTTTTTGTTCCCCCACTTTTTCATTATTATTAAGAAATAAGTAACTTAATAGTACGTTTCCATTATAAGCAAATTAAGTAATTTTGAGGAAATCATTTCGAAGTGTTTCCATTACGTTGTAAGTAATTTTATGTTCGAATTCAATCTGACACATATATCAGATGGCCTCGGTTATTCAGCTGAAACCGGTGTTTCGATATTAAAATATCAAATTTTGTTTATGGTTATGTATTTGATTCTTTTTTACAAACAACAACTGTAGTTTTCTAAAAAAAGCTTAAAAGAAGGAAAAAGATTTTGTGAGTTTTTGTTATCTGTCTTGACATTCTTATGACAAATTAAGTTATTTTTGTAGAACTGCTCCCACCTGATGCATGCTCCTTGCAATCAGCTGTCATTTTTTCGCATTTGCTACTCACCAATAATGGATTCCCCAAAGTTGCATTTGTAAAAATAGCCTCCGCGCAGTGTTGCATAGACAAATTTCGAAATAATCTTGAGCAAATCAAGTCATTTGAGATGATTTGCTCATATGAAAAATATATGGGAAATCATGTAGCAAATTACTTAATTTGAGCAAATTAAATGATTTGGCGCAAATCACGTAGATGGAAACGTAGTATAAGCCATCAAAACAAACTCATGCCTAAACAAACATGAAACTCGGTATACAAAAAAACCAGTATAAAAATACGGGATATTTATTTATTTATTTATTTATTTATTTATTCATTTATTTATTTATTTATTTATACAGCATAGTAATACAAAGCCCACAAGGTCAATATATATAGGAGTGTATTACAAAGTTAACACAATCCTGAGATCTTAAATCTAAATTCATCACTATAAAAATTTCTCTATAAGTTTATAGCTAATTAATCATCCAGAAACAAATCAAAGCAATTTAGAGAAAAAAAAAACACAAAAAAATACTTAAAGTTATAAAAGAAATTCAAAATATTTTTGTTTGGCTATATGTCTCGTCAAGACGTACAATTTAATCAAATTTGTTTGGATTTGTCAGACTGATAGCCGTTCAATTCCTAATTGTACTGATATCAGGCTGGCATCACTGAGGAAATTATTTCGATATGTCTATCTGGTACCACCCCTAAAAATGTGATGGCAAATAAAACAAAACAAATATTGTTTTCGCAAATTTTCTATTTGTTTTGTTAAATTTGGACCTGGATTATTATGGAACTGTCTCCAAACGGCGAACCAATTGACAAAAAACCTATTTTAGCTGCAGACGGTCAAATACAACCTACAACTCAGGCTGCAAACTCGCCTAACAATTCACCTACCAGTACAGCTTTGACAGCTTCTAATATTGACATCGAAATCCTGCCTGTCGTCTATGACATTATTCGTTGGTATGTATTGTTATTGGCGAGATTTTGTAAAAAAAAATTTCTTTCGAAAATTAGTTTGCAATAAATATGAAGGTTTATAAACCATTTATTCCAAATTAAATTTGCTCATTTGCATGAAGTATTTATTTATGTTATCAGATAAAGGTTGCGCATATTTGTTAAAAAAATTATATAATTAAATTAAAATTGTTCATTTTAGTGTGGAAAAAGACCCCAAAGATAACACGGCAAAGCAGCGTGAATCTCAAGAGTGCTGCCAAAAGGTAAACAAAACTTTATACTTTTAACTTTGTAAAAACTAAACTAGCATGTGTTTGTTTTAATAAACATACATAGGTATATCGCTGTGCAAAATCATTTAGTACATCAATAAATTAAAAAAAGAAAATAAAACATCCTGAAAAAGAAATAAATTTGCTAAAAGTCACGAATGTTTTGCTGATATTTCAGTCGTGTGTTCAAAAAAGCAATTGTGTCAGAAACAGTTATGCTAGTTTCAACCTAACAAAATTTGGGACCATTTTTTTTATATATAAACTGGTAAATTTTAAACTCAGTTTCCCAATACTTTGTAGATACGATTACTAGTTAGCTAGAATTGAAGACTCTATTAATTACTTACCTTTTATTTCTTATAAATTTGTAATAACTTAATGCAAAAATATTAACTTCTTTTAAAGTTAAAAAGTGCTTAATTAGAATCTGATAAAAGATCGGAAGTACTTTTAGGGATTTTAAGTGGAAGTTTTTTTTTTTGAAAAAATGTGCCTTGTTACTTATGTTACTCATGCTAATTTTTCTATAGATATTGGAGCTTCAAAAACGTTTTGAATCTGCTAGAGCGCAAATACGTCTCTTGCCTGGCATAGATTACAACAAAGAAGAACAGTTACAAAAACTTGATTTATTAAAAAATCAGTTAAAACTTAAACAGCAGCTTATACGCAAATACAGGGATATACAATTTTAAATAGATAAATATCTACATAATCATAATCCATAGATTTTAAAAATAATGGTTCTACGTTTACTAATGCGTTATTTAGCAAATAATGAACAGCTTATAAACCGTATGGCCGAAAGTTATCCGATACGTAGGGCAGCTCAAATAGTTGTTTCGATAATGTATCGGGCTAAACATGTTGCCGAGGACAAGGGATTGCATGAAATGACACCGGAACGCTTTAAGTAAGTCGTGTTAAGCTTATGTGTATCTGTTAATAGTTTTACGATAATTTTTTTTTATTTTCTAGGTCATTTATGAATGTTTTTAAAAGTAATATTAAACAAGAAATTGAAGGTGTTAAAGACGAGTTAAAGAAAAAGAAATTTTAATTAATTTTTCTATTATTTTCTATAGTAAGTGTTAAAAACTTAAAAAAATTTTAAAATAAACGAAAAAATTAAATATGTATTAATTAAAACCGAAAAATTGTAAAGTTAAATTAACCGCCTTAAAAAACATTGTTACAACATCAACAGGTATTTTCTTTAGCAAGTGTCAAATTTAATCTAAATTTTACCTTTAAGAAAGTAGGTCCTGCTTGCCCTTTTACCACAATTCAATTTTTCATATATTCAAAGTACTATTTTGTCAGGTATTGCATTTAGATCTATCGTGATCGGCCCTTAACTTAATATGGCTCCCGTACATAAACCTATAAGCTTCTTCCGAGTATAAAGTTGGATATTTAAAAAAAAAAAACTTGGCTTTTAGATTTATTGCAAAAATATTTGTTAATGCAATAGTAAGCTGCCCCAACTAGCCTAAAAAACTTTCTTTAGATTTATTGTTTTATCATCTGTCATATATTTCCCTTTTTAGTGCGGCGTTTTTACATTTAAGCATATATTTTTTTTAATCAAAAAACTTGGCTTTTCTTTTTAAAAAAGAATTTTATTAAGATTCTGGGTAAACTTTTTTGTTTAAAATTATTTGATATCCCAAAGAAAGTAACAACTTAAAAAATACATTTGAAAATAAATAAAATACACTTCAGTACTTTAAAAAAAATATAAAGACAAAATTCCTTTTATATTCTTGAAGTTTAAAATTATTACATCTGTGTTATTATTTAAATTTTATATGTAAAAGGATACATACATACATGGGTAGCAAAATAGTTAAATTTTGTTTTTAATTTTATGTATTTCAAATTTGTTTTTTACTGTTATTTGTTAGTGTGAGTTTTTGGTTTTGTACATACTTTCTTTTTTTTCAACTTACAAGGATTTTTTATATTAAGTTTTAAAAATAGTTTATCTTAGTTTTGTAGCTTTGCCTCTTTTAAAATATTAGTTTATAATTTTAAAAAACAAAAAATTTATTAGTTTACAATTTTAAAACACAAAAAATTTTCTGATTTTTTTTACTGGACTTTGCCAGTGATATGTTGAGAGTTTGAAGATTGAGACGCTGTCTCGGCGGCATTAGAAGAAATTGCGACTGGCACTGGCAAGTTCCTTTTTGAGTTGCGTTTATTATTTTGCCGCGTATTATCTCGTTTATCTACGGTTACTTCTAAAACACCGTCACTTTTATGAGTTTTAATTTCATTGTCATTATTGTGAGGTTGTTGTTGTAATTTAAAACTGCAATTCGCCGCCTGAACATTGGGATTTTGGTTTTGATTTTGCGGCAGTGCATTGTTATGGGAACTTCCCTGGCCCTGAGTACGTGCTTGCATTTTGTTGGGTTTAGGTCGGTTTTGGGCAGCCACAGAATTGGTAATGGGTTTTAAAACATTTCCTACAGCTTTTGTGCGGCCTTCGCGAAAAACCATTCGTTGTCCCGGCCTTATGTATTCCGGATGTTTTATAAATCTAAATTTTACATGTGCCTTGTCGCCAGTCCTTAAACACTCCTTAGACATGTTGACTATGGAGGCAGTTTGTCTTAAGTAAATTATATACTAATTATATATTAAACAATATGTGCAGCTTTGTTTGCTTACCTTAGCTTCGTGGGCATTTTTTTCACTTTTGTAAAAATAACCTTTTTTACAAAATTTGCAAAAATAACGCTTTATTTCAAGATGAACCATGCCATGGTGCGAATCTAGGTTGCGTCGGTTTTTAAAATTTTTTAAGCAAATATTACATTTTACTGGAGTATGAAATTTATCAATATGTTCTTGTAAAAGTTTTTGATTCTTATGTTGTCTCTTACAATGTGGACAGACGACGTTTGCTAAAATTTAAAGAAAGTTAAAAAGATTTCTTTTTTGCAATTATGCATGTGTGTTAAACTTTTTAATAAGTTTTAGGTTTGTAAAACTAACGTATGAAAAAAATTGATGGCCGGTAGCACAGTTTTATGTGTTAAGGGCTTTTAAAAGCTTTGGATTAAAATTAAAATTTAACTCACAAATTTTATGACTTCTAGCAACATGAACGGCCAAAGACATTTTCGAAATACACAAATGTTGACAAAGTTGGCATTTATATTCGTTGGGCTTAACACTCTCCTTTGTCTTATGTGGACGTTTTTTGTGATAATACAATGTAGTCCAAATGGTATAAAACTCTTCGCAATCCTAATAAAATAAAAGTAATCGTTTTTAAACTTTAATAATGTACCTGATTTACTTACTCCAATGTTGCACACATAATATCTTGTTATTGGAAAAGCTTCTTGTAGTTTTTCGAAATCCTTGTGATTATTTGAATGGTTACGCATATGGCGTAATGTTTTAAATGTTCGACGACAAATACCACAATGAAATAATTCATCATTATGACTATCACTTAAACGATGTTTCTTAAGATCTTTAAGGGTAAGAAAATCCATAGAACAATTTTCACATGTATAGCCAATTCTAAGCATTTTCTGTTCAATTTTAGCTGTGGGACAATTTAAACCCTCCTCAGATTCAATGTGGGCCTAAAAAAATTAATTTTTAGATATTGTGTTAAAAAATTGTATTTTTTATTACCTTTAGGTATTCAGATTTATTAGATATTAAACCACATCCCGTACAAACAAATGAGTCAACTTGCACATCCTCAGCATGCGATTTTAAATGGTTACGATATGAACTATTATTAACAAATGACTTTTCACAATAGTAACATTTAATAGTACTGGATTTCTTGTTGTGAAAAGAATTCTAAAAAAAACAAAATATGTTTTAGTCAGTTACTTAAAATTATGATTAAAAATAAAATACTACTTGCCATATGCGAATTCAAACCAGTTTTATTGGTATACTTTTTTGGGCAATAAGTACAGGCAAATTGATATTTGGAATCCTCATGTAGATCCATGTGGCTGTCAAAAATTTCCCTTTCCTTAAAGAAACGATCGCATCTAACGATAAACAAATAACACAAAATTAGCAACGCGCCCAAAAAATTTGTAAACATTTTTAAAATAACTTACAGCATACATGCCATTGCAGTATCAGGATTATGCTTATATTGGGTGTGTTCAAATAAGTCATTAGAAGTTTTAAAAAATTCACCACATAATAAACAAGCCTTAGGTCGACGATTTGTTAAATGAAATTGCATATGAAAAACAAATCTAAAAAAACATATTTTATTATTAGGTGTTTGTTTAATTTAAATTTTATACCTTTTTAGAGACGAAAAATCCATATCACAATATTCACAGTAGTTTGGTGATCCCGTTTTCCTTCTGATACTACGACAGCAGGAATGCTTATTAAAATCCATGAAATTGGAAAACGATTTCTGGCAATCAGGGCAGTTGGCATAAATTAGGGTACTTAAGGCAAAATTTGAAATTTAAAATCCTTAAAAACATTCTCATTTACATACATACATACCTATCTAATTGAGAATAATGTCGAAGAACTAAATGTCTCGCCAAGGCCGCAGAGCTGGTAACATTTTCCTCGCAATCTTTAAAAAGACAAGTAAACGGTTGATTCTCCTCTAATTCTATGACACAAGGATGATTTAGCAACTCTTGAAGACTAAAATATTTTTCTTGACATAACTTCAATTGTTACAAGTTAAAAAATATTTAATAAAAGAAACGGTTACAAATTATTAGAATATTTTAAAAGGAAAGGATTGTGAATATTGTTATTATAATTCAATTCGTCTATACTTACATTGCATTCCACTTCCCAATCTAATTCCAAGTCTTGAAATTTTGTTACTAACACTTTAGCCAAATATTCATTAATATCGATTTCATCATATTCCTGAGAGCACATTATTTCTAAATGATAAAAGTTAGAGGAAAGTTATTCTTTAAGCAATATTGTGTAGAACAAAAGAAATGATAAAAGAATAATATAAAACTCTTTTATTAATTTTATTTTCAAAAAATTCTAATAAAAATTTTATGTTAACGATTAAAATTTTTGAACAATTTGAACCGTTAACATATTATTTAAGAACGTTTGTTAAGGATCTATCTTTTTATGGCTTAAGTAGGTATGTGCGCAGGTTACTTAAACTTTAATCACAACTACCTTCAATTAAATACTCCTCTTCCATTGTATATAATTCATCCATTGATTTCTCATTTTCATCTGTATATTCTTTATCAATTATTTTTTTATTATTTTCTCTATTCAATGTTATTAAATTGTCATCAGTGTCTTCTGTATCTTCAATATCAATTATATTTAATAGCTCGTTCTCATTATATGCATTGTCAAGTTCTTCCAAATGTACTTCGTCATCGCTTTGAAAAGGGCTTATTTTAGAATCTTGTTTGTCTAAAATCTCTTCGACAATATGTTGTTCCTCTATAGTATTAATCTCATTTTCATTTTCTGCACTTTCATTTAGAATTATAAACTCTTCAATAGGGATTTCAGTGCCACTTATATTACTTGCATTAGACTGAGTTTCTATATTAAAAACGCTGTCATCACTTTCCAAAACAAGTTGAATAACATCATTTTCCAAAAGTTCACATTCATCCTTAATTTCATTAATACTGTCAGTTTTCTTATAGTTAAGCGTTTGGACCGTTTCATTTTTTGGTTTATCTGGATTTCCATCTTCATCTAGATTTTCATCACACAAATTATTGGCATAAGTAACACTTTTAATAATTTTATCGTCAAAACTTTCATTTTCACTTTCTTCAACATTTTTATCTTTCACTCCTATTTTATATGCTACATATTCGTTTGTAACTATTTTTGAATTTTGGTAACGACTTGTTGAACAGTGTGGTAAAGCAACTTGTGATCCATTCTCATTTATTAGTTCAACTGCTTTAGCATTTTTTTCTTTAGAGTGCTCCTCTTGGTCATAAAGATCTATTAGACGATTTACGCAATCATCACATAGCAGACTCTTGGAATTTTTTTCTACTTTAATATCAAAAAAATGTTTAACTAAGGCGGGTAGCTGTAAATCCAGACCCACTTCATCACTAATCTCATGAAAATTCTTTGCAACATCCGCATCCGAGGTTACTTTGCAATATAAACAGACACTCGTGGTTGTGGAAACATTAACCGCCATTATATATTCTATCAGCTCTGATTACTATATCAACTTTTTTATAAAAACGTTAATCAAATTTATTAAAACAAATATTTTTGTTTACATTATTCAATAAAACTTAATGTTTTGTTTCCAAAGAATATACAAATTGCAAAAAAAGCATGAAATATATTATATTCACAGATCTGGTGCTGCCAGACCACATTTTTCACCCGAAGGGCTGCCAGGTAACAAAATAATTAAAGGTTTGTCACATGATGAATTAAAAAGGTGGGAGCAACTGATTAGCTGACTTTTACTTCCGGTATAATAAATCCCGTAGTTCTTCTCAAATCTTGATTTGAGTGTTTTGTGCTGATATTTAAATATTTATACGTTTTGACAATGCAAAATAACTGTATGAGGGATTAATTAATCTTATATATATAGCAGGGATCGGCACACCTAATACATTTATATGCTTTGATTGTGTTGATTGTTTGTTTTTGAGCGCAATTATTTCCCTACAAGAAATTGATGATGTGTACTAACACTAACACATTTTTTACTAACACATTTGCAATAATTTTCGTCATTTCTGAATAGTATTTATATTATTGCTGATGTAAACAATTCACGACAGGTACAGAAATGTATTATAATAAAAAAAAAATTTTAAATTTTTTCGTGAACTCCCAGTAATTTCATAATAATTGTAAAATTTTTAGGATAATGTGTCAAAAAGTTAAGTAAATGTCAAATAAAATAGTAATATATAAATTTGGGACCCCGTTCTTTGTAAAAAATCTTAAAATATAGAAAGCAAGTAAAAATATCAAAGAACACAACACAAATCTATTTTCTTTTCTCTATTTTTTTACGCAACTCATTCAAAACACCATGGCGTACACCTACAGGATTTGCCTAAGTCCTCTTTTTTATAAATTAGGAAAAGAAAAAGGTTTGTTCAGGAAATTTTGTAATAGATATAAGTATAAAAATCTTTAAATTTAAGGCTTAAAAGTTAAAAAAACAAAAAAATCGAGTTTAATTTTAATAGGTGTACCCGTCAGTGGTGATGGATACATATATGCATCATGAGTGATTGATAAGCGCTGATGTGCTTGTACATGATCATATTTTACATTTTTATATCGTCCCCTAAAATGCAAAGTAACGTAACATTAATTTTTCAGCAGTTTACATGCAAAGCAAAAAACTATTTCACATAAAAATATGTTAAGATGTAAAATGATCATTTTATGGGGCAAACATGTAGTATTTTTTCATTTTCTCAGGGCAACATAATCAAAAAAAAAACTTATGACCAGGTGGAAATGTTGACCTTTTTTTTTTTAAAGAATAGAAAAGAAGGGCGTAAGGCAGCATTGAGGCAACATTTCTGACAGAAAAGAAAACGACATAAGGTAAACTGTAAGCTATATACAATTATGTATATACAATTGACATTAGATGAACAAAATCTGGGGCCACATCGTCGCATTTGATTCGAATCGAAATTTTAGCCGATCGATCGATTTTTCAATGCTTTTAACAAAGAAGTTCTAATTAGAAGATTTTGATTCAAATCGAATGCGGCATTTGACCCCTTGTTTATACCGACACCACAAACATACGTGGTAGGGGTATTTTTGTTTTTAACGCCCAAAAATAATGTGTTATTAGTTTTAAAACTTAAAATCATGCACACACGGTATGATTTTTCATGTTTCAAAAATTTTAAATTCGATTAATAGGATGAGAGAGAGTAAGTGGAGATTTTATACTTACATATGCGGCAAAAATTTGGTTGGAACGAACCTACTATACTCACAAGTCAGATAAGGATTTAACCAATGTCGGTGCAACTGAATACAATACTTTTACTTTTTTTTAAGGTCACTTCAACTTAGTTTAATGGGAAAACGATTAGAGCCTTTTTACCCCCTTATTTCCTAAAACGCAACGCCATAAAACAAAAACAAAATGTATGGAAAAGTTTTTTAAATTTGAACTTTTTCCATACAATTGCTTGCGTTATTATGCGTTGCGTTTTACGTAATCAGGCCCTTAATGTTTTTATAACAAAAAAAATCTAATAATTACGTATTAGGGGTAGCATATTGAAAAATAATATAAAAACAATTTTGTCTGTTTAGTTAAAAGAAAGAAATAAACACCCATTATCGAAAATTAAAATTTTAAACGCTTTAATAACCATTTGTATTTCATAAACCAAACAGACGTTTTCTTTATTTTCTTAAATTTGTTTAATGTTTATTATAAACAATTTGTAAATTCCTTTGGTTTCGTTTTTCGTTTACAGTTATTATATAAAAGAACGTGTTTTGTTTAAGGAAGTGGTTATTTGTAATTTTTTTTTGTACTTAAAATTATTTACAAAGATTAAATATTATTATATTAAAAACACAAATTAAAATAGAAAAAGAGAAAACTAAAGTTTATACATGCATGCATTTTTGAATTTACAAGATAGTTTAAAAAGTTTTTTTGTTAATAATATAATTTGTAAGATTAAATACAAACATACATATTTGTAAAAGTCAAATGTATGTATTTTAGTCAGCTAGGCTCTTGATATTACCTGTATGAATAAGCCCGGGTTTTGTATTTATTTTTTTAATTTTACGTAGTTTTTTGTTTTTGACGACTGTGCAAGTAAACTATCGAGTAAATTTAGAGATAACATTTTTTTATTAAAAATTACTAATAATCGAAACTGAATTATCTGTAAAACTCATTATTCGCTTTCAAAAATTTGTATGGAAAACATTGTAATTCAATGATTGGGGTGTCTAATTACGAGCAAGAAGCGAAGCACGTTATTGGGCTTAAGTTAAAACATGCTTTTATTATTTTAACAATTATTTAAATAAATAATCTAAAACAAAGCATTTAACCGGTTTTTTTTTTAAAAATAATATTAAAAGAGCTTAAAAAATAATAGTTATTATATTTAGGGTGTTCACAAGGTAGTCATAAAGTCATATTTCTTAAAAAATAAAACGATAAAATACTACTATTGTGAGCATCTGCTCATAATTAAGTGTGCTATTTTATATTAAAACTTTAAGACAATGTGACTTGATAGCATACCGTTTGAATACCCCAATTGTTTATTAGCTGAAATTTTTTTTCGTAAACATAGTTTGTAAAAACTTTTTTATACACATGTATGTATGTATATAATAATTTTTACTTAATCTAATATAAAAGTAAAAACTAAAACACGATAAAAAAACTTTAAGTTATTTCCTAAAACGCAACGCTTATGAGAAAAAACCATTTGTCTGGAAATTACTGGTTCAACATATGACACTTTTCGAATACATTGTAAGAAGATATCAAGCTGCTACTGTGCTTAATATCTTTAAATTCACAATTTACTTAATGTTGCTTTTATTAGCTTTTTGCGATATAAAACACATTTTTAATATTGAAGTATGTATATGAATATGATAAGTTTCATTTAAATTAAAAGTTTTTTTTGCAAATATATGTAAAAATCCTGTGCCTCGTTTCTGTAAGGTATGTGAGAAGTTCCTTAGTCGAGAAATTTATAGTCGCCCTGTCAAGGACAGAATGAATCAAAGAAAAACTATTATAAATTTTAAATGTTAACTTTGTAATATATTAAAATTATATGACTTGCCCTGTTAATAACTGGAACACTTCTATAATATAAAATTTTTCGATGCGAAAACTTCTCGCAAGTTACAGAAACGAGGCACTGATCACTTTAATAAAAAAAAATACACTACCATGCCACACTTCAATGAAAAGATCAATTATGAATGTAAGGATGATTTATTAATCAATTGTCATTATAAAAATGAAATAGAAAGCCGGTTAGAAAACAATTGAAAAATATGGAATATAAAAATAGTTCGTAAAATTCGCTGCAAAAGTTATTGAAGAAAAAAATAAATTAAAAAGCTTTAACAAATCTGGCTTAATACCATTTAGTTGTGCTCCAGTTGTCTTTCCAATGTTTCATTGTGTCTGCTTTTTTCATTAAAAAAATCTAAAATAATTATTATTTTATGGTCCTTGGATCTAACACATTGCGTTTAAGGAAATAAGGGTCTAGGTTTTAAATCTAGACTTTTTAAAAAGTAACAACTTATATAATAAATATTAAATTTTCTATTAGAAATAACTTAAGCTCTACAAAAATTAAATGCTAAATTGTGCCACTACTGCAGCCGGAAAGCGATATAAAAAATAAAAATTTTAACTGCAGTTGCATATACATACATATAATTATTTAAAAATTAATATTTATTTTCTATTTTATTTAGAAACTAATTATTTTCATTTTTATTTATTAATTTCATTACAACTTTACCGTTTTGCACTTCTAGGCCATAAAAACTACCCTCACGAATTTCATTATTTAAAACCTCATCGGTAACGGCAACATGTATACCTGCAGGACCCGTAATATAAACTAAATTTTTATTGTTGACCTCATTGAATATATTTGTACCACTACCGGAATATTTTGACTGCATGCTCCAGCTGTGATAGGGTGATGAGTTGTCCATTATATTGGCCGACACAGGGGTAAGGCCATTGTGTGTTGTGGTTTTAGCAGCGACCGTCTCATAAAATCCGGGAAGTTTAAATAGCTTTTGTAACAGTTCTTTAGACGTGTTAGAAATAAGATATATGGCATTATAACTGTTGCCATCTAAGCTAACGTAAATCGTTAGCCGAGGCGTTATGGCTCTGAAAGGTACGCAGGAAAAAATTTTATTGTTACATACTATGTATATGTATCTATCTTAAAAATTTATAACTATGTACATATGAGCATATGAACATACATTAACATATGTTTATATGTTCATATACCTGGTGACATGTCTCAAAATGATTTATCGCGGCAACCGCTAATAGTTATAAATCATGGACTACAGATTTTTTGGAGTTCCATATGCTTTTTAGGTTAATATTCAAGATTACATGTTTGGCTTAAGTTGATTCTGTCTGGCAGGCGCAAGTGTAATAATAAGAACTAGCCGAAAAAACCATTGAGGTTCACGGATATATTTAGAGATTTGTAGCAAATACAGACCTGTAGTATTTAGCTTATTATCGACTCCAAAAATTACCCAGCAAAAACTAATTGAAGTGCTTCAAAATAAAAACGTATTTTCATGATTTTCTTTGCACTTACATGTTTCTTTAAACCCATTTAAAATCCTTTCCAAAACTATTTTAAGTTTTCAATATTTGAAAGCTTTAAAAATAATATCCAATGCATCTCTTAAGCTCTAGATTAAAGATTTTAATAATCTACGTCATTTAGTTATAAGTTGTAATTATTAATATTTATGTATATATTTTTTCACCAATAAAGGAAAATGGTTAAAAACATTGAATATTCATTGATTTTAAGCACTCGTTTGAGTGACGATCCAATTCTCTAAATGTGAACACATAATCGCTAATCACAAGCATAATGTTAAATTCCGCAATTTAACCTTATATGCTCTAATGAATGCATTTACCTCTTTTTTAAATGTCCTGTTTTTGCTGGGTAATGTCATAAGTCTAAACTTCTTTAAGTACGGTGACAGAACAATGACATTGTCATGCATAACTTCCTCTGTTTGTTTTTGTTATTGTCACGTGGAGTCATTTATTTTCATTTACGGAGATTTTTAATGAAAGTGTAATATGTCGCTTAAAAACGTCACCGGGTATAAAAACGTTATTTTTATAGTATTTTTTTGTAAAATAATTATCTTTAAGTTATATTTAAATAATAATCTTTATGAAAATTTGGTATTTTAAAAGACTTTAAAAATAATTATAGTACTTAAAAAGTTGTCATTACTGAATTAGGAAAACTTACTTGGCTCTTAGAATATTAAACATGCGAATACCATCGGCAAGACCACAAATTTGTATTAAATCTTCTTTGGACATTCTGGAAAAAAAAATTATAAAATTCTATATTTTATTTCAAATCTTAAACACTGCGTTAAAATTGCAATTGAACATGATATGTACAAGGTGGGCCAAAAGAAGTCATCCGATGTTGTTTGGCTCTCATTTTTTTTCTAAATGAAAAACTTCGATTCGATTTTTTTATTTTTTTATTTGAACCTTTAGAATTTTTTTGGTCAAGTCGAGAAGATGATATCGGGTAAATGGGCGCCGTCACACTTGATTGCTATACGGGCTCGTTTTATGGCATTTTTTATTACTTGGACTATAACTTCGGACGACAGATTCTCGCACTCGTATCGAATGTTGTCCTTGAGGGCTTCCAGGGTCTCGGGCTTGTTCACGTAAACACGGGACTTTACAAAACCCCAAAAAAAAGTCTGGAAAGGTTAAATCGGGCGGTCTTGCGGGCCAATATAAGTCGCGGAAGTGCACATTTTTTGCTTGCACTTTGATTAGATTAAAAATAAACTGCGAGTAAAATCTACACACAAAAAATTATCTAAGAAAACCTTACTTAAATCAAGCCATAGCGGTGTCAAAAGTACGGTGAGTACGGTTTTTCTTAAATCAAGTACGAAATTTCTTACTCCAAGTAAAATTTTTTAAGTACGAATTTCTTACTTTTAGCCACAACTAAGCCAAAAAAGGATTTATTTAAGTTCGGAACCGTACTTGATTTAAGCCGAAAAAAAGATTGATTTCAGCCGTTAACGGGATAAATTCGAAAATGAAATGTCATTTTTTTGACCTATGGAACTTTATTAAAGAAGAAGAATTTCATATTTTATTTTTATTTTATAGACACTTAAAAATTTATAATTTAAAAATTTCATTTCATTTTTGGTACTTACCGAAGCTGAGATTCGAACCAGGGACTTTCTGCACTGCAGCAGAAGCGCGTTACCTCTAGGTCACCGAGACACTTTGTTTTCAAATGTGAAATAATATATTAAAACAACAAGATTTTTTCTGCTTGATTTGTTGAAGCAATCCGATTAGGCTTGATTTAAGAAAATGTAAGTACGGATCGTACTTAAAAATTTCAAAAAAGATTTTGGATAAATTCAAGAATAAAATTCTTGATTTTAGAAAGCGAGTTTTATTTCTGTGTATATATTTTTATCGCAACGGGCAGCCTATAAGCAGTATTTGGTAGGGTAGGGAAGCATATGCATATACATACGTATTTGCATTAACCAATTTTATTTTATGAAAACTTTGTATACTTTTTACTCATAAAGGATAGAGGGAACATTTATTTCTAGCTCGAAATCAGTACGTTTTTTAGTTATTATAAGCTAATAGTCACCTCCAGCTGTATCGAATTAAAATCACTTCCTGAGTCGCTTGTATGTCTGTGCGTCCGTCTGGATATATGTATTCTTGTAGTTAAATAACAGGTCGGAGTCAATATTTAATTTAGAAAATAAATATACAAAAAAAAATATATAAAAATTTTGGAGCGCTTTCAATCGATTCAAAACTAGGTAAAAGAGATAGAAATAATTTTAGTACACTTTCTGTTGCTACAAAATATTTATTTATCTAGTTTTGCTCTGACTTAACACATTTTTTTTAGAACATTTATTTAAAATATTAAGTTATCTTAAAAAATCAGTACAATCAGTATTTTTTTCAAAAAGCAGTACATTTAAGTACACAAATTTTTAATTACTACAACATATGAAAAATCAGTACATGTATGATGGAATCAGTACGAATGGTCACCCTAATTAAGGCAGACTTTTAGTGTTTTTTATATTTGAAATGAAGTTTTCCCCTAATCTAAACACAACTATTGAGGACATTCTAATATTTATTTTACTTTTTTCGTCAACGTGTTCAAATATTTAAAAAGTTATTCAAAAACAATTCTAACTTTTTGTTAGTTCTACTTTAAAGCTTTCACGCTTAATAAATAATAATTATTAAGAAATAACAAAGCATATAAAAATGTTTGAAGTTCAGAATTTTATGAACAGTCTTTCACAAAGTTGTTAGAACCCTACGGGAAAGTGAAGTGGTCCAAGACTATTGACGTGAACGGTTCCTTAGGGTAGGGACTGGATCTAGTTCCTGCACTTTATATGAAGAGAACCTGTCACTTTTATATTGCGTTGTCATTGAATGGGGCAATTGGTTCAGAGCTAACACCTCAGAAAGGGTTAAAGGCCAATCCTATATAAGGAAATTTTGCATTAAATACTTAAGGCCCTGTTCAATCTACTTTGGTTGTATTACCGCGTGTGTGTGGGTATATATAAATAGATGTATGTTGATGTGTAGGGACCAGTATTTCTATTTTTTCCCCTAACCCCTTTAACACCTTTTAACCAGTTACTCTTTGTGTACCTATTAAACCACTCACGACCAATAACTTTTGTCCAATTCATGTTTTGTACCTGAATCAGGACGGGTAGGCCGACCAATTGACACCCCTTTCCCGCAGGGAAATAATAGAAACTCTTAAATAGCAAATTCTAAAAAGAGAATGGAGTTTTTTTACTAGAGTTGTTTGTAATGTAATTTTTAAACAATTCGGTATAAATTAAAATAGCGATTTGGAAAAGAAAAGACAAGCGACATTTTCTCTTCAAACTTAAAAAATTAAAAACAATTTAAAGATAATAGAAGATACTACAGAACTAAACTTTGAAGGCGGTAGTGAGTACTGACTGGCCAGAATGAGGTCGAAATGGCAGTTACCCGGCTTAGAAATAAGAAGGCAGCAGGAGCCAATGGGTTGCCAGCTGAACTTTTTAAGACCGGATGCGAAACGCTTATAAGCCGTATTTTTAGGTTGTTTGTACAATCTGGCTAGAAGAGAGGATACCTAAAGACTGGAACATCAGCGTTTTATGCCCTGTATTGTTTCTTATCTTATGCGAAATTAAATTCACGATGTACAAACATATACTCATTTGTGATCCCCACTGTAGATTATACTTTTTTTTAAGTTGCTTGAACTCTAAATGAAATTTAAAAGTAAACATTTAAACAAATGATTTGTGTTCTTTATGTTTTTTTTTTAAATGTGTGTATGTATGCATATTAAGTGCGGTTCTTAGCATTATTTAAAAGTTGAAAACTGTTTTACTTACTTTTTAGTAAAAAAAGAAATATGATCACAACTCCCGGCACGACTCTTAAAATTATTAAATTAAATACTTTTTTTAAAATATTATTAATCTATCATTTAGGAATTTTTCAAGTTTCCTGGAGTTTTTCACATATCCAGTCACGCATTGTAGGTGGTACACTCAGCAACACTTACGAAGCACCGTTTTTAGTGCGACTGTTACATAATGGTAAATTTTGCTGTGCCGGCACTTTAATTAAGAAAACTTTTGTTGTAACTGCAGCACATTGTGTGGAAAAAATAGAGAGTAAACATTTATTTATAGAAGCTGGAGTAACCTACGCCTATCTGACGGGCATATTAATAATGGTGGACAGAATCATGTTGCATCCAAATTACACCAGTCCTGAAAAGGGCTGGGATGTGGCATTGTTAAAACTATATTCCCCAGTTTATAGTTTACACATACGAAAAATTCGTTTATGTAAGAAAAGTTTAAGTCCGGGCACCAATGTACAAGTATACGGCTGGGGTAAAATAGAAGAAGCTGCTCAAAATTTTTCCATCCAATTGAGAACAGCAACAGTGCACATCATTGACAAAAACGAATGTGCAAAAAGTTACCAAAATCGTGTCATCTTAACAAAAACAATGTTTTGTGCTTCAAAATTTGGCCAAGAAGATGTCTGTATGGGGGATTCAGGAGGTCCCGCTATAGTTAGAGGTCAATTTTGTGGTGTCATATCATTTGGAGTAGGCTGTGCTCGGCTTGAGTTTCCGAGTGTCTACACTGATGTGTGGACGGTTCGTAAATTTTTAAAAAAATCAATGAGGGCATTAAGAAAACTGAAAAGTGAAGCTTAAGCTTAATTTAACAAAATTTTTAATTTTGAATAATAAAAAATATTTGTTAACAAAGATTTGAAATTTTTTTAAGTTATTAAGGGACATATTTTATCGCGCATTTACATATCTACTACCAAAAAAAATCAAATGTAAAGATTTCTCTTCCTTATTTTCTCAATTTCACACAAAACTTGTCATGACTGAGAACAGTGGTAAATTCAAGGATGTAGAGAGCCAAATTCGAAAGGCAATCGGATCTTTTGCATATTTTTACAAGGTTTAGAGGTCTTAAATTAATACAACGCAGAGACCAAAATAAAAATATTTAAGTCATAAGTACGTCATAAGATTTCTTCTAATAAAATTAAGCCAAATGAATGCAAATACATTAAAAAAAAAACACTTTCTAAAAAAAATGGGAAAAACAGGTTTTGCTTTGTGACTTCTCATGTATGGATTTTTCACCAAAAATATCTAGGCAATCGTAGTATATTGCCTATATCTAAGTCCATAGATAACCGCTCTTACTAATTTCAAATAGCAATCTTCTCAGGAATATTTCTGATGGTTTGACACCAATACCTGGTCTTTAGTATTTGAATTGACTACGGAAACTTGATTTCAACAGACGGACAGGCAGGCATGGTTTAATTGATTCCTTTCCGACCTATAAAGATCCAGAAAATATATACTTTATGGGGTCGCAAATGGATCTTAAGTAAATTACAAACGGAATGACAAACTGATATGTACTCCTATCACTATGTAAAGGATATAAAAAGAAAAAGAAAGTTTTTATTTTAGTTTGATGGTTTTGTCAGACATAAACAGTTGCAAGCATAATGGATAGTTACAGCAAAAATTTTAAACCAACCGTAAGGTGAAAATTCTGACAGACATTGTGAAAGTGACAAGTCATATGTAAAATGCATCCCGTCTGAAAGCACCTTCAAATACTTTACCGCTACTTTATGGATGTAAACCTGTTTTCTTGTCTAGGTTGTTAAAAACAACGTATTAACAAATGCATTTTAAGAATCCTTAAAATCTTTTGACTGTGTACAGCATTCACTGACTTCGCACCAGAAATAAATGGTTACCCTATATATGTAGTTATATATGTACGCATACATATATAATCATGGATTTACCCATTAAATTAGATTTTTAACCATTAAATTGTTTTTTTATGTATCAATATGTATTTATAAAGTTTTAAGACATGGATTTATTTTGCATATAGGGTATATTTTTTGTATGGGCGTGACACCGCCCACTTTTTTAAGTTAATTTGCTATTCAGGGCGAAGATAAACCCAATTAAACAATAATTATAAGAGTTTTATGTATTATATATACATATATGTTTTATTAATTACCTCATAACATCAGCTCCAGAGAAGTGGGCAAAAGTTGATAAGTATGAAGTTAAACGATGATATGTCAGCCAGTGTGCAACTTGTGCTGGTGTTGAGTCAGGCATAATCATAATCGAACTCTAAAAATATATATAAAATATAATAATTTCAAGTTATTTGGCCTTAATTTTATTACTAAAATTTTGGTAGCTAAGTAACTCGAATATTAGAGCAGACTGTAATACATTTTCAAATCCAGCTACGATTTATCGTCAGCACTCTTTCTATTCGGTACTACTGTGATTGGAAATGTAAATATAACGAGAATTTGAACGAAATTTCCTTTTTAACATAATTTTAAATAAAAATAGTGCGCTATATTTATAAACATTTTTAAATAGACTATTTAAACGAAAATTTCATATAAAAATAGTATTTAAAATCTACTTTAAACTTAAACGCTCATATTCACAAAACTTAAGTTGTTTTTTAAGGGCCTATTTGACAATTATTCTGAAGACATCTGTCAAATAAGCTCTAAATAAACCTATTTTATATAAGAATATTGGCATAAGTCTTTTTCCAATTGTTTATGAATATGGTCTAGTGTGTTTCAGTGTTGATACTGTGTTTTATTATTTGCATTAAAAAGAACAGGGTTTTTACTAAAGTAAAATAAACCAATATTTCGTTTGCTCAATATTACAAGGTTGTATATGCTAACTCAACAATGTAAGGAAAACTAACTTTATGTTTTTGCACAGTTCTGGCCCACTTTTAAGAAACAACTATGAAACACTGTTGCTAAGGGGCCCAAAAGATCCTGCCGCCTTTTAAATAAGAATAAAGGTTGTTAATTTTCAAAAATAATTCGAAAACATTAACTTAAAAAAAAATGAAAAAAATTTTGTTTTATACAACCTTGTAACATTAAGCAAGCGACTTGTAAAAGGAAAAACGTAACAATACTTACACATTCATCCAAATCTGTAGCCATATTATTTGGATCCATTATTTTAAGGTTGGTTGAATTTGTTGAGGAAACACTGTTAATAGCTATAGGACTAGCATTGGCATTTGGTGAGGTACTTGCAAATGGTATAATACCGTCATATTTTGGCATGTGTACTGGAGAGTTAGGCCAAATTTTCATGCTAAATAAATAAAAAAGAAAATAAAATTATATTAATATGTAGTTTAAATATTCAATTAACATGAGTACGTATGTACCCATAATTTAATACTTTATAATAAAATAACTCCCAAATGAAATAACCCCCAATGAAATTTTGTTGGGAGTTATTTCATTTTTTCAAAGTGTTGGGAGTTATTTCATTTTTGTTGGGAGTTATTTCATTTTTATTGGGAGTTATTTCATTTTTATTGGGAGCTATTTCATTTTTGTTGGGAGTTATTTCATTTTTATTGGGAGTTATTTCATTTTACTAAAAGCAAGTGTATATACCAGAGCATTTAAAAAAATTTAATCACGCTAGTATAAAAGGTGACATTTATTTAAAAGTTTTGGGGTTTTAAAACCGTGGGTATATAGCCGGCCTTCGGCCGGGCGCAAGAAAAAAAACTCCAGTGGATTTGATCCGCCGGCTTCGCAGTAGCCTTCGGCCGGGGAATATACTTTAAACTGTAGTACATCGGAAGTATTTGCAGCTTCATAACTAATGTGTCATAAAATTCATGTTTTATTTGGCGAAGCTTTATATGGAAACAGTAGAGCTTAAAGTCCATTGCCCGGCCGAAGGCTACTGCGAAGCCGGCGGATCGAATGCACTGGAGTTTTTTTTTTTCTTGCGCCCGGCCGAAGGCCGGCTATCTAAATAACTTCTTTTTATTAAAAAAATTATTTAACCAAAAAGGTGATTAAAGTCCACGCGCCTGTCCTAAAGCTGTAACGAAGCTGGCGGTTTGATCCACGAGAGTTTACTTATCCTGCGTCCAGACGGAGGCCGCCAGTCATTTGGTTTGTTTGTTTAGAAAATAATTTATGTTAGTGATATCTAATTTATGGATACAAAAGGTGACAATGAATTGAAAATTTTGGGTTTAAAAAAAAGTGGCATAAATAGCCGGCCTTCGGCCGGGCGCAAGGAAAAAAAACTCCAGTGGATTAGATCCACCGGCTTCGCCGTAGCCTTCGGCCGGGGAATATACTTTAAACTGTAGTACATCGGAAGTATTTGCAGCTTCATAACTAAAGTGTCATAAAATTCATGTTTTATTTGGCGAAGCTTTATATGGAAAACAGTAGAGCTTAAAGTCCATTGCCCGGCCGAAGGCTACTGCGAAGCCGGCGGATCAAATGCACTGGATGTTTCTTTCCTTGCGCCCGGCCGAAGGCCGGCTATCTAAATAACTCTTTTTTATTAAAAAATTATTTAAACAAAAAGGTGCCTCAAGTCCACGCGCCTGTCCTAAAGCTGTAACGAAGCCGGCGGTTCGATCCACGAGAGTTAACTTATCCTGCGTCCAGACGGAGGCCGGCAGTCATTTGGTTTGTTTGTTTAGAAAATAATTTTACGTTAGTAACATCTAATTTATGGATACAAAAGGTTTTCGCATTATATATATGTATTTTAATTGGGAGTTATTTCGTTTTCGTTGGGAGTTATTTCATTTTCGTTGGGAGTTATTTCATTATTGTTGGGAGTTATTTCATTTCCGTTGGGACTTATTTCATAAAACAATTATTTTTTTTTGTAATTGGGGGTTATTTCATTTTTGTTGGGAGTTATTTCATTTTTACCGTTGGGAGTTATTTCATTTTTTTCGATTGGGAGTTATTTCATTTTCGTTGGGAGTTATTTCATTTGGGAGTTATTTCATTTTTTCCATTGGGAGTTATTTCATTTGGAAGTTATTTCACGGTATCATATTTCTATCTTTATTGTTTCAAAAGTTACAAAAATTACCCATGAAGTACAAATATAGATTATACGTCAGAATTTCAAGATTTTTTAACTTTTTTTGAGACTAGTCGAATTAAAGTTAAATTATATTTCTCTTTTATTCGATTAGAAGCTATTAAGTGGACTATCAAACTATTGTTTCTCCCCTATAGGTTACAAAATTTCGAAAAATTGGCAGACACCGGTCCGTTTATTTTTTAAACAAAATTCGAAGTTTTGATTTTGTTTCTATCGTGTATAATTTAGCAGTTATTAACATTCTTTTTACTCCATATTTGACTAATTTTTTACCCCCTTCGGGATTGAGTTTTCAGATCTTTTCATATGGAGAGATAAAAAATTTCGAGTCTCTAGCCCAACGAGATTGGACTGTACGATAATGAATGAATGATACATGTACATATATATAGACTACAACAACGTAGCAAAAGTGTTTTGTCCAATTACTTTTGCCCGATACTGTTTACTCACGTTGAATACTCTGTTCAAGGCACATTCAACAAGGTCCTGGTTGAATGTGCCTTGACTCTGTTTATAATAAAAATATTTTTCAAATATGTTAGTAGGTTTGTATGAACTTGTTGCTTTTAACGAATATTATTTCATTCTGAATTATTCTTCTAATAAAAAAACTGACATTTTATTAAATTTAAATGATGATATGTTTGAAATATTAAAATTAATTTACATATTTATTTGCAACGACAACAAAATGTACTTACTATTCAGGACTAAAGCAACCATTTGTGTTGTTATTGGTAATTGGCGCTAACAAATCCAGGGGTATATCTGACATAATTGTACACTCGTAGCTGGGTTGAAATTTGTCTTGCTCCGATTGTGGCCGTTTTTGAATTTTTTCTTTATCTTGTTTGTGTTTGCGATCAGCTCCTTTTAGTTTAAAAACCTTAAGCGGAATAAAGGAATAAGTTTATTTTTAAATGCTCTTGATTTATTAAAAGAATAAAAAGTTATAACATAGAGCAAAAAAGCTTTTTTAAGTAAATCAAAGAAACAAAACTTATACGTATGGTGTTAATGTAAAACATTATATTTGATTTCATTTGATGTGTGCCTTTAAAAACAAGAAATGATTCTGAAGAATTTTGAGTAGTGACATGTAACAGCCATATGGCAAATTTTTAATTAATTCTATTTTCATTTTATATTGTGATCGACATCACCTGTTTTTTAGAAAAAAAAAAAAAACAAACAAAAGTAAACTTTTCGGCTTAAAAGCCATCTGCAAAATGACAGATATATGTATGCTAGTATATATGGATTCAAAAAAGTAGTAAGTCATATGTAAACTACATCTCGTATGTAAGCAGCTTTAGAACTAGTCATGTAACACATTAACTTCTTAGTAAGTTCATTAAGTGGCATCTCTATTAGCCATTGTGCTGATGTTTATGGCGTACTTCTTAATGTATTTTTGTTTTTATATATGCCATTTTAAAACAAAAACAATTTTCATTGAAAAGTACGCCATAAACATCAGCACGATGGCTAATGAAGGCATTGTATTACTTCCTTAGGTAGTATCCAGTTGTGGCTTCCTTAAACTATGTAGTTACATACATATAACTATACGACCAGAAAATACAAATTTCTGTCTAAACATATCGTCGTGTGGTTTCTTATTTTTTTCGTGGCACATCTACACGTTAACATCAAGTGTTGGTAATAGAATTTGACAGTTGCCACAGCAATAATTGCCTTGCTGATTGCTCGTGTAGTTGGGTATTTAAGGGATTTTTTTATATTTGGATTTTGGCATTTATCAACACATTAATTTCCCTCTGCGTTTAAAAAAACGTTTGGAATTTTATTATATAAAATAAAATGAAAAAGCCTTCATATAAATGGGTAAAAAACTAATTATTATTTGTTGCGGACGACGAAGTTAGACAGACACAAGGCGTTTAGAAACTTTTCAATTTACCTTAATTTGGCAAGCTGCTGCATGAATTTGTTGTTTGGTTGCTGTAAGTCCCGCCATTGAACTGTTAGGCGTTAAATTACCCGCCTTTGTGGGAGAAGCAGCTGTTTGTAGACTCAAAGTTGTTTTCGATTCGGCTACTGTCAATACATTGTTGTTGTTGTTATTTGAACTCTCAACATAGGTTTCAATTTGTAATCTAAATGGTACACCCTTTTCGCCGCCATGTTTTTTAGGTGTAAATTCGGTAGATATACAATTGACCTTAACGTAAACTCCCACCTCTTTCATGGGATCCCATAAAATTTCCACAGTATTTAAATAATTAGGATTTAAAGGTTGCGAAACATGACACAGACCATAAGATAAAGGTAAATCAACTTCAATAATACGTTCACCAGGACGTGCTGCTTGCCATTGTTGCATCTGTTCACGTTCCATATATTGTAGACGGCGCTCGTGGAAACATATTTTAATGACGCTCTACAAAATAAAAAAACAAACAAACAAAACAATTGAATTTAACGGCATCTTTTAATTAATAAAACAACAAACATATCGTTACCTTAATATAGAAGGGTCCTAACTCGTATTTTTTTAGTCGAGATTTTTTTTTTGGCTTATTAAGAAAGCCAAAGAAGAAGAAAATTTATAGAGATAAACAAAAAT
Source organism: Melanophora roralis (assembly GCA_963583895.1). Lineage (NCBI taxonomy): Eukaryota > Metazoa > Arthropoda > Insecta > Diptera > Rhinophoridae > Melanophora > Melanophora roralis. The sequence goes on along the minus strand of OY757191.1, from coordinate 68,588,635 downwards.
TTTGGCTTAAAAAAATACAAGTTAGGACATTTCTATATTAAGGTAACGATATGTATATACATATGGGCTTACATATGCCGTACAGTATATACCTATCGTTGGTTGTATAAAGAAAGGGCGTAACTCTTTTTTTCTCAAAAATTTGTCATAATTTTTTTGTTTTTAATTAAATATGAAACTTCTTATCTCTTTTAAATAAAAACTTGCAATTTAACTTTTTTATATGCAAAATTTTACAAATTTTATGCAGTGTTTTTTTTACCCTGCTAAGCAACGCAAAAATTGAGTTAGTTACGCGCTTTCTATATTAAGCCATCGTTATGTAAGAAATATGTACAAATATCATAAGAACAAGAGTTTTAATATAATTTTTATAAAATAAAACTAAGAAAATGTGTTAAAAACATTCTTTAAATGATATTTATTAGGTGAGAACATCTTATGATATTTAAATTTTCTTTATTACTCGTATACAAAACAATTGTTTTTAATTAAAATCAATTAAAAACAATTGTGTAACTGACAACAGACCAATATAATACTTTGAAAGCAAATATTAAATTTTTTGCAATTTTTCTTCTATTTAAAATAAATTCTTTTTAGCCCTACATACATATATACATATACATATATACCTTTAAAATTTTATCTCTATATAGAGATAAGTCTCCAATCTTCTTTAACTTGATTTCATAACTTTGACCCTGATTCAAATAGGTGAGAGTGTCTTCATTATTTTTTGTAGCTATTGATGTAGCAGCACCTAATATATATTGAAATCTAAAGAAAATAATAAAGAATAAACACAGGTTAGTGGTATAAATAGAATTTTGTATATAAAAGTACATATCAAAAAAAGGTTTGTAAGGAGTTAAAGGAAACATTTACTTGTAATCATCGGAGTTTGTTGTGGTCGATATTGCAGTTGTATCGTGTGCACCTGCTATTGGCTCAATTTTGCTGGCAATAATTGTTAAGCCCTGATGTTGCATGGAAGTGCTGCATGCTAAAAATTAAATATTTATACAAAACATTTATATTAAAAAATTTCTATTTTAAAACTTTGATTTTTTTATTTTTATTAATTTTTTGGTGTTTTATTTTGCTTAAAGATACAAAATATTTGAATATTTTTGGCGAGGATTGTCGCTACCTTTGCTTTAAAGCAGTGATCCCCACACGCATCCATTTTAATATTATGATTGTGTTGGTTCCTTGCTTTTGAGCTTAATTATTTCTCTCTTATAGCACGAGGATGACCATGGTTAAAAAGTTAAAATATGATAGAATTGCATTGAAAATGTTTTGGAATGTAATATCAAAAATCAAGTCTTTGATTTTAAAGTTTCATAAATACGAAATAATTTATCCTTAGATCTTTGCCATATTTAGCACTTAGCTAATGTCTGGTTTTGCGTTTAATTATTTTTTATAACGAAAATAAAGAATCGCACATGTAAATTAAACCAAACATTGAATATAATTTTAAAATTGGTTCATTAAAAATTTAGAAAATCTTAGGTGGGAACACTGGTCGTCTGGCACAAGGGACTACAAAACCTTTTTTATTCTTACTTTCTTCAATGCTTAGAAGACATTCGCACGCGTGAGAGCTTTTGGGGAACACTGCTTTAAAGTACCACGTAAAAGATTAACTTAAATAATTTTAGCTCTATTTAAAGTGGCCTTCGTAATGGATTAAATAAATTATATAAACGTCTTTTGGCTTTAAGGAACCTAAGGGAGTCAATCAGGTTCGTCAATTTTTGAAAGCAGTGTAATAAGTTCTAGGCGGAAAGAGATCATTGATAGGATGTTGATGGTTGAAAAGCCACCACAAGAAAGGATCATTTGTTCTTAATGCATGGTTTTTGTGTAAATACCACTTCGTGTGGAGTCTCCAGGATTATGACCCAAGGTCGACAAGGTTTCTTGTGTCTTTGTGCAAGGAGCGATTTTAGACCCCTAGTGGGGATGATAACAGGTCATTGTTGGACAGCGGTTCATTCAAAAAAAGCATGATGACTTGCCAGCCATGATTGTACATTCTGTGGTGTACCGGGGATAGGGAGACTGTTGACCATATTTTATGTCACTGTTCAGCGCTCGTGCGTTGCACAGCAAACTGTATAGGGTTTTATTTTCTCAAAACCTGGAAAAAGTGTCTGGGGTTGGAGAGACAAGGCTACTAGCATTTGTCAAAAAAGTTAGGGAAAAACTAGTTTCTTCTTGTTTTGTTACACTTAGGACCCAAAGGGCCTAGGTGTAGTTTTCGGGACCAGCCAGCTTAACCCAACCTAACCTAGCTGTATGGTTTAAGCATTAATGGAATATTAAGGAGGCTTAAAGCTCAAGAAATAAAGTTTGTTGCATATGCCTACGAACTCCAGCCAAGAACTCCAGGAAGAATAAAGTTAAGACTTTCAAGAGCATGGCCCTTCATTGGGTGGAGCTAAAACTGGCTGGTAAGACTTAGCATGGCTTAAGAGGCACAAAACTTTAGCTTAAGTTCACTTTATAAACAACATATAATAATGGTCTAAAAACTTCATCAACTGTTACAAAATTTTTCAATGGTTTTACAGCTTTATTTCGATTTAAATATTTTGTTTTTAACCCAAGTTCTTACAGTATGAACAATATCTACTATTTGTAATGCTTTTGATTAGTTTGCTTACCCTGTTCACTATTTGGATTATTTCCCTTATTCGTATTATCAATTAAATCATTTTTAATCGCTTTTCCGGTGGATGCTTCAATATGGCCGACAGCTGATGTAGCTGCTGCAGCGGCCGGTGTTCTTTCATTATTATTAGTCGTTGAAATATTTAAATTATCCGAATCTTGATGGATGGTTATTGCACCTTTATTTATTTTCAATTGATTGGTTTGCGGTTCTTGTTTAAGGGTAGCCGGCAAGCCTGATGCAAAGGACATAAAGGATTCACTTAAAATATAAATTAAATTAATATAAACAAAAAGTTGTAAAAATTAGTATTAACAATACCTGCACAATTTTTTCTTACTTAAATGTTTAAATAAAAAAACTAAATTTATTTAAATGATAAGTTATAACAAAACAATTTTTCACATTTGGGTAAACGAATGATTTTCTCGACAATTAATTAACGAATTAAAAAAAAATTGATTTTTATTTATGTATACAAAAAACTTACTTATTCAAATATGAATTACTGCTGAAATCGGCGTTTAAATCGAATCCAATATCATCACTCCATGTCCCTCGACCTAAAATGAGAAAAAAACAAATGCTAATAAGTTTTAAAAACGTGTTTATATCCTAAAGCGCATTGATATTGTTGCATTGACTTTGCTCAACTCCTGAATTTTAGTCTCTTTAGAGCCCAATGCCAAAATTTATTATTTCTTGAAAATATGTCATTGAAAAGAATATATTGGAATTACCCATATCCTTTGCACATTTTTCCAAAATTTTATTTTTGCCTTTTTGGATGTAAAATTTTTTTAAAAGGATTTATGGGAGGTATTCACATCCTTGCTCCGATTGTTCTCAAATTTTGTGTTTTTGTTTTTTAGTCCGTTTTTGAGGCAAATTTTTATGAATATTATTTTTGTTGTTTCGTCCAGGCATACACATATCGTAAAAACAAGAAATAAATAGCGGTTTTCACTCTTGATAATAAAGTGCCTAGAGAATGGCAAAAGCATAGGACGGCCTATCTTAAAACAAAGTTGGAAAAATTTACAAACCAACTCAGAAATTTGCTAGAAGCATATAAAAGAGCATAAGTTAAGAAACAATCGGAAGGTCTAGACCTGGGGCCAAATCGTCGCATTCGATTCAGTCAGTTGTCAGAGCTTTTAATATAGGAATTCTAATAAGAATTTTTAAATTTCGATTCGAATCGAATGCGACGATTTGGCCCCTGACTTTTTAGACAAACTAATGTCTATAGTGATAAGTTAAAGGTCTCGCAAAACCACCACCCTACGATCGAACAAGCCCTTAGGTTGGTACAGGTTAGCGTATGAAGAGATAAAAAATTGCTCTGCACTATTCATAGAAGTCTTGCAAGCATTCGATAAACTAAAGCATGAAGACCTGTTTACCAAATTAAGGCTGGGGCCAAATCATCGCATTCGATTCGAATTGAAATAAGCTCGATCAATCGAGTTGCCAATGTTTTTAATATAGGAATTCTATTTAGAATTTTTTGATTTCGATTCGAATCGAATGCGGCGATTTGACCCCTGAACTTGCCTATGAATCTCTATAACCTTTTGGAGAAGTACATAGCCGACCGACAGTTCATGATCAAAGAGTGGACCACTTAAGTTGTCCTCAACCAATTGGGGCTGGGGTACCTCAAGTTAGCATTCTGGGACCAAGTTTCTTCCTGCTTTACGCAGCAGACATGCTGATTAACAGTCAAACACATACATTGCCATTTGCAAATGACACTGCTTTTCTCAGACTCTTGAATAGTCCAAAAGTCGCCAAAAAAATATCCAAAACAAAGCTTTATTAAGTTTTAACAAAAAAAGGAAGAGTTGTGTATTTAAATTTCAAAACGACAAAGGACAAAGTACTTCCGAACAAAAAATTTAACCTAAACATTCAATTTTCGGGAATATGTTCTAGAATTTTGTAAAAGTTATTATTATATGCATACTTGTATCCCACCGAAACAAACCCTATAAATAAGTAAAGATGGGAGTAGCCTTTAGATGTACAGTCAGTATTAACTAATGGTTTAACTGTTGTATAAAAATAAATAAAAAAAAAACAAAAATTACAAAAACGTTTTATTAGATTTTGACAATATTTTTAAATGTTTATTGTTAATTTTTAAAAGTCTCACTAATATAAATATGACTGTTAATTGTCAGGGCAACCAAAAATATGCAAAGTTATATCTTTTTCTGTGCGTCGCATTAACCTATAATGTTGTTATTCATTTGTTTTATGACTTTTGCAAAATTTAGGCATCGGTTTGTTAGCATCTTTTTACCTATTTTTCCTTTAATAGCATATATTTTTATATTAAAAATCCTGACCAAAAACCTTTTGAATGTTTATTGTCACCTAATGAAAGATTTTGTTCTTATACCCTTCACATTAGTGATAAGGATATATGTATATGAGTTTGTAATTTCTTCAATATCCATCTGCAACCTCATATAGTATATATTTTCATTGGACGTCGATTTAGCAATGTCCGTCTGCCTATCTGCCCACTCATGATGGTTTAAATCAACTTTTTTAAGCCCCCCGATGTCGCATAGACCCATAAGTGGCATCAAGCTATCAAAAATATTTACTTTTGAAATCCAGTAAGATAAAAATACAAAAATTATGTAGAAATGCCCATTACTTTCCCAGAGTCCGCCTTAGAGAAATAAAATATACGACCAACCCCAATTAGTTTCTCCTGCTAGAACATATTAACCCCTATATGCTCCTAGAACATATTTACCCCCTATCTCTATCGACTAAAGGGGCACCCAAACAATAATAAATCCACCCCTACAGCTTTGGAGGTGCTCGTGGATAGGCCAAACGTAAGACTAACCCCAACTCAGTTTTTCTTGCAAACACACTTACCCTCTATCTCCACCTCCTTAGAGGGTTGAACTAATTAGGGTAAAACCCCTACAAATTCCCCGTAGTTACGCTTAGAGGGTTAAAATATGACACCGATAACTATTAAAAAATTAAAAATATTTCATAAATAAAAAAATGGCTAAAAATAAATAAAAAGTTCGAAAGGCCAATGTGAAAGGTATATAAGATTCGGTACAGCCGAATATAACGCTTTTATTTGTTTAATTTAATTATTTATTTTGAAGCGAAATCTATTATTATTACAAAAACCTTACAAAAAATCTTTCGAGCGTTCATTGTCACCTTTTGTTAGCTTTTGTGTTTTAATTTAATTATTTATTTTAAAGCGAAGTTTATTTTGGTATATGATAGTTTGGCAAGACTCAATACCCCACTAGTTTTACAATTATTTAACCAAACAATATAATTTTGGTTTTCTCTTTTTTTTATTTTGTATCGGAATTTTTCGTCAATGTTAATTGCTTATTTCGTTAACACAACTTAATTTTAAATTCTGCATTTTCGGATTCTGTAGTCTAAATTTAATTTGTTAAAGCATATTTTAAAATATTTTTACCGCATATTTTGTGCAGATAAAACGTTTTTTAAGAGCATGTTTTTGGTTGCCCTGTTAATTATATTATTTGGTTATAATCTACTGACAGCCCTGTCGTTATTTCAAATTGTCTTATTAGAAAAAAATCTTTTGATTGTGCAAACAACTGTTTATAAATACACGGTATAATAAAGTTTTTTTAAGTTGACAACACTACACAAATTGCGGGTTTGCAAAACTTTTGTTGGAATTTATAAAATTGATTTTTAAAAGGATAAAATTTATTTAACGGCACAAATTTATACATTTTAAATTGTTAATTTTGGATTTTTCGTATTATTAATAAAATAAAATCATGCTTTTTAAATTATTTACTTTTATCTTTAAGATATGTACTATGTAATAACACACATACATATTTAATATTAGCTTATATAAAATAATAATAAAAATTTTAAATGCTCTTTTATACCCACCCATCATTAAATTATTTTGATGGCGACAATATTTTCGTATTGTGTTATCACTGTTTAGAAAATTGTTCATTTTAAATTTTTTTTGTTAATCGTTCTGTATTGTTTTTAACTTTTTGCTTCTAAACAAATACGTCAGTAGACATTTTTTGATTAAAAGTAAACTTTAATAACTTAAGACTTAAACATTTTTTTTTTAAGTATTTTTTTAGTTCTTATTTTGACGAACGTTCGTAAAGGCAAGTGATAAACCTTAAACGAAAAGATATTTTTTGAAAAACAATTAAAGATAGCAAAAACAGTGCCGAATTTAAAAACAAAATTAAGTAAAAATTAATCTGCCAAATACTTTTTGTTTTCACCATTTATTTAAAAAATTCTTGGCGTTTGTTAAGAAAGACGATCAAAAAGCGACTGAAAGTCATGATTAAAAATTGATAATAAAACAAAAATAAGAAGGAATATACAAAAATATAAATAAATATTAATATTTTTGTGAAAAAAATGATTACGGAAAAAATATTACATATATATTTCAATTTTAAGAAATCATGCACAGTGGTATAGGAACTTTGTAATTCGAATCTATTCAATAACCCGTAACCAATCTGCGTTAACGGAGAACACCGGTGTATCACGAACCGTCAGCTGTATGAGTTGTTTGCCGACATTGACATAACATACGTTTTCGTTGACTGGGTCATGTTGTGAGAATTAATGAAGATGCTCCAGATAGAGAATGAGAAGCCCCTTAGGCTCGAAAATTTCAAAAATTTACCAGAAGATGCTTCTTAAATGTTGCTTCTATAGTGTATAGTTTAGAAAACAGTTACATTTAGCACCCTTTGAGTCCCTTTTTATTCCTTTAGGTTCCAAATTTTTCAAAAATATCTTTTTTACTAAAAACAAACCTTACGTGCTTTGCACGTTTGATCTATCTGCACGATTATTGCAAAGTGTTGGCATAAAGTTGGCATGAAAGCAACAGTGTCTAGTTGCCTATTGTTTCTCTCATTCCTTAAGTAACACCCTGGCCAGGTATAACAAAGAACCCAACTACTATATACAATTTTTTTTTTTATAAATAATTCACGCAAAGGCGTATGCGTGCAAAATTACATCTAAATATCAATATTAATTTTTAGTTTAGCCGCTTAAAAGTGATTTCACTAAAGACTTAATAAAAACTATGATAAGTAAAAGACTGATCAAAAAAAAATTAGCAAAAGAGTCGGTAGGAAAACATCTTCAGTGGATAAAGCTTTTTCCAGGAGGGTACTTGTGTTGGAGCTGTGTGAAACACAATTAGGACCATTTTCAATGCGACATCTGCACCAACCCTACCACTTATGTGGGAATAAAAATAAGCCTTACCATCAACATACAAGTGCCCTACAAGAAATTTGTGACCGAAACTAACACTGAAACATTCTTTTACTAAGAATTTCGCTTATTTGTGACCAATATTTCTATCATTTCCGAAGGTGCGAGAAAGATGCAAAATCACACTTTCACAAAAGTTTCGGTCATTTTTTTCACATCGCCCTTAAGAAAATAATGGCCGAAATACCGGTCATCTGTGACGATGATATGGCCGGTCAAATGACTGTCACTGTTTTTGTAGGGTGGTTAAAATATATAAATGTATGTATCTTATAAATTTAAAATAACAAACTTTCATTCCACTGTGCAGGAGATTAACCAATCAATCCAGCAAGTGTTTGATGATGTGATTGTATTAAAAAAATCTATGTATTTGAAAATAAACAAAAATCCCCAATTTACAACTAAAATTTTGTTGTTTCTTTTTTATTACTGCTTAGTTTAAAAGTGATAATAACTTTTAATCTTTTTAAAAATTGATACAATACATATGTAAAGGCATGTGTCCCTATATATGAGCCGTTTATTTTGAAAATGGCATAAGTCACTTTTTGAAAAAAATCGAGTTAATGGCAACACTAAATACAATTGAACGGTATCTTTTTATATCTTTAAATAGCTCGACTTAAAAAAAAGTGACTTATGCCACTTTCAAAATAAATGGCTCATATGTTTTAATAAGTATATAAATGTACAGAAATATATATGTATGTACGTCTGTATACATATATCGTGTACATACTTATTATTTAATTAGCTGATAGTACATATCACCAGCGATATAAATGCTATAATGTCAGAAAGCAAAAGCAAAAAGAAAAAATACTGTGCTACGCTTAATCTTCTACAAATTTTGTTAGCAATCATAACGCTATTGCTGTGCTGTTGAAATTTAAAAAGCACATAAAAAAGCAAAAATAATAAATAAAAAATAAATTGGCTTTCTTTAACTTTAAGCTTTGAATTTAAATATTTTAATTATTTGAAAGCAGTGAAACAAGGCAAAACAAAATTAAAAATAATTTGTTTTTGCTTTTGATGTTACTGTTTTATTTATCATAAAAATTGTCATTTATTGTTAGTTTGCTTTAAAAAACGAATAAAGCAATGAACAGCAGCGCAATTGTTTTAATATTTGGGCAATATCAAGTCTTGTGAAGAGTGTTTTAAACCCTGCATAAAACAAATTTATTTATTTAATTTAATAACTATTGCGATATACATATGTACATATTCAAATAATTGTTAAGAAATATACTTATTAACAAACATATCTACAAATTTAAGTATTCATTTAATATTTTAATACGAAAAAAGTAGGATGTATTTCGCAGGTTGACTGAACTTTTAAACATTATTAAAGATGCATTAATTATTTATTTATTTTTAAAGAGTAATCAAGAACATAAAACGTCATTTTAAAATTTTTAGCCAAAAATTCTGGCAGCCAAATAAGCCACTGATTCCACCTGTTCTTTGCCATACTGAGAATGCTCAGCAGAACTAATCAATTAATAAAAAGGCGGCAATCAAGACGATGCTCGCAGGCCTCACCTAAGGGGAATGAGATGGCGGATGAACTAGCTTGGCAGGGGTTTATTTGTCTATGGAAAGAGCAGTGTTCATACGTGCTCCACTTCAGTTTAAGTCGGGGTAAATACCACCTCGTTTAGAATCACAGCTATTGTTTACAGTCTCTAAATTTATCACAAACTATACACGATTTTCTTTTGACTTACCGCTGTTTAATCGTTCCTTTTTATTATATTTATCTTTGTCTAATAGTTGATGGGTCGGTATTTTAAGTGGCAAATCGTCAGTTTGTGTAGAAGCAGCACTTTCACTCTGACCAAGTTCTAAAGGATCCCACTCCATTCGTCTTTTGCGTGAACCACTGTTCGTATATAATGTTTGGACGTCGATTATTTGAGGACCTGGAGAATTTTTTGATTGATCATCTAAAACAATAAAAAAATGTTTGTTTTTTTTTAATAAAAAGTTTGAATAATAATTTTGAATTTAAAAATTTACCAGGCCAAGACTCTTCAGAATTCGGTGGAGAGTCTACAAATGTTATAACTGATTCATATTCTACACCAAAATGCTGATGATTAAATTCATTCATTAAACTACGGTTTGCTGAATTAGAAAGCTGAAAATAAGGAAAGTAATTAATGAAATGAAGTATATAAAGAAAAACACACACATATTTTTACTCAATTCATTATAAACTTAAAAAAATATGGCAAATATTTCATATTTATCCCTTTAGTTTACAGGAATTTATTTAAAAATTGTTAAACATCAAAAAGTTTAAGTAATTTTTTTGAATAAATATTTAATTAATAACTCTGTTGACTTTTTCATTTTAAATATTATTTAAACAAGTTAAAGTAAACTATTATAACAAATATCACGATTTGTTGGTATATTCGAATAAAATGTGTTTCAAAGCAAATTAAACTTGTTGTCAGACTGATAATTAAAAGAAAATGTAAGTCTTATAGTAAGATTGTGCAAAACTAATCTCATTTACATATTTATATTAACACTCAATACTTATTATCAATAAGGACGGACGGACGGACATTGTGTCTGATTGAATTCAGAAATAAAATAAAACGGTTTACATGAAACTTACTGATAACTTTTTAAAATACATTTTTACCCAACCATACGTTCATTTGTTTACATGTAAAGGTCTACTTGCAAAATAAAACAAAAAAAAAAACAAAATAAAAAATTTTACTAAATACGGCAACGCTAGGCATTTCCGAATTACTACAGATTAGTATTTCTTTTTATTGATACGTTGTAACGTTACCAGAACAGATATTTTACGCAGAAAATAGTCTATAAAATGCCTATCAACGCTCTATTTAAGTCCAATAACTAACATTGAAAAAAACTTCTTATGCACAAGGGCGTAGAAAAACTGGGGGCAAACTGCACCATTTTAATTTTAATAAAACTTTTTTGATTGCTTTGAATCTCGTAAATTCCCCTCTGTTAGGCCATGGTTTAAGCATTTGAAGAGTATACACAAAGCAGGCATTTTCGAGCCTGACGCTGTCCTAGAGCTTTACCTAAATGGAAAGCAACATCTCTTATAGCAGATAGTTACTCCCTAGTGTAAGCAGATGATGTGGAAATTCTTGTCAGGGGAAAATTTTTTTCATCTGTCAGAAAACTACTGCAATCGGCGTTTTTGACACTTTCCTTGTAGGCGTCAGAAAGAGGGAATGTGTTAATCCATAAAAAACAGAACTTTTTCTCTTAACCAGAACTTATAGGGTTAAGGGTTTTAGAAGCCCCAACACGCAGTTGGCTAGAGTAAAAACTAGCAAGTGAGGCTAAGTATTTTGAAAAGTTCTTAAAAACTTTCATAGACCTTAATGCGTACCATACATGCTTGCAAAAATTCCATAGAAAAAATTCCGTAGAAAGCTTCCTACCAAGGTTCAAGGAATTGCTTCACTTGGCATCATTGGTGCTCTAAAAAGCACATCAGAACTATTAGTCATATTCCACATGGTACCAACTGAGTACTAGGTGGTGGGAATGGTGGACTAGACAAGTCAGGGAAAATTTTTTAATACTGGCCGATGCTGGTGCCTAAAGTGTGTTCTAGGCGAAGATCCTAGCTACTTAAGGGCAACGGATCTTATAGCGGAACACGCTCCAAATGATAATGAGGTCACTATTTATGCTGATTAAAAGCCGCATTGCGTCAAGCTCAGGCTGTTTTGGGACTAAAGAAAGGCACTTGGTGGGATTATGGGCACCTTCAACGTCAGACTATGTTGAGTTCTGAGAAACTGCTTTACATTGCAAATTTTTTGTGGGAGAACAGGGGGGACTGCAGGAAGGCTAGGCCGTTATGGCTAGGGCCGAGCTCAGCAGGTTCTAAGTTTCTAAAAGACTTAGAGAGACCGGGTATTAGGACTGTAATTGGGGTCGGAACTGCGCACTGTCCAGTTACAAAAACCATAAGGCTTATCGACCCATTCACCTTAATTCCTTCCTGTTCTAGGCCATTGAGCAGATAATTGATTGTGTGGTTGAGACCAGGATGCCACGTGACAGGCTGAGCTTAAAGCAAAATGCCTACATAAAGGGAAGATCTGTAGAAACAGCTCTACACAAGGTGAAACAATATATTAAAAAATCTTTCAATGATAAATTCTATACCTTTGCAGAATGCATATACTTTGAGGCAGCTTTTGATAATTTACAAACCAAGATATATACTCTTATCACAAATTGAAGGGCATAAAAATAGGTTTCTTTGGCGATTAGGAGCGACTTTACAAAATATTTCACTTTTTCAGTGTCAACGCAAGTACAAATTAGGCAAATTTTAAATATAAGGCGCAAACATACAATCCTGCCCACGATAAAAAAATATCCAATTTTATTTTATTAGCTTAAGCAATTGTGCTTAATTAGATAGGGATAATAATTATTTTTCCTTTTTTTCTTAAAAAAGAACATTTATAATATAGGCTCAGAATCTATAAAAATTTAGATAAATTTTTTTTGAATTTTGTGGTTTCGTTTAACTTTATTGAAAAAGGACAATTTTCAGACACGTCATGAAGCAAGTTGTTACTAATATCTGTACAAACTTTAATTAAGTTGTAGTTGTTCCCTCTTTGTTGTGGAATTTTTTTTATTTTAAGGATATATGGAAAGGACACGAATTCTTAGAGTTAGAGTGATCAAATTTTAGGTCTGGTTATGTTTTATCAATAAAAATGTATGTGCTAAATTTAAAAAGGATTTCTTACAATCTCCTCTCCTTTACTTTTTTGAAAAAGGACATTTTCAAGGTAAGCATATCCTTGCTCAGAATTTAAAGAAATTTCAAGAGTTTATATTTATAAGACACACTATTACTAATGCCACTGCAAAGTTTCATTAGGCTACCAGTATTTTTCTCTCTTTGATGGCAATTATTATTTTAAGGATATACAAAAAGGACACAATTTCTTAAAATTTAAGTGATTTAATTTTAAGTTTTGTTTATATTTTTTTTAATTAAAGTATGTTTACCAATATTTTAAGGGAAATAGTGGATTTTTTTCTCTTTTTTTATTATTTTGAAAAAGGAAATTTTTGAGGTAGGTGTATTCTTACATGGAATTTAAGGAAATTTGGATAGATTATGAAGCATGTTGTAACTAATATTTGTAATAATTTTACTTTTTTTTATGTGATAGCAATTTTTCTTTTAAGGATATGTCAGAAGGTCACGAATCCTTGTGTTAAAGTGATCAAGTTTCATACCTGTAAAATATTTGTTGCTGTTGTTGTCTCATTGTTGGGCTGCAATATTGTAGTTAACTGTGTGTTGTTTAAGTGGGGATTATTGTTAAACTCCATCAAACCGGTGGTAATGTTGAAATTTTCTGAAAGCAGATTTGTCTTTCGCTGGTGCTGAAGAAGCTGGTATTGATTTGATGCTGTATGATTTGAAAAATTCGTAAATGTTTGTAAGTTTGGCGGATTTTCTGGTGAACAAGGACTTAATATATTTTGAAAACCGCTTAAATCAAAATGGTGTTGCAGGTGGTGTTGTTCGTGGCGATGATGGCTTAGTGTAGCAACCAGCGACAAAGCCATTCAGTTAATAAAATCAAATTCAAGAGCTCTTAAAAAGGCTCTAGCGATTTGGAGGGACAAAATTAATTTTAGGGTTATGTTTATTTTTTTCAAATTTAACGCATTACCGCAACGAAAAACGGAAACTTACGGATTTTATTTTTTGTTTTTTTTTTAATAAAATATTATTTTGTAAATCTTTTGCTTAAACATATTTCACTATTTCTTCCAGCAAGAGCAGAATTTTTACATATTTTTCTCGTTTTTAATAAATATCACAATTTTATCAATTTCGGGGTTTCTTTCTCTATTTGTTTATAAGTTTTGAACTTTCTTTTTTTTTAATACACGTTTAAAGGTTAAAAAATATTTTTAAACCGGCAGCAAACAGACGGATGTATTTTTTGTCTCAGACAATCCAATTAAAACAATACAAAGAAGGAGTTGTAAAGCTTTTTAATACCAGTGGTTTCACGCTGACGATGGCTACGCAAGAGAGTATTTTCAACTTTTAACAGCATCTTGTTGATTAGGCAAATGTAACTTTCAGGATACTCATTTAGGTAGATGAGGGAAGAACTTATAAGAAACTTTTGTTCAATTTTCTCCATTTATTGTTAGAAACAGTTTTGCATAAAATCAAATTATGTTTTTTCTTAAGAAAAAAACAAAATTCGTCGAATTGTTTAAAAATTAAAGAAGCCGTTTTGAAATATTTTGTTTTAAAAGTATCTACATATGTATATTATTTTTTAAAGACTTACATATGTATATTGTTATAGATTTTTAATGTTTGACGTTGTTAAATAATCTGAGTTATTAAAACGTATTTGTAATCTTTATAATTTATAAAGAGATTGTTTTTTTTAAGCACACTTAATTTTTTTATTTACGTTTTATTTTTAATAGTATTAGTTATATTATATGTATCTCTTTAATATATATTATATACATATTAATCCACATTTACATAGTAATATCTTTACGTTAGACAACATTTTTCACACTGTTTATCACAAAAAACAGTCGTCTACTTGTTTTTTAACACTTGTTTTTGATATGAAAAGTTATTTATTTTTTTACAATTTTTTAAATAAAAAAATCTCGATAAAAATTGTTGTTGCCCGTTAGTGGAGCAATTTTAACACTACGAAGCAAGGCTTCGCATGGCGAAAGGAAACCAACATCTTAGCAAAACCTTGGTTGAGACAACCGCCAGTGAATGCGTTACGACAAACCTTAACTGCGCACGAAATCATACAACAGCTTTAAAACAATTGTAGGAATGTTAAAACCTAAACATTCAACGAATATGTTGCTGCCCTGTCATAATTTTTAACACGTTAGTATAAATGTATTGGTATGTACTCCCAGTAGTAATTTAAAAAATTGTTGCTCATCAAGTCTTTTTATTATTTTTCTCAGTTGTTGATTTGTTTGTAAGTAAAAAACTTTCATAAAATAATTAAAATGATACTTGAAGCCGCTGACGAGATAGCTAAATTATTTTATACACACATGTATGTACATAAGTATGTTTTAGCGATTTGCATTTACAAATAGACATACATAAGTGCATTGTGTACATACGTATGTACATATATATAAATGTACACAAAAATATTTTTCTCTTCAAATAATATTTTTTTATAGAAGAGAACAAACGGTCCATTAATTTTTAAATAATAAATCAATTAATTTTTTACGCATATAGTATACAAACATCTGCTCCTGATTAAAAAATCATACTTAGTTTTGTTTTAAGAAAGAATAATTTATAGTGATATTTTTCTTTCAACTTCAATTGTCATCACCTTATTATTATTGTTATTGTTATTATTATTTTGTATGGCAACACAAGTGGTTTTTAGTGTTATACAATCTTGTTGACTTTATTTGTTGTTTTGAAATTAAATGTAAATTTTATATCTACATATGTACATATGTAGTTTATTAAATTAGAGTAATACATATTAAAACAGCTATTTTACAACTTATTTACTTATTACATTTATTTTTATTTTGAGAGACACACTTAAATTTTCTATAAAATGTAAATTTATTTAAAAGCGAATGACGTTAATAACAAGTTTAATGCATTTATTTGTCAACTTGTAATGCATATTTATTGACTATCTTTATTTGTGTACTTAAAGTTTTCTGTTAACTCGGAGCTAATGGCAGCGTGTTAAGACGTTGTTGCGTTAACCACACGGCAATTATTATGACTGTTTTACCTAAAAGCGCACATATACAAAACAAGTCTCCACGAAATATTCAACTTATAAAAGTAATAATGATATCATTCATTAATTACTGTTTTAAGACCTTTTTAAAAAGATTTAGTTATGTTCGTTTGCAATTGTTGAGAATTTCTTATTATTAAGAGTCAAATGAAATTAATTCAAAAAGTGAGTAAATAAGTCGGCTTTTTGAGTTTATCTGTCTTTGATAATAATTTTTTAAGCAAATAGTACCCACACAAGTTAAAAAACTTATTACTGAGCGCAAGCACACTGGTACTTTGACATTTTTACACATTGCATTATCACTATGGGCAAAAACGTTATATATTTAACTTTTCTTTATTTAAATAATTCTAACCTCTGTTGTATGGCTAAGAACAAGGGCTTTTAAAAATTTTTGTACTAAACTGCTATTACGATACAAAGTTCCGCTTTTTTTACTAACTAAGCGCTTTGTGTACCTTAAAATATACTTATTATTTAAAGGATTTAAAAAGTTTAACAATTATATTTAAGTTTTCTTGTATACGGTCGTATGTCTTTATGTCACGGCAACCCTCTAATCGTTTATGACTGACACAACTCTAATTGTACAATAATATATTTGAAATTTAAAATAATTATTTTAAAATTAACAACTAAAAATGCATACTAAACACTTATTTAAACAAATTTTGATAGGAAAGCCACTCACTACGGAAATTTGTATAAGTTTAATTTGTGTTATTTAAAATTAACTTCCGGCTATTAAAAAGATGCCTTATTTATTTAAAGAGCTAACAGTCCTGCCAGATCTTTTTACCTTAGGTATCTGGTCATAGATGCCAGATTGAATTATTTATCGTCATTTTGCGTATTTCGTCACTTTATTTTTATATGACTAAATTCTTTTTGTTAATATGTATGTAAAACACTACATTATTATTTCTTCCTTTTGTTATTATTTTATTATTAAACTGTGGAGTACAAATTTTTCATAATAAAATAGAAATAAAACTTAAAAAGTAAAATTCAAGTTTATTATATATAATTCAAAATGCATTTTTCTTTTCGTTATTTTTGATTACTTTTTTGAAAAATTTTATTTGCAAATCGATATTAAAGAAATTTCAAATAGAATGACAAACTTACTTACTTACCTATCACTAATGTGAAGGGTATAATATTCGACAAAACTAAGTTTTTCAACTTAGAAAAAACATTTTTTTATATTTCAACCATTGCGTAATTACACAGGGTTTCTGATAAAAGCTTCTACTAAAAAATATAACTTTTGGATAATAAATCACACTTGTGTCACCGAGAGTTGAGTCCATTTGTATTGTCACATATAAATGAGATAATTCATGAAGTTTTGAATAAAATTTATTTCAAAGAGCCTCCACCATTCATGACTCATGTGCGCAATCTTATTAAAATTTATTTTTTCTTTTGGTATCAGCCACCCTGTATGAAAACATTAAAAACATTGAAAACAAAGATTTTAAATAGAATATCTGAAAAAGGATTTCTGTAAGAAAAAATTATTTGCTCTATAATCTTTGCAGTTTGTGTTGCTCTGAATTATTAAATTTTGATTTATTTGTTACAACTTTTAAGGAAAATACCTGTTAGCTTTTTGTTCCCCCACTTTTTCATTATTATTAAGTAAATAAGTAACTTAAGCCATCAAAACAAACTCATGCCTTAACAAACATGAAACTCGGTATACAAAAAAACCAGTATAAAAATACGGGATTTTTATTTATTTTTTTATTTATTTATTTATTTATTTATTTATTTATTTATTTATTTATTTATTTATTTATTTATTTATTTATTTATTTATTTATTTATTTATTTATTTATACAGCATAGTAATACAAAGCCCACAAGGCCAATATATATAAGAATGTATTACAAAGTTAACACAATCCTGAGATCTAAATTCATCACTATAAAAATTTCTATATAAGATTATAGCTAATTAATCATCCAGAAACAAATCAAAGCAATTTAGAGAAAAAAAACACAAAAAAATACTTATAGTTATAAAAGAAATTCAAAATATTTTTGTTTGGCTATATGTCTCGTCAAGACGTACAATTTAATCAAATTTGTTTGGATTTGTCAGACTGATAGCCGTTCAATTCCTAATTGTACACATTTAGAGTACTGATATCAAGCTGGCATCACTGAGGAAATTATTTCGATATGTCTATCTGGTACCACCCGTAAAGACTTGATGGCAAATAAAACAAAACAAATATTGTTTTCGCAAATTTTCTATTTGTTTTGTTAAATTTGGACCTGGATTATTATGGAACTGTCCCCAAACGGCGAACCAATCGACAAAAAACCTATTTTAGCTGCAGACGGTCAAATACAACCTACAACTCAGGCTGCAAACTCGCCTAACAATTCACCTACCAGTACAGCTTTGACAGCTTCTAATATTGACATCGAAATCCTGCCTGTCGTCTATGACATTATTCGTTGGTATGTATTGTTATTGGCGAGATTTTGTAAAAAAAAATTTCTTTCGAAAATTTGTTTGCAATAAATATGAAGGTTTATAAACCATTTGTTGCAAATTAAATTTGCTCATTTGCATGTAGTATTTATTTATGTTATCAGATAAAGGTTGCGCATATTTGTTAAAAAAATTATATAATTAAATTAAAATTGTTCATTTTAGTGTGGAAAAAGACCCCAAAGATAACACGGCGAAGCAGCGTGAATCTCAAGAGTGCTGCCAAAAGGTAAACAAAACTTTATACTTTTAACTTTGTAAGAACTAAACTAGCATGTTTTTGTTTTAATAAACATACATATATCGCTGTGCAAAATTATTTAGTACATCAAAAAATTAAAAAAAGAAAACATTCTGAAAGTTCTTAATCTACCGATCTGTATATGGACAAAAAAATAAATTTGCTAAGTCATGAGTGTTTTGCTAATATTTCAGTCTTGTGTTCATAAAAGCAATTGTGTCAGAAACAGTTATGCTAGATTTTAGTTTCAGAAATATTTTCTCTATGTCTAACACAAGTGATAGTAGAGTTTCAACCTAACAAAATTTGGGACCATTTTTTTTATATATGTACCTATAAACTGGTAAATTTTAAACTCAGTTTCCCAATACCTTGTAGATACGATTACTAGCTAGCTAGAATTAAAGACTTTCTTAATTACTTACCTTTTATTTCTTATAAATTTGTAATAACTTAATGCAAAAATATTAACTATTTTTAAAGTTAAAAAGTGCTTAATTAGAATCTGATAAAAGGTCGAGAGTACTTTTAGGGATTTTAAGTGGAAGTTTTCTTTGATTGAAAAATGTGCCTTGTTACTTATGTATGTTACTCATGTTAATTTTTCTATAGATTTTGGAGCTTCAAAAACGTTTTGAATCTGCTAGAGCGCAAATACGTCTCTTGCCTGGCATAGATTACAACAAAGAAGAACAGTTGCAAAAACTTGATTTATTAAAAAATCAGTTAAAACTTAAACAGCAGCTTATACGCAAATACAGGGATATACAATTTTAAATAGATAAATATCTACATAATCATATTCCATAGATTTTAAAAATAATGGTTCTACGTTTACTAATGCGTTATTTAGCAAATAATGAACAGCTTATAAACCGTATGGCCGAAAGTTATCCGATACGTAGGGCAGCTCAAATAGTTGTTTCGATAATGTATCGGGCTAAACATGTTGCCGAGGACAAGGGATTGCACGAAATGACACCGGAACGCTTTAAGTAAGTCGTGTTAAGCTTATGTGTATCTGTAAATAGTTTTACGATAATTTTTTTTTATTTTTTAGGTCATTTATGAATGTTTTTAAAAGTAATATTAAACAAGAAATTGAAGGTGTTAAAGACGAGTTAAAGAAAAAGAAATTTTAATTAATTTTTCTAATTATTTTCTATAGTGTGTTAAAAACTTAAACAAATTTTAAAATAAACAAAAAAATTAAATATTAATTAAAACCGAAAAATTGTAAAGTTAAATTACCCGCCTTAAAAAACATTGTTACAACATCAACAGGTAATTTCTTTAGCAAGTGTCAAATTTAACCTAAATTTTACCTTTAAGAAAGTAGGTCCTGCTTGCCCTTTTATCACAATTCAATTTTTCATATATTCAAAGTACTATTTTGTCAGGCATTGCATTTAGATCTATCGTGATCGGCCCTTAACTTACCATGGCTCCCGTACATAAACCTATAAGCTTCTTCCGAATATAAAGTTGGATATTAAAAAAAAAACTTGGCTTTTAGATTTATTGCAAAAATATTTGTTAATGCAATAGTAAGCTGCCCCAACTAGCCTAAAAAAACTTTCTTTAGTTTTTTTGTTTTACCATCTGTCATATATATATTTCCCTCTTTAGTGCGGCGTGTATACATTTAAGCATATATTTTTTTTAATCAAAAAACTTGGCTTTTCTTTTTAAAAAAGAATTTTATTAAGATTCTGGGTAAACTTTTTTGTTTAAAATTATTTGATATCCCAAAGAAAGTAACAACTTAAAAAATACATTTGAAAATAAATAAAATACACTTCAGTACTTTAAAAAAATATAAAGACAAAATTCCATTTATATTCTTGAAGTTTAAAATTATTACATCTGTGTTATTATTTAAATTTTATATGTAAAAGGATACATACATACATGGGTAGCAAAATAGTTAAATTTCGTTTTTAATTTTATGTATTTCAAATTTGTTTTTTACTGTTATTTGTTAGTGTGAGTTTTTGGTTTTGTACATACTTTCTTCCTAAATTTTTTTTTAATTTACAAGAATTTTTTATATTAAGTTTTAAAAATAGTTTATCTTAGTTTTGTAGCTTTGCCTCTTTTAAAATATTAGTTTATAATTTAAAAAAAAAAAATTTATTTATAATTTTAAAAAACAAAAAATTTTCCGATTTTTTTTACTGGACTTTTCCAGTGATATGTTGAGAGTTTGAAGATTGAGACGCGGTTTCGGCGGCATTAGAAGAAATTGCGACTGACACTGGCAAGTTCCTTTTTGAGTTGCGTTTATTATTTTGCCGCGTATTATCTCGTTTATCTACGGTTACTTCTAAAACACCGTCACTTTTTTGAGTTTTAATTTCATTGTCATTATTGTGAGGTTGTTGTTGTAATTTAAAGCTGCAATTTGCCGCCTGAACATTGGGATTTTGGTTTTGATTTTGCGGCAGTGCATTGTTGTGGGAACTTCCCTGGCCCTGAGTACGTGCTTGCATTTTGTTGGGTTTAGGTCGATTTTGGGCAGCTACAGAATTGGTAATGGGTTTTAAAACATTTCCTACAGCTTTTGTGCGGCCTTCGCGAAAAACCATACGTTGTCCCGGCCTTATGTATTCCGGATGTTTTATAAATCTAAATTTTACATGTGCCTTATCGCCAGTCCTTAAACACTCCTTAGACATGTTGACTATGGAGGCAGTTTGTCTTATGCTGCCACAGTGTACCATGGCCTGATAACGTGATGATATAGTAGTGGGATGATGTAATACCAAAATTTCACCCTCAAACTCCCAACAAGCTTGTGGTTTTAATTCTGGACTTACCATTACCATGCCTTTACGAATTTGAGATCTTTTAATTTTCTTTAAAGCAAAGCTGGCTGTTTGACCACCCCTCACCTCTTTCACATTCATTCTTTTGCGATGTATGCTCTTTACGGCGATTGGCATAAAATTACCTAGAGGATCAGGTCCCAGCATTAAAACATCGTTGAGTTTTATTTGACCTTGAAGACAGGTACCGGAAACAACTGTTCCCACACCCGGCACTGAATAAGTATCATCTATTTGAAACTCTGCTGGCAAATTATCCTGGCCAGTCATACGGGTGGTCAAAAGATTTAAAAACATTTTCAAAAGATTTAAATTCTCTCCTGTTACATTCGAAACTTGAAAAATGGGGCACAACCGTTCGGAAACAAAATTGGTGGCACTCAATACAACTTCGTCAGGTGTCTTAACCATAACTGGCACCTTGCGACAGCCTTGAGACTTGAGAATTTTGAAGAGCAATTTTAGATTGTCTTGCAAAACATTTGGGGGACACATGTCGATTTTGGTAACAACCACAAATACGGGCACTGACAAAGCCAGTGCCAATCCCAAATGTTCTTTGGTCATTCCTACTATACCAGCATTGGCGCCAATCTGGGGGCGTATTAAATAACTCAAATCACTCCTAAAATCTTTTAATTGCATAATTTTTTTTTTTAACTTACCATCAACATACCAAAATCGGGTGCATGTCCGGTCATACCGAACACAGTGGTCTTTAGATAACGCTCATGGCCAGCCAGATCAATAAAAGTTATAACCTTTGCAGATTTTTCACAAATTTTAACCCAATCCAAAGTTCCATGATCGGGTTTATTAACCACATTTCCAATACTGTCGAATCCTAAAAAAACCATTAGTTGCTTTTTGTTTCAAAAAATTTTTGTTGAAGGTAGAAAGACAAATTTTCAATCTTTTTACAAAGTGCCGGCGGTGAAACCGTTGCTGGTTTAGAAAATGCATTGCACCCGCGGCTTATATCAAAAAACACATATATAGTTATGTGTGGTTTTTGCAAATTGAGTGATCGTCTGTTATTGCAACAAAAAAAAAAATAAACATAAAACGTCTACAACGATAACCCAATCGGCTGTAAAAAACCGCATATTAATGTGTCCATTCTAAATTAAATTTTAAAATACTTCTTTGATTAAAATTGGTTCAAACTTTGATTAAATTCGCAAGTTTGTGGAAAATGAAACCGAAATTGTTTTACTTTTTTACAAGCAAACAAAGCAAAATAATTCAATACCTTAACAACTTTTATCCATACATATCATAAAAGTCAACTTTTTTAATAACCAAATAAAGATTGTTTAAGTTGTTGGTTAAAAAATCTGATCTGATCTGGCAGTAGTTGTGTATGTGAGTGTTTGTGTGCTTACTTACCCAAGATATCATTTCCCACCGAGCTAGTACGACCACTTTCCATTTCATGTTTATGACGAAACAAACGCTGACGAGCATGACCACGGCCATTATCCAATTCTCCATGAGTTAATACGCCCAGCAAAGTAGATTTACCAGCATCAACATTACCTACAACTGCAACTCTAAACGATAAAAAATCCTAGCAAAATCACATCTGAGCAAGTAATTGTTTATTTTATTTTTTATACCTAATCTCCATAAAATCAGAGGTATCAACACGTTTACGTATTAAATACTGGCCGGTTACACCTTTTTCCACTTTACGTTGTCTCAGCAATACCATATCAGCATCAATGGTAGTGGCTAATGATTGTAATGTAGCAACTGCAGCCTTATATTCTTCATCATCTAAACCACTATCCCCGCCATCTAGATTGTGTTTAAAAATAATACTTTCTAATTAAGGTATATTTAACAATTAAATTGCGTTAAATCGTCTACCTTCTCCAACTCCAATTTCGTATATAGTTTCACCACGACAATCTTGTGTTCTTTCTTCTAAGCGTTTTTTAAATAATTCAAATTGTTCTTCGGTCGGACTTACTAATACCTTTTTATCTCTTATGGAAGTATAGTCTGTACGTGGTGTTTCCATATTAGGAAAAGATTCATTCTTAAGTGAAGCGCCACTACCCACTATTCCCCCAGCTCCACTATTTCCTATAGCCGGTTTCATATTATACTTTTCTAGCGCCTTTGTTTATTTATCTTTTCTTCTTCAATTCTATTTTCTGTTTTATTTACTCCTAAAAAATTTTCGATCTTGGGCGGTGCTGTTTAACATTTCCTTTAAGCCAGGTTAAGTAAAATTTTAGGATTTAATTTATTTACGCCGGCTTTAAGAAAAAAATTAAATTATTTATTTTTTTTTTGTTTAAATTTGGAAAATTTGTTTGCATCAGCTTTGCTATAATGTCTCATTGCTCGTTCTTTTGCAAGTTGCAATTAAAACTACTGTTAGCGATTGACTAAATAACAACTATTTCAATATCAATAATATGGTGGGAGATGATGCAATTATTGAAGAGTGTTAGAAAATATGTATTTTTAAACAAGAGTATATGTACGCATACAAAATAAGTGAAATTGTAGTTTTTTGTCATTTAATTACATATAATTTTGTTCAACCATTATATCGTCACCCCAACTGAAAATAGGACTAAAAAAAATTTGTTATATTTTATTGATAATGACCAGAACATTTAATACGAGTCTAAGCAAACGTTTGCTCCTCTATTTTCAAAAATAACAACTTATGTAACATAATTTAAGTTAACAAAACATTCTGTATTCTTTCTTTGCTAAGACGAATTCATTTTAATTTTAATTTTAATTTTTCTGACATTTTACAGTTCAAACACAAAAAGGAAATGCAGAGGGCGAATTTTTTAATTCGCCCTGGGTTTACTTTGTTGAATCAAGGCACATTCAACCAGGTAATATTAAGAGCGCAGCTGATTAAAATCAATTTGACATTTTTACGTTAACAAAATTTAATTTTATATAAAATTTTTAATTTTTCTGACATTCTACCGTTCAAACACAAAAAGGAAATTCAGAGCGCGAATTTTTTGAATTCGCCCTGGGCTTATCTTGCTGAATGTGCCTTGTGTTGAATGTCCCTTGCTCTTTTAACATAAGTAAGGCAACAAACAATATATTTCCGTTATTCTGCCTACGATTTTAACCTTATTATAGGTCCAAGGTGAATTGATGGGTAAGGTTAGTAACAAGATATATTGAATAAGGTAAGAGCAACTGATCAGCTCGAAAAATTCCGTGAATTTACAGATCGCGATTCCGGGATTGGATTCCCAAATGTAATTACTTATTTTTTTCTTTCCTTTTGCTTGCAGGGTATTCGAGAGCAACAAAACCAAAACAATTTTGTAAGCAAAAACAAAATCAAAACATAATACAAACAAAAAATGTATAAGTAAATAACTAAAATAAATGAAAACAATGGGAAAATACATACATACATATACATAATAGGAAAAAAATGATTTCAGCCAATTTTTTTATAAAAAAAAAATTGCAAACTTAATATTTGAAACAACAAGCAAAGTGAAAGGAGGAAGGGAACCTATTACATTATTAAATATTAAAAAATACTACATTTACTTTATTATAGGTATGCATAGATGTATTTTTTTAATATTAATATTATGTACTTATGTATATACTTAATTTATATGTGTATGTGTGCAAAAATAGAATGTCCAAAATTTGTAAAGTGAAAGGATTCCTAATTTTTTGCATTATCAAATTTTACCTTTTCTATTAGTCTCCCTTTTTGGCGTCGTAAGCAAAATTGTTTATGCTTTACCTATTCTACTTGGAAGCATTTACACCTTTATTTTTAACCTATTCCTTACGCGTCCAAGTAAACTTTTTTAATTTGATTATGAAACTAAATATACTGCCTTTTGAATTTTTATTATTCCAAAAAGTTTTTATTTTCCACACCAGTTCCTCACGAAAATTTTAAACATAATTTTGACGTGTAGCAAATAATCAATGTTGTCTATTAGTATAAAAAAAAACACTTTTTAAAAGAACTTGCAATAGTGATTATTTCTCAACAAAAATAAAAATTAGTTCAACAATAAATAAAAATTAGCAAAAAAAAATAAAAATTCAATAAATATTTTAATAAGAAGTATATTTTTACTTTAGTAAAGATATGTGAACAAACATGCGCTCATGGTCTAAAAAATTTTTAATATTTAGTTTGTTTATTCGCTATATAATCTGCAACTGACAGACAACAGTCTGTTTACTTCCTTAATAATATCTTTTAACTTATTAATTGCTGTCAACGCCTAGTCTCCATTCGCCATGAACTTGGCTTAACATGTTCATATACGTGAATTTGGCTAATTGTAAATATTGACGAGACAAATCCCTTCCTAAACAAACGTCAAACCAAAGACTATATATTTAATCTATAATCTTTGGTCAAACTCAGTATATAAAAAACCCAGTATAACAATACCGGATTTTTTTATTTGGATTTTGACATATGTCTAGGAATGAAATTTTCTCGTCAAGATGTACATACATTAATGTAGGCAGGAGGATATTAATTCCGTTGATTTGCTATCGTAATCTCAAAGTTGTCTTCAACTCGATGGCAAATGAAGGCGAAACGAAACACGTTTTCCGCTTGATTTAAGTCTTTTAAATCAAACTATAAACGCATACTTTCAAAGCAGAACATTTTTCCTAAGATTGGTTAGTACAAATGTATGTACATGACAAATAAAAAAAATGTAAAGGTAAGCTACATACATACATATGAATGTATAAAATATTCCCAAAATACATTCAAACAGCTTATATATTCATTCATATTACAATCATGTAAGCGGGTTGCACTCTTGGAGGTAAAGTGTCTGGTAGGTTCGGTATCGTAATTGTTGTACAACAGCAACAACAAAAGAAATGTAAGTTTTCCCCATTAAATATAAGTACCCAAGATACTAGGCACCTTACCACCCATCAGGAGTAAAAAACGCTATTATAATTGTATGCATAATTATAAATTGTTACATGTTTACACCTGGCGCAATAATGCCTCACATAATTTCACCATGTGTTCACATTAAAATGTAACTATTGTGACTTAGTTATTTTAAAATGAACTTGGCATCACGTAAGAAGTAAGGCTACCAGACTATTTTTTTAAATATGTTTAAAACAATGGTATATTTTAATAAATTTCCAATTAATGCATTAAATTTATTTGTTTTTTTTTCTCTTGTAATAATTTTATCATATATTAATAAACGGAAACCCGACATATGTCATTGGTTTGAACCATGGTGTTCAATATACCTCGGTATGAACATATGTTGTTTATCTCAATTAAATTAGTCTGGCAGGTTGATGCCTCATTTTAATGACAGTCGTGACTGGTGAATTTTTGTCAGCAGAATTTGTTTAAAATCATTTCGTTTGGAATCTGCAAATTTCCATTTCCTTGTCAAACATTTCTTAAAACACCTTAATAATTATATATTAAAACATGTCTCGTGGTAGTTCTGCTGGATTTGATAGACATATTACCATCTTTTCTCCTGAGGGTAGACTTTATCAAGTTGGTAAGGAAACGCAGAATTTGTTTTTGGACGTCTTTAAAAAATATAACCAACTTTTATAGAATATGCTTTTAAGTCAATTAATCAAGAGGGCATTACATCGGTGGCTATTAAGGGTACTGATTGTGCAGTAGTGGCTACTCAAAAGAAAGTAACAGAGAAACTAATCGATCCATTGACGGTTACACATTTGTTCAGAATTACAAAAAATATTGGGTGCTGTATGACCGGCCGTATTGGTAAGTGCTGCTGTTTGATTTTTGTGAAACAACTTTTAAAGTTAGTTAATGCTTCCTATTAGCCGATAGCCGTTCTCAGGTTCAGAAGGCTCGCTATGAAGCGGCAAATTGGCGCTATAAATTTGGCTATGACATGCCTGTAGATGTTTTGTGCCGCCGTATTGCCGATATCAATCAAGTCTACACACAAAATGCTGAAATGCGTCCATTGGGTTGCAGTAAGTTCACTTGTATTAAATTTTTAATTCCATATCTAGTTTTGGTACTTTTTATTTAGGTATGGCTTTAATTGCTTACGATGATGAAAATGGACCCTGTGTGTATAAAACCGATCCAGCTGGTTATTTTTGTGGTTTTCGAGCAGTTTCTGTAGGTGTTAAACAGGTTGAGGCAAACAGCTACCTAGAAAAGAAATACAAAAGCAATCTTAATGAGGAGAAAACCATTCAGTTGGCCATTACTTGTTTGTCGAATGTGTTAGCAGTAGATTTCAAACCAAATGGTATTGAGATCGGCGTAGTCAGCAAAGATAAACCAGAATTTACAATACTCTCTGAAAAGGAAATCGAAGACCATCTTACAAAGATAGCAGAAAAGGATTAAATGTCTATGCTGTAACGCATTTAACATTTCAAATCTTAAACAAATTTCAAATTCTTAAATATTTTTATAAACTTTGTAAGAATTACATACATATAGATGGAAACACTTGGTTAATTGAAAAAAAAAATTTTTGCGATTTAGCTTCATCTTTAATTAAAAAAATGTAGGGGGTACTACGTTATTTTGGTTAATTCAGAATAAGTGTAAAAAAAAATTGCAAAACAAAAAATTTAAGCTGAAGTGATTACAAATTCAAAATGGAGTATAGAACATGCCCGATAAAGTAATTTCATCATGGTCTTGTAAATTTTTTTATTCGTTTGTGACTAAAGAATTATTAACCATAGTTATTTGGTCTTAGTATTTCTTAAGGGATTGTAGATTGTTATTTTTAATTATTGTACGCCTTTCAAAAAAGTCAAAAATCCCCTGCCTCTTGTATTTACTTAAGATCAAGAGTTACTATTCTAACAAATTAACTAAACTAGATCATATAGTATGTGACAAACCTTAATGTTGTTGGTGGAGTTGGCACGCTGGTCAAAGCACGGCATTAGCTCGCCGGAAAGGTGTTGGTTCTTTCCACCAGGTTTGGCTCACATTTATTATATACGTGCCAGATAAAAATTTAACACAAAACATTGAACACACACAAGATTAGGAAAATAAAATAAATCGGACGGACAGACAGACAGATAACGACAGTGTAATTCTAGGTTATCCAGGCAAAGTACTCTATGAGTCATTGAAAACAAAGTTGGAATTGTCTTCACGGGTTGCCCACCCCTGATATGGCAATATTTCAGCCATCCTTGGCTCTTGCTGACCCGAAGCAAATATTCTTCAAGAGCCCCTATACAATAACTTACCCCTACACCTAGATTTACATCACAATCTTTATTCTTTTAGAATTTCATATTTTAAAAAATTCAATATTTTCAGTATTTCATTTTAATACAGTACAAATTTGTTTTATTTACAATTATTATTTTAGAAGTCTTACTTTATTAATAATTTTTTTTTTTTTTTTTTTTTTTTTTTTTATTCCAAAATAACAAAGCTATATTTACACATGTTAACAATTATTACTACATAAATACATATAACTAATAATTACAAAAATATCTTTTTTTTTTTTATTACTATTTTTGAATATGTTTAATATTTTAATATGTATTTTTCATATACATTTTTATACATATTATACATATATATAATGGTGTAATTTTACTTCAGTTCTACCCTCTTTTTATTTTACTTTATGATAAATTTTATGTTTAAATTGTAACGTGTCTAATCTTGGGCCATCAAACATTCATTTTAAATACAAATATATTTTTTCTATAGTGTTTTGTGTGAGGTGTTATTAAGCAGACTCTAACCTTAAAATTTCTAGTGACCTTCACTTTAGGTCATGGGACCACGTTTTTAGTTTTCTACGTGTCCCAACAAAAGGAAGTTTCTACGGATTTCAAATTTATTTTATTTTTCGCTTACCCAGTGTTCTGGTCAAGGGGTACCTGAATGTATTTAAACGATGTTAGTCTTTCCGGCCCTGGTACTAGCGTTATAGCAAAAAGTGTTGTGGTGTTATAATACAGGTTATATAACAGTTGGGGAAGATGTTGTGTCCCCACTAAGTAACTTTTGCTGATGACTCTTTCCCAAATGTAGATGGCTCCTTTAATGACTGGTTCGTTTAACAAAAAAGCAAATTACACAATTACAATTATGTAAAACAAAAATTATCAAAGAAATGATTTTACTTTTACAAAATTCTTACAATAATTTTTCAAACACATTTTATGTCTGTAAATTGGTCTAAAAATTTTATGTAGGCAAATTATAAGCAAAAAGAAAAAACGAATTAATAATATTCCAAAATTAGTTTTTTTTTACATTTTTATATAATTTATACCATTAGAAACATTTTTATATTACTAATGATATATATTATATACGTTTCAGTAATATTATTAATATAGTTTACCAATTTAATATTAAGTTAATTCTTACCTTGAATATTTATGACCTTTCTTTTTATTAAAATAAATAGAAATTAATAAGAAGAATATCTTCTTAAGATTTCTTTCCACACGTGGCAATAAAATTTCACTCTTCGTTTCTAATTATAATTTTTATTACACCTTGAGTACTGCCCAGTCCAATATCCCAACACCGAATGAAAAACGTGCTCTTATAAGTCATTGACAAAGTCACCTTGAACGATCTTACGACCAAAATCTTCGTGTTTCTAATCGGTTGAAGTACACTGTAAGGTCATTCTTATTAACATTATCCATTGTGAATTACCCTTTAACCTACTGAACTTGCCGCCCTCTACATTTCAAAAAGCTCATTAAGCTTTGACAACACAAACTGTGATACCAATTATAAATGTAAACAAACAAGTAAACATTAAAAGAAAAAGTTTTGTTTAAAAATGTTTATTTTCGTTTATTTTCTTTTATTTTAATTATTTTAATTTGGTAAAAAAAAAGGTTTGGTGGAAACAAAGAAAAAGGTAAGTGTGTATTACTTGTATTTTAAAGCATTAATACAAGTATTAATACAAGAATTTTTTTATAGTAAGAAAAACATTGTTTTGGTTAAAGCTGTTGCAGAAGAAGGTGATCCTGCCTGGAACAGTGAAAGGTTAGGATGACCGTGACCGTCACAAAGCCTGCTTTTGTTGAGAACCTTGTGGCACAACAAAAGTTGGGGAATATACGAAGTTCGGACACGGGGATTTCGATGTGGTATGTAAAAACTACATGGCTAAAAAAATTGTAATTTGTTTCGTTTTAGAATTGCTATACGATTGAAGTGAGTACATAAGACGAAACAAATGTAGGTTTTTTTAAAAAAAAAACTAAATTTCATTAAATTGCAGCACATAATAATTGTACCTGTATATTATTTACGTTTATTTTTAGGCTTTCAGGAATATTTTGCAGAATGTCTTTATTTTGGATGCTTTTGACAACAAGAATGGGTAGAGCAACTTGCTGAAATAAAGGGATGTTTGCTAATGTGTCACCAGGATCATACAGATGGTAAACTGTAAAGGTGTAGTAAGG
The DNA here is from genome assembly GCA_963583895.1 of Melanophora roralis. Lineage (NCBI taxonomy): Eukaryota > Metazoa > Arthropoda > Insecta > Diptera > Rhinophoridae > Melanophora > Melanophora roralis. Next base: position 68,557,749 of record OY757191.1, on the reverse strand, counting down.
CATCTTGGAGAGCAAACTCTTTTTCTATATTTTAATTTTGGTGAGTTTAATTAAAAAAAACTATTGTATGCATACATACGGTATTATTTAGTAAAAGAATTTTGTTTATTTGTGTTGAAATTGCTTTTGTGCTTTGTTTTTCTTTTTTTTATGGGAATATTTATGAAGTAAGTGAATTGGAATAGTTAAGTCAGAGATATTTTTTTAGACAAAGGCATAGGATGATACTGTAGCTATTAGAAAAAAACTGAATTTTAATAAAAAAACTAAACTTATTGCTTTAAATGTTGAGCATGTACGATGCCGATAAGTTGACCTTTCAAATTTTCAACTTCATATTGGTTTTGACCAATTTTTTTTCTTATACGACACTTCAACCAAGGCTTGCAAAGTTTGGCATTTATACCTTTTGTAAAGCTACTTTGTATAAAATTTTTTCTAAAGACTTCTTGTCCCTCTTTAAATGAAACTACTTTACTTCTTTTGTTATAAGATCTTACGTTTCGCTCATAAGCTTTGTGTAGGTTGTCTTTCATTTTGCTGTGTATAATTTGCATTTGGTCTGACTTAGGTAGTACCACTATTTCACCATCTTCCATTGCATCAAGCTTTCTTAGAATTTCATAGGCATCCGCATGAGTTATCATGTTAAATCCTGTTAGTGCGAAGTATGGTTGTACTCCAGTTGACGCATGTATTGTCGATCTTAAGGCCAGTTCTATTTTGCTTAGATTTTCATCCCACCTTGTTTGATCGTCTTGCAGGTGACTTCTTATTCCGCTAATAATAGACTGGTTGACTCTTTCACTGGCATTCGCCTGTGGAGCATGAATGGGAGTTCGAATATGCCTAATACCATATGATTTTATCAGTTGTTGAAAAGCTTCAGAGATGAATTGTTTTCCGTTGTCAGAATGCAGCTGTTCTGGTACACCGAATTTGGTAAAAACTTCATCTATTAAAATTCTGTTTACTGCTTTACTTGAAGCTTTCGACATGGCTTTCAAAATAACAAATTTTGTCTTATGATCGAGTATGATAAAAATAAAAACGTTTCCAGACTTACTTCGCGGGTATGGGCCAAGAAAATCTATATAAATTTTCTGAAAAGGTCGATAAGTAATGACCTCTTTACCCATTATTGGTCGCAATATTTGTTTAGGATGTTTGATCTCCTTGCACATATCACAAGATTTGACAAAACTTCTCACATCTTTAACCATCGATGGCCAATAAAAGTACTGACGTACACTATTCAACGTTTTAAATATACCACTGTGCAATGTGTTATATTCATGTGATTTTGTTAGCACATCGTTTATTAACGTTTCTGGAAGCCATATTCTCCAACAACTTTCTTCGCTAGTTTGCTCTCTATGAAATTTTACTTTTTTATACACGATGTTATCTTTGATTTTTAGGTCTGGCAGTCTTTCGCTGTTTTGTGACACTGTTTCGACAAGAGACAAATATTTAGGCGTTTTGAATTCATCTGATTGTAAATCAATTATACCACTGTTTTGTTGCACAAGTTCTTCGATCTCTAGTCTTGAGAGCATGTCAGGCACGACGTTTTTGGTTCCTTTTCTATGTTCAATGTCGAATTTAAAACCTTGTAATTTTAAGCTCCATCTGGCTAGTCTTCCATTAAGATCTTGTTGCCTCATTAGCCATTTAAGACTAGAATGGTCTGTAATCACCGTGAACTCCATTAGTTCAACATATTGCCTAAATTTCTCTATTGCCAATACGACGGCAAGACACTCTTTTTCAGTTGTTGAGTAATTTTTTTGGGCTGTGTTAAGTTTTCTTGAAAAATACTCAATTGGATGTTCGTCGCCATTTTCATCTTTTTGAAAGAGTACAGCACCAATTCCGACATTCGATGCGTCGCATTGTATATAAAAATGTTTGCTAAAATCAGGGCTAGATAGAATAGGACTAGAAACTAAACGTTGTTTTAGATTTTCAAATGCATTTAATGCTTCAGGTGTTAGAACAAACTTTGCTGACTTTTTAAGCGTATCGGTCAATGGTGTGGTAATTGTTGAGAAATCGTGTACAAACCTGCGATACCAGCCTACAGTTCCCAGAAATCTCCTTACCTCTTTTGGATTTTTAGGTGGATTCATTTTAAGGATAGCTTCAACTTTACCTTTATCCGGCTTGAGTTTACCACCGCCGACGGTGTATCCGAGATATTTAAGCTCCTTATGGCAGAATTTTGACTTCTCCATATTAATTGTTAAACCAGCTGCACTTAACTTTTCTCCAACGATCTTTAGCATCTCCATGTGCTCTGTAAAATTTGGTGACACTACCAAAAGATCATCTAAATAAACGAAGATTTTGTCCTTGATTTCTGACGGAATAATTTTGTCCATTAGCCGACACATACGTTGAGCGGCATTACATAGGCCGAATGGCATAACTTTGAATTGATAGTGTGGCCTACCTGGGACGGTAAATGCTGTCTTTGCTCTACTAGATTTCTCCAAAGGGATTTGCCAGAAGGCATCCTTTAGATCAATGGCCGAAATATAGTGAGTATCGCCGAGTCTAGCAAGCAAACCATCTATATTGGGTAACGGGTAAGCATCCTTCTTTGTTACTTTGTTGAGTTCCCGTGCGTCTAAACATAAACGATTTTTGTTGGGCTTAATAACGAGCGTTGTCCTGTTATTCCATTCTGCTTCTGTTGCAACTTCAATAACATCAAGTGCCAACATTCTATCCAGTTCAGCATAAGTAAGTTTTTGTACTGCTGGACTTACTGGATAGTGACGCATTTTTTTAGGTGGCGCATCTCCTGTGTCAATGACATGCATTTCAAGATTTGTTTTGCCTAATCCGTATTTTGAATAGCATTTAAAAAAAGATTTTACATATTCCAAGGTTTTTGCTTCTTCTAATGATAATTTGTGGATTATTGCATCATTTTCTTGCTCTGTAGATAATTCATTTATAATGGGACAAATTTTAATACCAATTTTCTGCCAAACATCATAACCTAATATTAGTTCCTGTTCTAGATTTGGAATTAAGTATAAAATAGTATTCATGATTTTTGAACCGAGTTTTAGGTTAACATTTACTTTACCCACTATTTGGTGTCCACTTCCATCAGCCGTTTTTACTGATGATTTAAAATCTAATATGTTGCATTTCATTTTTTTCACATTATCAAGACAATTTCTACCAAGGCAGCTAATAGAGGCTCCACTGTCCATAAGTCCTTTAAAAATCATTCCATTTATATCAACTTCCATGTATGGCCTAATGTCGTTATCAGATTCTAAAAACGTTGAGGCTATTTCTTTTCTTTCAAGTTTACGTTTTATATGTCTCTTACGAGTGTTTGTAATTTTCTCATTCAAGCTTGTAAAGTCTTTAAAAATTCGACCTCTTACCTTATTATAATTATCGAGCCTTTCTTGATAAGTTTTCAACTTTGTTGGTATTTTACTGTTGCTTAATATTTCTGGATTGCTATGTATTTTAATTGTGTTAGATTTAGGTAGTGTTTTGGTAAAGCAATTTTCAGTTTCTGTTTGTCGTTCGTTGTTTTTGTTGTTGTTGTTGTTGTTGTTGTTGTTGTTATAGGGTTGAAATATATTTGATGTTGTGCTGTTTTGTACTGGTGGTGATACGAACATGCTAACCCAGTCCTCACGATGTTCGCTTATTTGTTTCCCGAACATTTCGGGCATTTTGGAGTTATTACGTTCTCGAACCCACATTTGTAACAGAAAAGATTTCGCTGTTCTGAGCTACATTCTACAAATGAGTGTCCGGGGGTCTTACAATTCCAACATATTAGATGCTTGAAAGTAGGAGTATTTATATTTAGCGCGTCAATGCTGATATCATTACTTTCCATGGATTCATCATATTCTAATTCATTTACTCTTCGAGTTACATACTGTCGATGATTATTTCGTTTAGACAGGTTGCGTTCAGCTCTTCTACACTCATCAAGTAATTGATCAAAACTTACAATTTCAATCGGGTAAATTAACTGATATATTCCATCTTTTAGGTTATCTTTCACAATTCGTACCAGTTCTTCCTCTCGAGCTCCACGACTAAGTTGATTCTTTAAAGCAATAATTTCACCAATAAAAGTTTCAGATGGTTCGGTAGGGTGCTGTCTACGTTCCATAATACACCTCTGGATTTCAGAATCACTTTCAAAACGTCTGAACTTACGGATAAGATTGTATTTCAATTGTGCCCACTCACAATAAGGGTTTTCGCGGCGAAAAGTCCAAAACCATTCATATGCACTTCCTGCCAAAAGATGATGAAATCCTTTCATTAATGTGGACATCGGGCAATTGTAGTCCATCCGTAGCGACTCAACTCTAAATACGAAATCCTCTACGGTATACGATTTTCGGCTGCCGTCAAACTTTATTCCCCACTTTTCTAATTCTACTGGCATATTCATTCTAGGATGGTGGTACATATTAGGATACGGTATATGTTGCTGTTGGTTATCTTGCGGATTTGGTGGTCGTTGCTGAGAACTATTTTGAATATCTCTAGGTGGTGCTTGTACATACGACTCATTTATTGTTTCAAACGAAATATTTCTGTCAGCTCTTATAACATCACGAACGATACGTGGCACGAGTTGCTGTAAGGTTTCTGTGACCTGGCCTAGTACAGCTGCTTGAGAAGCTTCAACAGATGCACTTATGTACTCTCTTAAATTAACGCCTTCAGTGTTAACAATTGTCTCATTTCCATTACCAAAATTATCACTGTTGCCTAAATTATGACTGGCTCGGTTTGCGCTATACAGTTGACGTATTTCCTGTGCTGCTGCGCTGGAAAACTGTGGAGAAACCACGGTGTTATCTGTGTCTGGAGACGATGTAGGTTGTTGTGTAGTAACAGGGAGTTGTGGAAATGCCAGTGACATTAATGATGGCACTGTGTTGGTTGTTGTTGTCGTTGCTACAGTAAAAGTTTTTGGGATGGCACCGTTTTGGGACTTACCCTTAGGTCTTAAAACTCTGCCTTGGGACATGGTAATAGATACAACAAGTAGTAAACAGTAAGATACAAACCAAATGACGATTAAAATGTTTTAGAACAATTTTCTGCACAAAACTATTAAACAAAACAAAAGACTTAAGACACAAGAGCTGTTTTCCTATTCTCATATAACAGATCAGTAAGTATCGAAAGTTTAAACAAAAAAGATTAGATTTGAAAAAAAATATAAATGCTATGTCAGGGTATATATAATTATGAAAAAGGTTTCAAAAAAAAAAGGACGTTCAAGTTTTCAACGAACACAAATGACAGATATGCTGTATGTATGAATGAATGTTTGAGTGTCTTCTAGTAACTTAAGTTGTGCTACGAAAAGCGTGTTTATATTATTATCTTAGTAGTGTTATTTTACAAATTAGTAAATTATTAGGTTAGTTTGATTAATTATGTTTTTTTTTTTTTTTGTTTCTTACTAGTTGAAAGAAAAATTAATATGTTCAAAATTACTATATTTTTAATATTTTTAAATATAAAAATAAATATTTTCTTTTAATAAATTTCAGATACGATGAAAGAGTGATGCGAATCAATGATGCAAATGGGTAGTTTCTATTGATGACTCATAAAATATGTTTTAACAAAATTTAAGTAAATTACATTTTTAAATTTTATGAATTTATTCATAATTTCAATGTTAAATACTTTTCTTTGAAAAAAAATATTAATTATGGTTTTCCTTTGGAAAATTAAAAAAATTTTTTTTTTTTTTTTTTTTTTTTTGCCCAGATATCTTAGAATTGAATGTGTTTTGATATTTAATGAAAAATTCATATTATTATTAATATTATTATTATCATAATTATTATTTTTATTATAGCTATTATTATTTTGTTATTATTTTATAGTTTATACTGTCGTTAAAAATTGACTATACACGGAACAATACAACATAAAGTGAACTTTTCAAATCTTAACGCCATGAATCTGTAAAAGTCGCTAATAAACTCAAGACGTAGAGTCGGACGGTTTATGACATACTTTAACGAAACGTTTTGTTTTAAAATGAATAGTTCTTCAATTCTTTAATATTTGTATAATAAGTGCCGCTACTCAGGCATGGTGTTTTAATTGTTACACCTTCCAGGACATGCGTTTATTATACCCACACCAAAGCATTGAACATAAAGAGGCATTTTTATTTACAAAAATTTTTTTTTTAATGCTCTAAAGTTGGGCGCCATAAATGTGACAAACCTTAATGTTGTTGGTGGAGTTGGCACGCTGGTCAAAGCACGGCATTAGCTCGCCGGAAAGGTGTTGGTTCTTTCCACCAGGTTTGGCTCACATTTATTATATACGTGCCAGATAAAAATTTAACACAAAACATTGAACACACACAAGATTAGGAAAATAAAATAAATCGGACGGACAGACAGACAGATAACGACAGTGTAATTCTAGGTTATCCAGGCAAAGTACTCTATGAGTCATTGAAAACAAAGTTGGAATTGTCTTCACGGGTTGCCCACCCCTGATATGGCAATATTTCAGCCATCCTTGGCTCTTGCTGACCCGAAGCAAATATTCTTCAAGAGCCCCTATACAATAACTTACCCCTACACCTAGATTTACATCACAATCTTTATTCTTTTAGAATTTCATATTTTAAAAAATTCAATATTTTCAGTATTTCATTTTAATACAGTACAAATTTGTTTTATTTACAATTATTATTTTAGAAGTCTTACTTTATTAATAATTTTTTTTTTTTTTTTTTTTTTTTTTTTTATTCCAAAATAACAAAGCTATATTTACACATGTTAACAATTATTACTACATAAATACATATAACTAATAATTACAAAAATATCTTTTTTTTTTTTATTACTATTTTTGAATATGTTTAATATTTTAATATGTATTTTTCATATACATTTTTATACATATTATACATATATATAATGGTGTAATTTTACTTCAGTTCTACCCTCTTTTTATTTTACTTTATGATAAATTTTATGTTTAAATTGTAACGTGTCTAATCTTGGGCCATCAAACATTCATTTTAAATACAAATATATTTTTTCTATAGTGTTTTGTGTGAGGTGTTATTAAGCAGACTCTAACCTTAAAATTTCTAGTGACCTTCACTTTAGGTCATGGGACCACGTTTTTAGTTTTCTACGTGTCCCAACAAAAGGAAGTTTCTACGGATTTCAAATTTATTTTATTTTTCGCTTACCCAGTGTTCTGGTCAAGGGGTACCTGAATGTATTTAAACGATGTTAGTCTTTCCGGCCCTGGTACTAGCGTTATAGCAAAAAGTGTTGTGGTGTTATAATACAGGTTATATAACAGTTGGGGAAGATGTTGTGTCCCCACTAAGTAACTTTTGCTGATGACTCTTTCCCAAATGTAGATGGCTCCTTTAATGACTGGTTCGTTTAACAAAAAAGCAAATTACACAATTACAATTATGTAAAACAAAAATTATCAAAGAAATGATTTTACTTTTACAAAATTCTTACAATAATTTTTCAAACACATTTTATGTCTGTAAATTGGTCTAAAAATTTTATGTAGGCAAATTATAAGCAAAAAGAAAAAACGAATTAATAATATTCCAAAATTAGTTTTTTTTTACATTTTTATATAATTTATACCATTAGAAACATTTTTATATTACTAATGATATATATTATATACGTTTCAGTAATATTATTAATATAGTTTACCAATTTAATATTAAGTTAATTCTTACCTTGAATATTTATGACCTTTCTTTTTATTAAAATAAATAGAAATTAATAAGAAGAATATCTTCTTAAGATTTCTTTCCACACGTGGCAATAAAATTTCACTCTTCGTTTCTAATTATAATTTTTATTACACCTTGAGTACTGCCCAGTCCAATATCCCAACACCGAATGAAAAACGTGCTCTTATAAGTCATTGACAAAGTCACCTTGAACGATCTTACGACCAAAATCTTCGTGTTTCTAATCGGTTGAAGTACACTGTAAGGTCATTCTTATTAACATTATCCATTGTGAATTACCCTTTAACCTACTGAACTTGCCGCCCTCTACATTTCAAAAAGCTCATTAAGCTTTGACAACACAAACTGTGATACCAATTATAAATGTAAACAAACAAGTAAACATTAAAAGAAAAAGTTTTGTTTAAAAATGTTTATTTTCGTTTATTTTCTTTTATTTTAATTATTTTAATTTGGTAAAAAAAAAGGTTTGGTGGAAACAAAGAAAAAGGTAAGTGTGTATTACTTGTATTTTAAAGCATTAATACAAGTATTAATACAAGAATTTTTTTATAGTAAGAAAAACATTGTTTTGGTTAAAGCTGTTGCAGAAGAAGGTGATCCTGCCTGGAACAGTGAAAGGTTAGGATGACCGTGACCGTCACAAGTACGAACTACAAGACACTATTAAATAAAACAGCATGGTTTTTGCATAATTACAATTTGTAAGAAAATAACGTATTCCTTTTTCATGGTTTATTATGTTTATTCATTTTTTTTTATTAATAAGCAAAAAAATCAAATAAAACAACAAAGGCAATATGTTATTACTTCTTAGTATAAACTTTACCACCATAACGTGCTACAAAAGCATTGACGTCAAATTTTCGCTTGCAGCCCTGATAATTCATATACCGAATTTTACCAAATATGGCTCGTTCAGCCCAGCCCTGATCATGAATACCACCGATAGACCACATGCAGCCTAAAGCAAAACATAATTAAGATATTTTTGAATTTGAATTAAGCTTAAATATACTAACCAACATAACCATTGGGATCTCTGCCATCTAAACTATACTTATCATTAAGTAAAATAGCATACTCCAGAGCCTGATCTGGTGATTCAGTCCATTCTAAGATTTTCTTTGCCCAATACATTCGCAAAAATCCATGCATTTTTCCTTCCCTTACTAACTGAATTTGAGCAGAGTTCCATAAGTCATCATGAGTACGCGATTGTTCAAATTCTTGGAGTGTATAGCAAGGAGTTCGCTTATCTTTTCGATGATCATTAAGGGTTTTAGCCGCCCAATCGTAAAGACCTTTAAGGTTGTCATAGTTTTTATTATAAAAACAAAAATTATCTGCTAATTCTCGCCGGACAATAGCTTCTTCGCAAAATGCGTCTACAGATTCTTTAAACTTCGTTTTATACTCTTTTACTTCTAAAACACATCGCTGAACTGAAATTTGGCCAAAATGAAACCACGGAGATAAACCTGACAGAGCATTTTTGACAGGATTATTACGACTGTCACCGAATATTTTTAAACGTTTCGTACAAAAGTTTTGAAGTTGTTTACAAGCGGCCTTATAACCTGGCTTTGTATCGGTCACCTCATCTACAGACATATCACATTCTAAAGAATTGTAGGCGATCCTCCAGTCTGTTTTTTGATGTTCTGCTTTAAATTTTATTTTGTGCTTTATTAACGGGGGAAATCCAGTTAAATATTCCGTAAGTTTTGAATTGATTTTGTTGCGTATAGTACGGGCCCCATATTCTTGTTTGTCGGAAGCAACCCATACTGGAACAATATTATGAGCATCTACCTGAATCAAGGGCACCGTTTTAGATAACCTTTGTTTAACATCTTCAACCCACTGCATTGGTACACGTAGTGGTGCAAAATCACATACAACAGCTGCGCAATCATGAGCCGTTACAAACTCAGGTACTTTATCTTTAGAGGGACCAATTAGCAAGTGAAAATTTATATTTAGAGCTTCACATTCTTCGGCTACTTCTTCTAAGCCACCCAACATAAATTTGTAATGTCTTATGGTGGCATTTAAAAATTTTGGCACTAAGCAAAAAACCACCACCAAAGGAAGTTCTAACTTTATAGCCAAACGTTGCGCATACAAAAAAGCCCAGTTGTCTTGAACACGCATATCACGCGACATCCAGTATACAACCGGCCCCTGGCAATCGTCCCGAACTTCCTTCACTAAACTTAAAATGCGTACCCGCTTTTTTTGGAAAGAAAAATCCGTAATACTGGAAGCACACCTTAAACGCTTTTCTTGCAAAGATTCTATAAAGTTATCATTATTACTTTCCTCAGAGTTTGAAGCTTTACTAAGATATTCATTCAAGTTTCCAGATTTCGATTTTTTTATCGAATCTTCGGTGTTTGAAGCCTTACTACTCCCAGCGACGCGCTTCATGCTAAAAAGCAATAATTTTATAACTTTCAGGGACTAATTAGCTTTTCTTAAAGAACCCACTTTACCTTTTACACCAATAACTGTTTTGAATTAAACAAAATCTGTTTAAACGCACTATCATTCAAAACTTGAAGGAATCACAAAAAAATCTATTTGTTTTAAAAGCTCTTTATTGGAATAATGCAGTTGTCACAGGGTTGCATTTTTATTAGTGTGTTTACATTTTGAAGGGGTGAAAGCAGCGTTGCCGTTTTGTTACATTTCTTACATTTTATGTAACTTTTTGATCCTCTACGTACGTAACATGTATAATTTTAACGGTTTTGGTCTAGTTTTTGTAACTGTCTGTACTTGAGCAATGAGGTAAAATATTTGGTGTAGGAAATATTTTTATGTACTATACATGTACATTACTACTTATAAGGGCATTACTAAGTCATATACAAGTAGTTTTTGATATCCGGTACACTTAAATGGGGAGCCCCATTGTGACGGGTGTGACCATTTTATAAACGGTTTTGGTTATAAATCTAAACTTCAAAGTTGTAGTGTTCAACTTTCACTGTATGTCCAAGTCTACTGGGCGCCTTGTGCGTTGGTACCACCAACTTGTTTTTATCTTTATTTCCAAAACCACTTTGTCTTATTTTTTCTCGGCTTTCTCAAAGGTAGCAGTTACTGCTCGCAATGTTCTCCCCAAGATCTCGATATAAGCGGCGTAAGAAAGTAATGTGTACTGTTTTTTACCCCTTAAAACTCAAAATTTTAAAAACTTTTAAGCAGATATTTTATTTTTTTTTTTCTAAACCTATCGAACTCAATCTGTTTCATGTTTTTTCTTCTTTGGTTTCAAAGTTACAAAAGGTACCTCAAAAGTAAATCTTATAGATAGATAAGGCTAAACCGTTAGTGTTGCCAAAGAGACTTTACTTGTTTGTTGATGATGAAAATCCGTAGCTGTCTGGTTTCTGTATTGTATGTGAGAAGTTCTTTAGTCGAGAAACTTATAATAGCCCTGTCAAAGACAGAATAAGTAAGAGAAAGAAAATAATTTTTCGTTTTATTATTTAAAATTATATGATCTTAAAGTACTTGTCAATCCGAGAACTTCTCGCAAGTTTTAGAAATCAGGACCTAATTTCGAAAATGCATTCTATTCGGCTAGTATCGGTAGAAAATTTTTCCTTAAACAATAAGTTCAATAAAAAATACAACGCATATAAGGAGTACAAAATATGTATATTTTTCCCTGGTTTACACTGCAGGGTCTAAAATTAAAAAAAAAAAAATGAGACACGGGTCCGTTTACTTTTTAAAGAAGTAACGATACTTTTTTAAATTTTGTTTCTTTCGTGTATAGCTTAAGAGATAGGTTCTTACCGATTTTAGAATTTTTGACCGATTTTACCCCCATGAGGTTTTAATTTACTAAAATATATTTTTAACTAGATTATACAACAGGTATGGTACCCACAGTTAATTCTATGGCTTTACGCGTTCTGGATGTACGAAGGTGAAATCATTAATTCTTTAGTAACGATGTTCTTTTATATATAATGTGGCAAAAAAGTAAGTGATTTTGTTTTAATATAATTTTATATAGTATATATATTTTTTTTCAACGGTTTATACAATTTTGTTAATTTATTTTTTAACTTAAAATTAGGTTTTGTTTTTTGAAATTAAATCAATGGGATTTTATTTAGCTTGCTTGCTGTTGTTTTCGTTTTATTTATTTATTTATTTTTTTAATTTTCCATTTATAATTAAATACCATGTCTTGTTTGTTGAATACATAAATAACTATTTGAAGGATTTTTTTGTGTTTTCTCTTGTTACATATGAAGGATAATAAATAGATTGTACAAGGTGATTTTTTTTGTGAAAAAAATATTGTTAAAAATATATATGTATATGTATATAATAAAGCAACAAATAGATGTTTTATTAGTGTTAAAAAGTGTAACTACATATAGACATAAACAAAAATAATAATAAAGTTAAAAGTAATGTCATAAGATATTTAGGAAAAAAAAAACGATTGCAATGGAACGGTTGCTTTTATATGCACTAACTAAAAGTATATAAAATTAGAATTAATTCATTAACTATTATAATTGTATACTAAAAAAAAAATTTTTTTAAAAGTTATTTTAAAGCGAACTTATGTTCTTATTTAAGTTTATTAAAAAGTTAAACAAATACTCTTAAAAATCATTTCAAATTACTTAAACTCATTTATAAAATAATAAATAAAATTATCACAATTAATAAAACCGTTGTCAGAATTAAAATGGCAGCCCATTGACGTTTATCTGTAAAAAAAGACAAAAACAAAATATGTTGATTAGTTAAAGCCAGAGACCGTTATAATTATTCTTTCTTTTTTCATATTTTATTATTGAATCTTCGCATTTGGCGAACTAACAATAAGTATTAAAATCTTAAAACTAAGTAGTTAATATTAGTCCAGCCAGTGCCAGACTTAAAATTAAGTTCTCATAATAATTAATAATAAGCTTAAGTTTCGAGCGAGCGGATTTGGATGTATTTCCAGTTTATTTAAATACTTGTCCAAATAGTTCAGAATTTCATTTAACTAGTGGAACTTGTATATCCTTATGGATTTTGCTGTTTTTAATGTACCAAGGAGCACCAGTTATCATTCTTAGGATTTTGTTTTGACGGAGTTGAATATTTTCTATGTTGGATGCGGAAGCAGTGCCCCATAATTGTATACCGTAGCCACAAATTGGTTTCAAAATCGATATACTCCTTTATTTGGTTTCCCTCTTTGATCATAAATTGTCGGCCGGTTATGTACTTTTCTAAAAGGTTGAAAATATTAGCTGGAAGATTTAGCTTTAGTTTGTTTAACAGGCCTTCGTGCCATACTTTATCGAAAGCTTGAGAGATACTTATCTATAAAAGTACCTTTGAGGAAAAGTACTTCTTTAATAAGACAATTTTCCATATTGACCGGAAATGTTCAAGCCGAATTATGGCATTAAAGATAAAACGAATAATTCTTTTAGCGGTAAAAGGTAGCTCTGAAAGCATTTTTTTGCTTATTTTATCAATGCCAGGAGCTTTTTTATCATTTAGCTTAACGATAGCCTCTACAACATCTGAAAATCGGAAACGTATTTCTATAGGACGTCTATCAACAACAGGCGGTAACTCCCTCACGGCAGTGTGCGTGTTGGGAGTGAACTAGTTACTTAAATGACTTGCAAACAGATCGCATTTTTCTTTGTCATTTCTAGCCCATGGCTCAGATCGCTTATGTGGCGCTTCAACTACAACTCTGACTCATGAAAAATTTCATGAAATATTTTCTCACATATCATATCACATTTTATCTCAGGTGAAGACCCTAAGTAAAAAAAATTTTGACTTATGAGAGTGATGCCAAGTTTTTTATAGGTGATACTTTTATAAACATTAAGCGCTTATTTGATAGATGTCTATGGTATAACTGTCAAATAAGCCCTTAATAAGCCTACTCTAATTGTTATGAGTACGACGGAAAATTTTATTGATGCGCCAGTGATGCGCAACAATTGCATTGAAGAACGTACCGTTCTTTTTAATTTGCTGAGATTGTTTTTCAAAAGTTTCCAGCGGTATTTTAGGGTTTTTTATTTGTAATTTAGAACTTTCCAAATGTTTTTTAGAAATTTCTAACTAAACAATTTTAAGGATAAAAATTCATAGTAAATTCTTCAGAAATGAAAAACAAAAATTCCCACAAATATTAAATTTGCTTTTCTTGACTTACCGTTATTCATATGCAAAACTTTGGCCATTTTTTTCATAGTGGAATCTAATTTTGATTCAGTTGTTTCAAATTCATTACCAAAATCATCAAGCATACTGAAAGAAAGAACAAAAGAAAAACAATAAATAATAAAGATAATTATAAGCAATTGTTCACTTGCTAAACACTTACACTGCTTGCTCGTCTAATTCTACACCGATTTGTCGTGAAACAGTCTTTAAGGTTCCTATAGAATCACTTATCATATCCAATTGCTCATCTTGTCCCTGTATCATACGCTGTTGCACCGACACTGTTTCACCGACAAATCTGTGAGACGGACTATCCAAGGAATTATAATGTCCCGGACTGTCTAGTGCATTTTCCAATTTAGAATATTTAGCCCCACTGTGACGTACCGCTGCCATTGTGCCGGCTAAAGTACTTGCCACACTATTAACACCACTACTACTGTTGCCTACAATACTCACACCACCGTTTAACAAAGAATGCGTTGTTGTATTAGAACAGTCCTCCAAATGTGTACGATCGCTTATGTGCTGGTAAAAACTTTGAGCATTCGTTGAGTTATGATCGTTTTCTAGATTGTGTTTGTGTTGCTGTGTATGTTCATCTAATAATGGTTGATGTGCTGTTATGTCCCTGTCGCGAGCACGATTCAGGCTCATCTTCTCTTTCATCTGTTTGACCTCATCGCGAGTGTTGTTAATAAAATGCCGCCGACTAGGAAGTTCTCTACTATCAATACGAAATTTATTTGGATTTTTTTCAACTATACGTAAAGGGTTGATATTAGGAATTTAAGAAAAACCATGGAAAAAAATTATTCACTTAATAATAATAATAATAATTTTTTTAATCCTGATTTATTAAAAGAAAATAAATTTGTTTTAAAATCCTGTCTTGTGTTTTATTTTCAAATATGTATAGTGAATTATGATACATAATAACAGCACATCCAGTAATCCGAATATCTCCTTAATCCGAATCAGGGTCTGCAATCATTAATTCGGATTAGCGATCGGGCACTGTATTACTACAGTTGCATACCTTTATTTTATTTATTTAATAATTTATTATTTTTTGATCAACTATGACAACAAAAATCGTTATTTGATTTTTATATTATTAAAAATACAACAGCGGTTTTTACTTTTGGACCGATTCTAACATATGGCTGAAGGCCTTGGGACAACATAATGAAACACTTGTGAAGGTCCTGGGGGTTATTAGCTATTTCGATTCGAATCGAAAAAGCTTTCGAAAAGAATTTCCTATTCGAAACACAATTCGCATTGTCTAATATATTTAAAAGGTTCATAGTTTTTTGGAAAAATTTAAGGAAAATATCAATTGATACCAATTTTAAACTTGTTAAAAAACATAGTGGCACTTTTAAAATTTGCGAAAGTAATAAAAACAATTTTTATTCAAAAATAAAAGTTATTTTGCGAATTGTCATCAATAAATTTTTGAAAACCGTACTACGTCATCCGATTAGTACGAATTCGAAATATGTTAGATTCGAATTGAATTACTTAATAACCCCCCTTAGATGTGGTGTACTAGACATCAAATATGAAAATAGTAGTAAGCTGCTGTGTATATCATTCTCCATCTTCTTTCCATTGAGAATTTTGTGGCTTGAGTAGAAGTTTACTTAGTGAAGCGGATATGCTTGGGGCAGGGTCAATAGGGCACGCTGGAATACTAAGGGTGGTCGGGGAAGTCGGTTTTGACTAAGGTTGCGAGTCCTGACTTTAAGCTTACACCCCAAGTACTGTTGCTGGATTGGTTAGAGCGGAAAGGATCCGCTAAACTTTTTTCGAAACATGCAGTTTTCACTAATGGATCCAAGATAAATGTGCATACATTGGGCACAGAAGTTCGGATATCATACAAGCTTTCAAAAGAATGTGACGTTTTGGGTAATATTAGGGAAGAGGGGAATTCAGGAGGGAAAGACATGACAATCTATGTCGACAGTTTAACAAGCTCTCAGGAAGATCATGGTGACACAAAACGTTGGGCTCTGTTGGTTGTGAATCATTGTGACCGTTAAAGACATTGTCAATGAGCTCGTAAGAAGGAGATCAGCCTAGGCTATTGAATTTTTGCGGAGTGTGGGTGGCTAAGTAATTGGCGGCTTTTCCGTTCTTCTGTAAGGGCATTTACAATGGGCCTAAAGGCTCCACCTGTAGCCTAGTACCGTTATTCGTTTTGGTTGCCAACCTTGATTAAGATATATATACATAACAAGCATGTGTATGTAGTACATACTATGTACAAAAGCATCCTAAATTTAAAAAAAAAATTAAAAGAAAAACGAGTAATAAAAATCAAATACATATAATAACATAACAACACAATACTGTTGTGCTGACAAAAAACAAAAAGACAACAACAAATGAAAATTGATTTTTCACATGCATACATTAAAATATAAACAAAATAAAAAATATTGGCACAGTTTACTATTAACTCTACCATTAAACAATATTAAACTTTTAATAGAAAAGGATATTAATAGTATCTTCTAAATCTTCCAAATCCCATTCGATGCTACGTAATGAATTTCTTAATTCATTTGTAGTCCATTCAGCTTCAGCACTATTACAATTTTCACCGAGTTCACGCCAACGTAAATATAGACCTCTGGTCTTATTTAAAGCTTTAAAAACTTCACTAAAATTTAACGAAAAATAAAACATATTTAACACAATGTATAGAACAATAATTCCAAGTTAAAAAAAAACTAAATATTATACACACTCTTTTACTAAAAAGAAGGGATCCTCGATCGACATGACCAACTGCTTGCTATGTTTTTTTTACTTAAAGTTTTTTATTTTGTACTTTAAATTTTATTGAAAAATGTTTTAAAGTTTTTACAAATTTTCTTTTTACTGTTATTTTTGTTTATTTCTTATTGAAGCATTGTTACAAAATGTTTGTCGTTAAAAGGCATTTTTTCTATAGTTTCTTCTTTTCATTGTACCTAATTTGGTATGTTGTTATACTCTTTGAAAACAACCCTCCATTTCGTATAAGTTTGTGGTGTAAACAAGGAAAGAAATGGGGAGCATTAAAAACCTTTTTTTTGATTTTTTATGTAAGAAAGTAGATAAATTTCGATACGCAGAAAATTTGTTTGTTTAAAATGTGTTTTTTTTTTCCTTTTCTTTAATTTAATTTTGTTTTTTTTTTTTAGCGAAACTGTATTTTGTTGTATTTAATAAATTTTTAATTTTTTTCTTTGGGTTAAACACTTTTCTCACAAAATTAAAAATACCGTTGCAGAAAAAACAAAGCAACTAGCAGGCAAACAGACTGAATAAGTTTATTATTTTGAAACAAATATGCACACAAAGAGGGGAGATGACATATTCTATTGTAACTTCCTCCACTTCCTGTTGTCATTTTTTACATTTAACCCTAACATGAGAGGAGAAGACAAATTTTGTAGAAAATATTTAAATAGTTTAATTTATTTCAAGAAACCAAATGACGACACATCTATTACAAAAATTACATATGTATGAAAAAAGATTATTTAATTTTTTTTAATTATAGGTATGTGTGTATATTTATCATTTTACATACATATTTCTAATTAATTAATTTTTTTTAATAAGCAATTACAGATTTGCAGAAATAATTGTTTTTCGTTGTTAATTAATTGTGCTAAAAAAATGTCAAAATCCAAATGAAAAAATCCGGAATTTTTATACTTCGTTTTTTATATATTGAGTTTGACGGTTATCTAGGTATGAGTTTGTCTCGTCAAGACGTACAATAAGCCTTCGAGACAAAATTTACATACATATGTATGTATGTACATAAAACTGTAAACAAAATTTTGAGAAAAAAAATTAAATATTCTAACTGGGCATTAGTTACCAAGGAACGCTTTAACCATGATTTACATTAAATCTTCAAATGCATTAACAATAACATCCAATGCTTTTGCGAAATTCTTGTTTAATTAAACAATTTTTATTGGGTTCATTCACTTATTTATACCTATCTGCCTACATATAGATTTGCCCCAATAAGAAAAGTGTCCCTACAAGAAATTTGTGACCGAAACTAACCCTAAAACATTTTTTTTCGGTCATTTGTGACCAATATTTCTATCACATCTGAAGGTGCAAGGGAGATGCAAGATCACACGTACACAAAGTTTCGGTAATTTTTTTACATCGCCCTTAAGAAAATGATAGAAAATAATGACCGAAATACCGGTCATCTGTGTCGGTCATATGACCGGTCAAATGACTGTCACTGTTCTGGTAGGGGTAGGAATCATCAAACATTTAATGATTTAAGGCACGCATTTTAATTCAATTCGCTTTATTAAAGCCCATGCGCATGTTTTATCTAATATAAACAATTTCAATATCAGTAGCATTTACAATGCGTTTGCAACTTTTTAACAGGCTTTATTTGCTTGGATATTTGCTCCCTTGAGAGAATTAATTAAAAAAAAAAAACCTATTTAATGCCTCTAAGCAAGTCCATGATATTTGCATAAAAAATTGAATATCATTTTTATAAAATTTGATGCAAGGGTTAAAAATTTAAGAGCGATTAAATTTAAGGATTAAAGATATCTCTTAATTCACAAACAGAAAAGACATTGCAAATAAACCAATCCAACAATTAAGTCTTTTCGACTACTACACAGTTAACTAAAACAAAATTTGCGATTGTTATTGATGGGTTAATAAAACCAACATAAATAAAACAACCCTCTCTCTTGCTCCCAAAAATAAAAAAATCATTTTTAATGTTATGTTTTCCTAACTTTTAATAGTTACTTATTATAGGAAACAATGCGCCTTGATAGGAACTAAAATTCAAAATAAATATTTACCTCTCTTGCCAGGACAAATTTCGTGCTTATAACCGCTTCGTATATAGTATTAGCAATATAAAACACTTTCTATTAACAACTTTAAAGTTATTTTATTTCAATTAATTTTATTTTTAACGCGTCTGCGTAAATATACAAATATTTTTTGAAAGTTTTAACCAGATTATAAAACGATACAATTAAGGAATTGAAGAAAAGAATATTGCAGTCAGCTGTTGAGTAAACAGTCGTAAACAGTGTTGGTAATCAAGCTGTTTTACGAAAAACGAAAAACTATTAATCGGTTCTTACCCGGTTTTTAGGTACCGTGAAATAACTCCCAAATGAAATAACTCCCAATGGAAAAAATGAAATAACTCCCAAATGAAATAACTCCCAACGAAAATGAAATAACTCCCAATCGAAAAAAATGAAATAACTCCCAACGGTAAAAATGAAATAACTCCCAATGTTTGGGAGTTATTTCATAAAAGTCACAAAAAAGTGAAATAACTCCCAAATGAAATAACTCCCAACAAAAATGGAATAACCCCCAATTACAAAAAAAATAATTGTTTTATGAATTAAGTCCCAACGGAAATGAAATAACTCCCAACAATAATGAAATAACTCCCAACGAAAATGAAATAACTCCCAACGAAAACGAAATAACTCCCAATTAAAATATATATAATGCGAAACCTTTTGTATCCATAAATAAGATGTTACTAACGTAAAATTATTTTCTAAACAAACAAACCAAATGACTGCCGGCCTCCGTCTGGACGCACGATAAGTTAACTCTCGTGGATCGAACCGCCGGTTTCGTTACAGCTTTAGGACAGGCGCGTGGACTTGAGGCACCTTTTTGGTTAAATAATTTTTTAGTAAAAAGAGTTATTTAGATAGCCGGCCTTCGGCCGGGCGCAAGGAAAGAAACATCCAGTGGATTCGATCCGCCGGCTTCGCATTAGCCTTCGGCCGGGCAATGGACTTTAAGCTCTACTGCTTTCCATATAAAGCTTCGCCAAATAAAATATGAATTTAATGACACTTTAGTTATGAAGCTGCAAATACTTCCGATGCACTACAGTTTAAAATATATTTCCCTACTGCGAAGCCGGCGGATCGAATCTACTGGAGTTTTTTTCCTTGCGCCCGGCCGAAGGCCGGCTATTTATGCCACTTTTTTTTAAACCCAAAATTTTCAATTCATTGTCACCTTTTATATCCATAAATTAGATATCACTAACGTAAAATTATTTTCTAAACAAACAAACCAAATGACTGGCGGCCTTCGTCTGGATGCAGGATAAGTAAACTCTCGTGGATCAAACCGCCAGCTTCGTTACAGCTTTAGGACAGGCGCGTGGACTTTAAGCACCTTTTTTGTTAAATATTTTTTTTAATAAAAGGGAGTGATTTAGATAGCCGGCCTTCGGCCGGGCGCAAGAAAAAATAACTCCAGTGCATTCGATCCGCCGGCTTCGCAGTAGCCTTCGGCCGGGCAATGGACTTTAAGCTCTATTGCTTTCCATATAAAGCTTCGCCAAATAAAACATGAATTGACCATGAATTTTATGACACTTTAGTTATGAAGCTGCAAATACTTCCGATGCACTACAGTTTAAAGTATATTTCCCGGCCGAAGGCTACTGCGAAGCCGGCGGATCGAATCTACTGGAGTTTTTTTCCTTGCGCCCGGCCGAAGGCCGGCTATATATGCCAGCTTCGTTACAGCTTTAGGACAGGCGCGTGGACTTTAAGCACCTTTTTGGTTAAATAATTTTTTTAATAAAAAGGAGTGATTTAGATAGCCGGCCTTCGGCCGGGCTCAAGGAAAAAAAACTCCAGTCCATTCGATCCGCCGGCTTCGCAGTAGCCTTCGGCCGGGCAATGGACTTTAAGCTCTACTGCTTTCCATATAAAGCTTCGCCAAATAAAACATGAATTGAACATGAATTTTATGACACTTTAGTTATGAAGCTGCAAATACTTCCGATGCACTACAGTTTAAAGTATATTTCCCGGCCGAAGGCTACTGCGAAGCCGGCGGATCGAATCTACTGGAGTTTTTTTCCTTGCGCCCGGCCGAAGGCCGGCTATATATGCCAGCTTCGTTACAGCTTTAGGACAGGCGCGTGGACTTTAGGCACCTTTTTGGTTAAATATTTTTTTTAATAAAAAGGAGTTATTTAGATAGCCGGCCTTCGGCCGGGCTCAAGGAAAAAAAACTCCAGTCCATTCGATCCGCCGGCTTCGCAGTAGCCTTCGGCCGGGCAATGGACTTTAAGCTCTACTGCTTTCCATATAAA
Organism: Melanophora roralis; assembly: GCA_963583895.1. Classification (NCBI taxonomy): domain Eukaryota; kingdom Metazoa; phylum Arthropoda; class Insecta; order Diptera; family Rhinophoridae; genus Melanophora; species Melanophora roralis. Next base: position 68,536,582 of record OY757191.1, on the reverse strand, counting down.
GCTTCGCCAAATAAAACATGAATTGAACATGAATTTTATGACACTTTAGTTATGAAGCTGCAAATACTTCCGATGCACTACAGTTTAAAGTATATTCCCCGGCCGAAGGCTACTGCGAAGCCGGCGGATCGAATGGACTGGAGTTTTTTTCCTTGCGCCCGGCCGAAGGCCGGCTATATATGCCAGCTTCGTTACAGCTTTAGGACAGGCGCGTGGACTTTAAGCACCTTTTTGGTTAAATAATTTTTTTATTAAAAGGGAGTGATTTAGATAGCCGGCCTTCGGCCGGGCGCAAGGAAGAAAAACTCCAGTCCATTCGATCCGCCGGCTTCGCAGTAGCCTTCGGCTGGGCAATGGACTTTAAGCTCTACTGCTTTCCATATAAAGCTTCGCCAAATAAAACATGAATTTTATGACACTTTAGTTATGAAGCTGCAAATACTTCCGATGTACTACAGTTTAAAGTATATTCCCCGGCCGAAGGCTACTGCGAAGCCGGCGGATCGAATCCACTGGAGTTTTTTTTCTTGCGCCCGGCCGAAGGCCGGCTATATACCCACGGTTTTAAAACCCCAAAACTTTTAAATAAATGTCACCTTTTATACTAGCGTGATTAAATTTTTTTAAATGCTCTGGTATATACACTTGCTTTTAGTAAAATGAAATAACTCCCAATAAAAATGAAATAACTCCCAACAAAAATGAAACAGCTCCCAATAAAAATGAAATAACTCCCAATAAAAATGAAATAACTCCCAATGATAGAAAATGAAATAACTCCCAACAAGAATGAAATAACTCCCAACACTTCGAAAAAATGAAATAACTCCCAACAAAATTTCATTGGGATTTATTTCATTTGGGAGTTATTTCATTATGAAATAACTCCCAATGAAAAATAATGAAATAACTCCCAACGCATTGGGAGTTATTTCATTATGAAATAACTCCCAATTTGTATGGAAAAAAATTGGGAGTTATTTCATTTTTTCATTGGGAGTTATTTCATTTGGGAGTTATTTCACGGTACCCGGTTTATATATATAAAGCAAGCGCAAGAAATATATGTATATCACAATTAAGAACATAAAATAAATGCCAATAAAAATTTTAAAAATTGTTTAAATTTTATTTAATTTTTCAAGTGATCAAGGATTGTCGCTACAGAAAATTTTTTTTATTCTAATGTATTCATATACCCAAACCACCTTGTTTGAAGAATGCTTGACGACTTAAAATACGCTTTAACTATTCCTATACATGTCTAATTTGTCTTGAAATATTTTCATATAAAGAGTATAGCTTATAATAATTGGCCCGGCAATCAAATTGTGACAGGTGTGGCCATTTTACTCACATTTTTGATATAACTCAAACATTTCATAATATATAATTAAAAAAGGGGTGTGATATTCAAGGATGGTATTTAACTTATGGCAACACTGCATTTTATAAATAAGGAACGGATAAAAGTACAGCATGCTTCTAGGCCCTTTTTAAATGATTGTTTAAGGCGAACTCACAGAGCTGATCGGAGGCACAATAAAGTTGGTATCATGGTCAAGTAATTTATCAGATCGTGTCAGCGAGAAAATATTTTTATATGCAGTTTAACCCACTAAAGTTTGGAATTTTCTCTTTTACATCAGAGTCAAACTCCATTATTTAGAAAGAAACAAATTAAGAAAGGCTTAAACTATCTTTTTTTAAGCTGTGGTCACATTAGTCAAACAATTTGCCCCAAAAAGCGTGACCACTATATATTATAGTTTAAAACTTTTTTATTTATCGGAATACATATCTTAATTATTGTAAAATATATACATATCTTTAATATTGTTAAAATATCAATTATTTTTTGATTAGGTTTGCTTGAAAAAAGCTTATTTAAGGGCAAAAGCAGCAAAGAACTATTTCTTTAAATAGAAGTAACGCTTTTCGGAGCAAATATTTGGCCGTAGCCTCCCTTGCTAATACGACCTGACGAATTACATATTTGACCATGGTTGGTACAATTACACGATTTTTGTTAAGTTTTAAGCTTTAAAAGTTCGTTGGTAAGCTCTTGGGTAGTTTGGATCTATTAAGAATATTAAAATTCATGTTATGTAAGAAAGACCCCTTACAAGAAACATATTACTTATTCTGGTGACAATTCACCTTGTTTTAACAACTTTGGGAAAAAGTATAATCCAAGAAACAGAATGGTTAACCAAAGTATTATGAGCTTTGGATTAGATAACAGGGTTACTAGCTTCTTATTACGTGTGTATTGTGGATCCTTGGAATGTAGATAGGGAAGTGGAGTAAGCTATGCCCGTCTTTCTGTCTGCTGGGAGTTACTGTGTATATATTTTTTATTGGGAGTTATTCTATTCAATGCCGGGCGAAAGTCATGGCACATTTTATCAGGTGGGATTAGTTCTACAAAAATCGTGATACGAATCTCAAAAAGAGATAACAAAAACTCACAAATTCTTTATTTTTCTTTTTGAGCCTTCCTTAGAATACTACAGGTGTTTGTTTGAAAAATAAATACATAAACATAAGCGAAATTTGACATTTATATAACAAAATACCGTTACTCAGCCGATCAACTGAGGCCACCTGATTTACATGCGCCATGGGTAAAGCGAGGGGAAAGAAAAGTGTAGCTAAAGTGCAGAAATGGATAAGGAATAAAGAAAAAAGGATATAGCAGACTTACCAGGGTCTTTGGCGGGAATTCAACCCGCGACCTCAACTCTGGTATACTTGCGCACTTACTCAATAGATTACAAGGGCACCAATGTGTGCCATGCGCCGATAATGGCATCCTAGCTTTAGGGTTTACTTAAGTGAAAACGAATTTTCCCTCTTTATTATACGTAGTTTACAATAAGGAAATTAATTTAATGAATTTTGAGTTATGTCTTGTTTATGATTAGTGTGCGATATGTTTTAGGTGGTGTACTAATAGGAGGGCCAAAAGCTTTTGGCATTTTTCACGCTCACATTAGCTTCAAACTGTAGATAACGTTAAACTTTTATTACTTAAATAAAAATGAATATTTTATTAACAAAAATATTGAGCACAAATCAATATAGCCTATAAACGTTTTGAAAATCGTTATCAATAGATAAAAAAAATTAAAAAGAGAAACACAACGGGCGCTTCTTAAACTTTAGGTTCATATATAAATTCAGTTTTTATATTAACAGCGTATAGAAATAACACAAGTAATTTACATTTCATAATCTTAACTAAGAATATAATTATAATTAAGTTCAAAAAATAAAATGTTGCAAAACGATGCCATTCGCAACTTACAGCATGGTAATGAAATACGCATCGTGCAACAACCGATATCGGAATTAACAGGTTTGTGTTCAAATAAATAGTTTATTAGTATATGTAAGCGTAAACATATGTAAATCATTTTAAGAATGTTTTAACTTAAAATGTTATTGTTCTTAAATCAAAATATGTACGTATGTATTCCATATCTTATCTTATTAGCATTGATAGGTATTATACTAATAAGCTATTACAAGAGGACTTTTTATTAAGGTACTGAAAAACAAGATTATTTTTACTTACCAGTTTTCTTTTTTCAGAATTAATGATTTAATATTTTTTTAAAGAAAGTGGAAAGAAAATGTAAAATATTTTGCTTTCGTAACTTTGTTTTGGAATACAATGCCAATGTTAAGGCAGACCAGCTGTAGGGATTTTTCCCTTCTTGTTGGGATTTTTTTCACAACTAAAAATTATATAGTTTGTTTATTTTGAACCAAAGAATGTTAATTTAATTTACATAAACCAATTAATTTTTAAAAAGGTTTATTTAAGCAAAACGTACAAAATATTTTTGGAAATTTATTTTTAGTACCTTGTTTACTCTCTAGTAAGTTTCTAGGATTTTTCAAGATTATCGGTCTAAAAATCTAATGTTGAGGTTAACGGATTCAGATTAAGGTCGAAAGTCAACTAAGTGATAAAAAGGTCCTTTTTTACATTATTGACACTTCTTCGAAGTTTTCGAGGCTATGTTTTCAGATTTTAATTATGTGAAATAAAATACAATTAACCCAGATTCAGCTCGAAGGTAAGCTAAGTGTACAAAATTTACTTTTTTCTTTAGCTTTTTTATACTTTTTGAACAAAGTTTTTTAAGAGCATTAGTCCAGATCAGTGACTCTTTTTTGTTGCAGTACATTTTCGTATATTTGGGACATTTTTATAAAATTAATTAATCCTAAAAAATTGCAATTAGACATAAAACCGGACACATTTATAGGGAAAATTAAGATAGACAGAACAAACAAACATACCATACCATAGACCGCTCTATCTACGCTGGTACATACGCCAAAAAGTAACTTTTTTCTTTTAAAATATTACTAGTCCATTTATGAATGTTTCCGGGGAAATGAGTTTCTGGGAATAAAACTCCCTTATTCTAAACAGCCGTGTAGAATAGTGTTGCCGAAAAAAGGATTTCGAATTTTCACGGTCAGCTTAATATTATAACTTTTATACACAAACAGCTTAATTTTGAAAGTAATTATTATATAGATTTTTATAGATTGTAGGTCCTTAGGTCCTTCGGAAAGAATATAAAAAACTAAATCGATTTATTTTTTTTTTACATGGAGTAAGTAGTTGGCATAACATCTCAGCCTAGAGATAAACTATTTAAAATAGCACATTAGTATATCGTTAGCTTAAATGATAAGCCGCGTAACTACATTTTTCAAAATTTAACAGGAAAAGCAAAAACATTTGATTAATTAAAAAGGCAGTGCTTGTAAATTGTTTCTTTTTTTCCGGCATTCTATTTCAAGTTTTGTATGCACCAATAAATAAATTTATTCACGTGTGCCTTTTAACAAAAATATGTTAAAATATCGGTTTGAGATTTTTTGTTGGTAACGTGGCTTTAAAGTTCAGCTGACGATACCGAATATTAAAATGAAGTTGGTAAAGTCAGGCAATATAACACCATACTTTTCAATCAATTTTAAATTTATCAGCTCAATTGTAAACATTCCCGCGGATGTGAGTTTCCGGGCAATTGATTTTCCTGGGAATAAAACTCCGTTATTTTAAATAGCCGAAGATAATAAGGGTGTGAGAAGGATAATTTCGAATTTTCGCGGTCAGCTGTGCTTTGTGTGGGAAACAGGAGAAATTTCCCGGGGGCTGAATAACCAATATATACTCTTTTGTACAAAATATATGCATGTTAAGTTGGCTTTCGCGAGTCAAGCTTATATTTGACTTATTTTAAATGGAGCACTGATTGCCCCAAATTGTCGTTTAACAATTTTTTTATGAAATTTAAGCAAAATTTGGTTTTTGTACTAACATGTATAAGATACATAAATATGTATTTATTTATAAGCGTTAACAACATTGTCAGATAAAGGCCAAATGTGAGAAGTAGGGTCAATAACGGACTGATCTTTACAAAATTTGATAGGGCCAGTTTATTAAAGATGGAGTTAACTTCAAACGTCTTAAAAAGGTTGTCATGCTTAAAGGTTGATGTAAGGTTTTATTAAGATTAAAATTTAAACAAAAACGTATGAATTTAATCATTTACATTGTGGTATATTGTATAAAAAAATACTAATATTTCTTTTAAATATTCTTTTAAGTTTCACCTCGTATAGCTTTACCAGTTTCTATTGTGGAACAAAGTAATATGACTGCTTCAACCTATATACCTCTAACAGGTTATAGTTTTTTAGCAGATCTACCCTCCGTTCATATTGAGCAAACATTGGAATTAAATGATTGTAAGTCAAGCAACAGAATGTTTTTGTGTGAAAAATTTTTAATGCTGGATGAATATTTTTAGCTCTTACAGCTGTTTCATCGGAAAACCGCTATGTTGTACGTTCACCCTTAGGCGATGCCATATATGCTGCTTCCGAATACTCGACCGAAAAAAATCGCTTAATATGGGGTTCTGCTCGTCCCTTCCAAATGCATGTTATCGACAAAACCTTTCAGGAGGCAATGCTTTTTCGTAAGAAATTATCTTTAGGTTTTTTGTGTTGCCAGAAACAGAGTTTAGAGGTATGGATACCGCCAGGAAACATACTGGGACGTATTGTACAATCACCTACTATTTCAGCGCCAGAATTTTATATTCAAGATGGCGCCGACGATACGCCAATATTTTGCATTGAAGGGCCTTCGAAATCTGGTTTCTGTTGTTTTTGTTTGCCCAAAGAAGCCTATTTTAAGGTACATAAGTTATTTAAATAACGATTTGAGATTGTTTGCTTGATTCTAAAAGTAGTAAAATAACTTCCAATTATAATAACCCAAGAAAAATGAAGTAACACCTAACAATAATAATTAAACTCCCAAGAGATATAAAGAAACTCCCAAATTAAAGGTGTTAAATGCGTAAAATAAACAATGTTGTTGACAGCTAGCCTTCAGCCAGACGCAGAAAAAAGAAGCTCTAGTGGATTAGAAGAGCTAGCTTCGCTACAAATCTACGAAAATTTTAGATTTTTACAAAAATTATATAACAATTGGCAAGCGGTAACAGACAAAAGAAATAAAAAATTTAGGCAGGTATAATATAAGATAAAAAAAGGTTCATTTTATCTGATTGATGGATGAAGCCTAACTGTTAATAAAGTGTTGCCAACGAACCTTTTTGGGAAAAAGTATAGTGTATTTGAAACTTTGTCCTAACTTACAAACAAAATATTTCGGTTTACATTTTTATATAACATGTAACACGGCATTTAGACTATGTTACTTGTAACACGTTACTGTAACATGCTACATGTTTTTGGAGGCAAATTGGGTAGAGAAGGCAGAGAAGTTACAAAAGTAACACGGTTTCTGTTTTTAATGTTTCGTTTTCGTTTTTTCTTTATTCTCTTTCGTATATGCCATGGTACAATTACCTTTAAGGTAATTGTACATTACAATTAAGGTAATTGTAAGGTAATTGTACCATGGTCGAAACGTTCAAGAAGAAGAATAAACAACAAAACCAAAACAAAATATAAAAAAGAGAAAAGTTTCTAGTAACATAATGTAAATTCTTAAAGTTTTTGGAAGTTACCTTAAAACGAAATAAGAAAATAGTCATGTTACAAGTAACATAGTCTAAATTCCGTGTAAGTCAAACAGATAATGTTTACAGCAAAAAACTCTACTACCGTTCAAAGAGTACTGATGATTAAACTCCGTAGATGGTTTCGAGAAGGCATTCTTCTCGTCTAATATCGGTAAAAAAAAATCTAGCTTTTTCAAAATTAAGCTTTTTTCAACATTATTGGAAAATAATAATTTCTTCTAAGTTAATAAAATAAAAATATTAATTAAAGCAAATTTTACCTTAACACAATTGGTTTAAAAAAGTTAATGATAACAATTGGTGTTTTATCAAAAAAAAATAATAATTTAGCTAGGCATATGTTTTTGGAAAGCAATAGAGCCTAAAGTCGGAAGCAAAAGGCTATAGAGAGTTAGACGCTTCCAATCCACCACAGTTTTTATTCTTTGCGCCCGGCCGAAGGTGGGCTGTCTACAAAGCTTTGAGTACTGTGTTTTACACTTGCCATAAGAGGTATTTCATTTTCTTCTAGCAAAAATTAAATAACTCCAAAAAATATTTTTTTGTGGTCTATTTAATTTGGGAATTATTTCATTGTACTAGATTTTACTCCGTTTAACCAGCCTCTCCTACTAGTATTTATACAGGGTGACTGAATAAAGCTGCAACCAAAAAAAAAAAACTTTTTGATATGTGCCACCGAGGGTGGATGGCATTTGAATTACCGCCTATGTGTTAAAGTAATTTATAAAGTTTTGAAAATATTTGAATTCACTCTCGGTTACACATGTGCGACATCTTTTGAAAAAAGGTGCTTTTTCGCTAGCAGCTTTCATCAGCCACCCTGTATGTTAACTTTGGTAATACATTTTTTTTTAATTTTTTTAGATACACTCAGGTGGCGATTTAAGAGCGTCTATTGATCGCAAATGGTTAAGTGGAAAATCACAATATACTACCAATGTATATTACAGTGATTCCAAGCTTAATGCAAAGGAGAGAGCATTAATATTGGGAGGAGCTTTTCTCTTGGTAGGCAAATATTTAAGTATAAGTGATATATATGTACTTTTACATGAAAATACATGTTTTTATAATTAATTTTACCTTTTAAAATATTTTCAGGAATACATGTTCTTTCAAACACGATTTTGAATAATAGTTTTTTAATTTTACAAAAAAAGTTACACGTCTAGTTTTTGGAAACAGTATTTAATAACGAAAATAAAGATTTTAATTTTTTTCAAAGCTAAAGCACAGAGCCATAAAATTTGATCAGATGCTCCTACCTTGTTTAATGTGCCTTGTTTTAAACGTTGCGTTTTATGAAATAAGGCGCTAAGTATTTCTAATGAAAAATATAATTTTATTACATAACAATAGGGCCAATTTATATGATTACACTTTTCATAGAATTAGGTCAATATTTTTGTTTGTCGGTAATAAAGAGCTGTAATTTTCTACATCCCTCGTCTAGAAGCATAAAATGTCACAAAAATGATTTTACGAAAATATCATCATGTAAATCGAACCCAATTTATACATAACAAACTAAATTTTTATATAAACATTTTATACCTTTCACATAGTGATAAGAGTATATCGTCACAGAAAATGCAAAACGCCCTATCTAACATTTAAAATTTTTTTAGAAGGAGCAAGCATTTTTGTGTAAATGAAAATTTTCCTGACGAAGCTTCCCATTGTGGTGGCGAAATATCGAAAAAACAAAAGATCTTGAGCTTGAATAAATAGGACAAAGGCATTAAAACAGAAGATCGAAGAAAATAGGTTAAAAATATTGAAAAATATATTTACAATTAACACAAATTATTGTCATATATGTTAGTTAAAAAGATCAACAAATTTATTTCTGCTGAAAAATAAAGTTTTGCGAGATGACGTACATATTTGAAGGCTATAATTTATAAAAAGCCAATTTTAAATTGTTTGTTAGATAGGGCGTTTTGCATTTTATGTGACGATATATCAGTTATATTTAGGATCCTTATAGATTGGGAAAACATTTTAATGTTACTAAGTTTCCGGTGATCCGATGGACCAAGTTTTGGTGTAGGAAATATTTCTAAGCATATTAACAGTCATCAATCAGAATAATCTTAGTAAATATGACTACTGTGGCCACAAAACTTGGCACGGGTACTTTGGGGAAATTTTTGATTTAAATAGAAGCCAGAGAAGAGGTAACCTCCTTAAAAGTGCTATCGACTTTAGACCTGCTGCAGAGTTGTTTTGGTATAGTGTGTACATAAGTCTGAGAGCAAATTTTTTATTATTTAATTTCAAAGTTTTCCGGCCGAAATATGTATTGTGGCACTAGGTCTAAAAGCTCAGCTTAAAAATTTGAACCAAATCGCACAAAGTTTTTCTGCTGTAATAAGTTTCTATAAGTCTGGAAAAAGAAATGCTGCAAAAATTATCAAACCATTAACTGGAAAAAGAGCTTTATTTTATACACCCCTCGTCTAGAAACATAAAATTTCATGGAATTAATTTCATGAAAAATTTCATCGTGTAAATCTGGTATTTAAGAGTAATTCAATCAATTAAAGAAAGCAAAACCTTTGTAATTTTTTAATATATTTTATTTTTTGTTTGTTATTTCAAACATTTGTTTTTTTTTTATATGTATATATAAATGTTTATGTATAAGTATACATATATATTTTGTTTGTTTTTTTTTTTAATTCAATTACACAAACAAATAATTACAAATAATGTAATTTTATATAGATTTATAGTATTTATGTATATGATTTTATATACTTACTTATATACAAAGTTAAAAATATGTATGTTTATACCAGTTTTTTATACATTAATATTAGGAAATACATTTATAATTTTTTTCTTCTTTTTAGTTTAAATTTCATACTCACATACATATGTATATGAATAAGTTTTTTATTTCTTATTTTATAATATATAAACTTTTATATGATTTTAATAATAAAATTTTTATCTTTCTAACTTAAAACATTAAAGTTCATTTTGAATTATTTTTTGACAGTTTTGTCTTGTTTGTATTAAGAAAAATATATAATTTACTTTTTTAATTCCATTTTTGTACAATATTTATTACATTTTTTGGGGTTATAATTATTATTAAAAAAAAAGAATCTAGTTTATTTAAAATAGAATAAAAATAAAAAAACAAATTTAGAAATCTTATTGTTTTTTTTTTTATTTGTTGGAGTCTCTAGTCTCGTTGGATAACATAACATTAATTAAAAATTAAAAAAAAAATAATTCAATTAAAGCAATATTATTTAAAAAAAAACAGGAAGAACTTTGATTATAAACTAATTTTTTAAGGTTTAATACTTTTATTAAACCTTTTTTAAAGTAGAAAGAACTTAAGGGGATTTGTTAATCAAAAATAAAAATAATTATATAACAGTACCACAGTTTTTATTACTAGAAAGATTTACATACATTTTATTTCAAAAAATTATATATAAAAAAATTTTGATTTCGATTTTGCAAGACTTTTTATTTAAGTCATCAAAATTTATAAAAAAAAAAGCAATTCAATTCAAGTTTTTGTTTAAACATCCATGTACAAATGTTAGTATGTTCCTCCATGTTTAAATACTTACATATGTATGTAGTTAAAATATACATATTTTTAGGTTAAGAAAAACATTCATATTTTTTTTCAAAATGACATCAGTTTTAGACATATTTAATATTTTTTGGTTCATTTTAAAGTTGTTTTTTGTATATGTTTTGTTTGTTTGATATTTATTCTAGTTTTTTTTTTTTTAATTTTAAAAAGAAATCAAAATAAGATCAATTTTTGTAAAATATATGTATTTACTCTTATATCGGGCTAAAACTTGGGGTACCATGTTCCTTAACGGAATTAGAAAGTTTTTTCTTTCTTCATTTGTTTTTTTTTTTTCAATGCAAATATTCAGCTTAAAGCTTACAATTTGTAAATATAAATCTAATTTTTGTAATATTTGTTCATTCCGTACGATATGTGTTTTCTAAATAAAAAGGATATGACGAGAGTTTCATCTCTTTTGGTAGTATTGGTCCTGAGGATTTTGTTTTTTTTTTTTTTTTTTTTTTGATACCACAAGTTTAAGCTGTTTTATGTTTATTTTTTAAATTTCTAAATTCAATTTTTTTATAGTTTTGTTGACGGTGGGTGTGGGTGTGGGAACGGGGATGTGTAATGATGATAGTATTTCTTATATAAACCTTTTGATTTCAAATAATTATGGCTTTCAATTTTTGGGTTGAATGTTATTTGATTTCCATACAATGCTTTATCTGGTCTTAAGTTGTGTAGCGGCCAATTAAACGCATTCATAACTCATCTATCGGCTTTAGAAAAAAAATATTGTCAGTTTGTGGGACTAGAAGCATTCAGTTGAGAATTGTTAAGATGCGACTCGGAGCGTAAACGTTTTTCTTGTTGTTGCTCTTGAAACTCTTTATCACTTTCCTCGCCATTGCTAAAGGTGCCGGGCAAACGCCGTTTTAGATTGTTGTTCAAAGCCAGGGCAATGCTTTCATCTTCGGATGTAGAATTTGCTCTGCGAGGTGTATTAGCGGCACTATTATTGTCCAGGGAAGCTATAGCTGTGGCCGCGGCGCGTTCCGCTGCTGTAAAGCCATCCTCTGAGGCACTATCTTGTGATACCAGGCCAGTATTAGAATTATCGCCAGAGGGAGTTGTATAGCTACCCAGTTTGGATGTTGGATCTTTTTCGATCAGCTTTTGGGCCAATACTCTTAGCGAAATTAGAGAATTCTCACAATCACTTGTATCGATTTCGGTTAGACTAATGCCAGCTCTTTCGATCTCTGCATAAGTACCGAACGGTAGCTTTTGCAAACATTCCAATTTTTGTACATGGGTTTTTGAGCGTAAATGCTTGGCCAAATGGCCATGAATGCGAAAGGCAATTTTACAATCGGTGCACTCAAAAGGTCGTGGATTTGAGGTTGTAGGTACGCCAAAAGTGGAAGTCATTATTACTTTGTTTTTATGGGCTTCCGATCTTTCATGTTTTTGCAAATGGCCCTGGGTACGAAATGATATACTGCAAGGGTCGCATTTGTATTTTCGCTCCATGTAATGTATATTCATGTGCAAAACTAGTTGCGACTGTTTTTGGAAAGTTTTCGAACATATCGAGCAAACAGGTCGTCCATCGGCATTCGAAATTTGTGGTACTCGCGGATGGACCGGCAATATTTCATTGTTGTTTGTGGTAAAACCATCTTCCCCTACAATGACAGTGCGTGTAGGTTGTTGATTTGTGCTATTTGTCTGAGCGCTAGAGCCCCCGGAGAGTACACCCGAAAAGTCAGTAGTTCCGGGTTGTAGTATGGCGGCTGGTAAATTGGAATTATGTGCTGGCTTATCCTCTGGCAGCTTATTTTTTGCTATTCTCTTGGCTGGAGGCTCCTCATCGGCTTCCTCGCTGTCATCTGAGGATTTTAGGGATTTAACTATAGATTTAGCTTCTTCACTTGTTGCAGTCTTTGGGGATGCTTTAGTTTCCGTTTTTAAAGGTTCTTTAGGCTCTATTATTTCTATTTTAGGCAATGGCAAAGGAGCGGCTACTTCCTGCTTAGTCGCAGGTACAGCCAAGCTTGTAGCTACAACTGAAGCGACAGTAGTAACACTACAAACAGTAACACTGGTCGAGCTTGATGTCAGTGTATTTTGTCCCAAAGAAATACCACTAGTTACCACTATACTAGTGGAAGTGGATGTGCTAGCGGACATTATTACATTAGGATTGACGGTCATGCCGCGGCTTAGTTGTGTCTGCTTGATTTTATAATACTGCAAGGTCTGTTCTCGGCGATAATCGTACAACATCATGTCTTCGTTTAGTTTGTGATGATGTTCTTCATAGTTGTCGTTATGATTACGACTTACCTTGGAGGACATTGAAATCATAGTTTTCAAAAAGCCTGATTCATTTTTATTTACGCCAAATATTACATCACGTATTTGGGCTTGAGTTTGAACTGGTCCAGGATTCGCGGAGATAGAGCAAGGAGTGCCAACCACCTCCATGGGTCGTGGTTTTGTTAGATCCATTGGAGCAGCTTCAAAGTTATTGTTGTTATTATTGTTAAGCTTAGGTTTGGCCTCTTTGGGATTGGAATAATATTGTTCTTGCTTTTGATAATCAAATGGGGGTTTTGGCGATGTATATGAAATAACTCTTCTAATGGCCGGTGTGGTAGTACAGCTAACTGTAGTAATAGCCATATGACTGTTGGCCATTGAGGTGTCCACGCCTTGTGTATGTATAGGTGGTGTCATGGAGAGTGTAAGCAGGCATTTGGCGGCCTCATGTTCCAAATGCGATTTATTATCATCAGCCGCAGAGCTATTAATGTTTTGTATATGATTGGATCTGGCAGAATCGGATTCGTTACTGCTTTCGGTTTCATTATCACTGGAATCACCATCTGAATCTGACTCGCCATTACCCATGGAGGAAGTTCTACCCCCAGCTGAAGTGGACGATTGCTGATCGAATTCAACATCCGGTTCCAAGAAATCCCCATCAGCCGGCATTGGTCCAGGATTTAAACCCAATTCAATACATTTCTTATAATGCGTTTTTGACTGCATGTGTTTTGTTAGATTTCCTTTGGTCTTGAAGCTGAAGTTGCAATGTTTGCAGGTGTAGGGCCGTACATCGGTGTGAGTGCGTATGTGCTTTTTTAACATGGAGGGTTTCTTACATCTTATACCACATTCCGAACACACATATTTTCCTCTGCCTCTGCCCCTTACATAAATATAATTCTCATGAGATTCGTAGCCTCCTTCTAAAGTTTGTGACATACTAGTCGCTGTTAATACCATTGCTCCGGTTGCATCTTTAGCAGATTCTTTTACCTCCTCTATGGTTCCTTTTTGTTCTCTTGTCATAGTTGGATCCATTTTGGCATCTATAGGTTTCAACTGATGATGATAGAATTTATCACGTGTGCTCAGAAAGGGCGTCATAACTGTATGTTGTGCCAAAACCAGACTATAGCTGATTTTGTTTCCTTTGGCCATGGTGAAAATAATGCTCTTTTGCCTAGAATCGTACAGAGACATAACCTCTTTAGGTTTTAAGCCCAACGGATGAGGATTGTTCTCTGCACACTGCTGCCACATGCTGTACATGGACAATTTGTGCATGTCTTGTACATACGAAGGCTGCGGACAGTTAAGAGTGCAGTAAAAAGTTTTGGTGCTGCATTTCAGTCCTAAATATGTATATGAATTGCCATTTAAATATAATTGCACACATTCCTTTGATGGTCGCGGAGTTTCTGGTGAGATCAGCGGCAAAGTATTGGCGGTGGGAGTAATACCATGATGTCGTTTTGGAGTAAACGTACCAGGTCTTAAAGGTAAACTGGTAGGCCGTAGAAATTTTGATTTGGCTTTCGTCTCTGCACTGGAAACATCATTCTCAATAACCGTTCCAGGGCCATTGGTGTCTACGTGTAATGGCGCCATCACCAAATTGGTGGGAGACATGGAATTGCTGCTACTTGTCAAAGGCTGTTGTATAATCAATTGCTCTCGCGACATTTTATCCAAATTAAAATGGCGGGTCTCCGTTTCCTGTTGGTTAACAGAACTTTGTTGTGTTTTGTTTTCACTATTCTTGCGGGGACTTAAGTTATCCGCAATACGCATAAAATTAAAGGACTTCAAAGATTTGCTGGAGTCGTTAACCGCTGCTGTAGGTTTGTTACCACTAGGGCTTGCAACACTGTTGGACCAATTTCTAACATTACGCATATTCGTAGAAGGTGGTGCTTTATTAAACTCACTGGGCACATTCTGTACACCACCAAAAGTGGGCTTATTAACTGCAGCTACATCTGAGCTACCAGCCTGATGTGTGTTGGATATATTCATGGGACTGGTAGTTGGATTTCTGTTAGGACTATTAGTTCGAAATGGATATTTATTGTTAGGCATCTGAGGCACACTTAAATGTTGTTGCTTTTGATGTTGTTGTTGTTGAGGCGGCTGTTGCTGTGCAGCTGTTGATGGTGCTAACGGTAATTGTGGCTGCAAACTATTTGGTCCCGGAATACCCGGGACATAGGGTATCGCCTTTTCGGTAAGACCCAATGTTAAAGGATTAAATGCCGTAATTTGATTGATGGGAGGAAATTGAAAATGTTGCGGTCCATTGTTAGGCACCAATCCCAAACTAAGCTTAGAAGTCAGCTGGCCCCCAGGCATTAGGGGTAAAGGTAATTTAGTTTCTTTTTTGGGTGAAACTTCTTGAAAACTTCCACCCGATAGCAACGGAGTACGTATCATTTTGGGGCTCTTATCAACATCATCACATTCTGATAGCGGAATCATACAACCGCCCGATGAGGTAAAACGTTTATAACGTTCTTCCTTCTTTGACAATTCATGGGCACTTAAAAGCTGCATATCACCACCGCTTGTAAAGGAAGATCTTTTTTTTGTGGAAAACTTGTCTAAAGGTTCAAATTTCAAACGTTTATTGGCAGAGTTTTCCATAATATTGCCATGACTGTAAAGGGAATCATCGTGCATCTTAGTGATTATAACCTCCTCCGATTTTGACTTTGACTCATTTACCGTATAGTCAACCAAAGGTGTCTTACCCAATAATGGCCCCGGTGATGGCAATGGTGCATCAACAAAACGCACTTGCATGTCATTAGCAGGCAGCTGTAGTTTACTTTGTGGGTTAATGGTTAATATTGAGGATTCTGTCAATGCTGTTGACTGAGAGCTTGGCTGTGTAGATGTTGCCGCTGTAGTATTTGTGCCGGAATTCTTAGAGGTATTGGCAACTGAGGCACTTAAACGATTCAATACTAAATTACTAGGTTTTGTCTTCAGCTGAGACCAGGCCAACTTTGCCAATGACAAAGGGTTCTTGGATAGAATTTTAAAATCGGGCATATTAAGAGACATGGAATTTGAACGAAAATATTTGTGTGAGGGCGAAGAGGCGGGCGAATTGGCACTGCTATTGGTGCCCTGACAATATGTGCTGTTGTGCAGTTTCAAATCCTCAGCTGTACGAAACTCGTTCGAACACAGCGGACATATGTAGACAGCATCTTCACCTGTTCCTGTGGGCACTGCTAAGCCGCGTGCATTAAGCAATAAGTTTTTAATTATGGAATTGTTTTGGGGATATTTGCCGCCAGATGTGGTCGGCTGGGGTGTACTAGGATTGGAGTTGGAAGAATTTGATGCTTCATTTAGTACTAATGAGACAGGCACCGCTTGTTCAATAGATTGACGTTTTCTTGGAGTTGCAGGTGGTGGTGCGGGTGGTAGAGGACCATGGGGAGGTTTATTCAAATCTAACCCATCTTCAGCCGCCTTAGTTTTTGCAGACAGATTAAGAGGTACATTGGTAAATGTTGACTGTGCTACTGAAGTAGCAGCAAGAGATGATGATGTTGCGGATTGTGGCTGCTGTCTTGACTGTGTGGGGGTTATAGTGACAATAGAACGATATGGTTGGTATTGAGCCGAATTGCTGACCACTATTGTTGCACTGGGCTGCGATTGTTGCGCTTGCAAAACGTGTTTTCCTATAAGATGTTTGGAAACACCATTCTGGGGGAAAGCAACTGAAACAACATCTTCAACGTTTGTTTTATCATTATAAACATGCTTTTGTTTGTGTATTTGTTGCTGCTGCTCTTGTTGGTATATATATTGCTGTTGCAATTGTTGCTGATGCTGCTGCAATTGTTGTTGTTGCTGATGCTGCTGTTGTTGCTGTTGCATTTGTTGTTTTTGTACAATGGCTTGTGCCAGTTTGACATTTGTCGGCGATTCGCTAGGTGGACCACCGGTTGTACTTTGCAAAATCTGACAACTGCCGGTTGGATTATTTGTTGAACTATTTGTGCTGCCATTGTTGATATTGTTATTTAAGCTTCTTGATCGATTTAGAGTTTTGGGATATTTCTTTTGCAATAACAGCTCTTTATTTTCAACAATGGCCTCATTTTGCGATATCAGCTTGTTAATGTGTTCGTTCAGTTTTTCTTTGTTCTGTAACAAGAGAAAAGTCGAAAGGGGTTTTAGATATTTTTCTTAAAAACCAAAGACTCAATAAATACATCAAAACGTGCATATGTATGTAAGAATGTATGTTTGTATATTTATGTGTCTTTTGTTTCAATTTTTTAAACTTACCAGAGTTACTTCTTGCAATCCAGAGTTAGCTGTTGTTTGCAACAATGTGCTGCCATTGCTGCTATTGGCAACATGTAAAGATGGCCGTTGACTTATGTTTTGTTCAGAAAACTCGCTTGTTGCCTGTTTGTTGCCAGCGTTTGTTGACTGATACAAAGTGTTTGTAGCTCCTAATGCAGCACTGGCTAAATAGTGCAAAGAATTTTGTGGTGTGGGCTGCATTGTTGGGCTACTGGTGGCAGATACTGTGGTCGCTTTCGGTTGATGGACATTTCTCGAGTTATTGGAACCATGATTAGCATTTGCCAGCGGAGTTTGTGGCCTAAGGTGGTGACTTTGTGTCAACGAGGGAGAAGCTTGAGACCGAGGAGATTGTGTAGGTGGATTTGCCACTGCCATACTGGAATGTGTTAATTGAAGTTGTTGTTGCTGCAAATGTTGTTGTTGTATTTGTAACTGATGATGAAATTGTTGCTGCTGTTGTGGCGTCATCATATGCAGTGAAGGAAAAACAGGATTATAAAATGACTGAGCGGACATGTGAGAAGAAGGATGCATCATAGGGGCACCCGCTGCTCCAGGTGGTTGTCCCAAATAGTAAGCAGCCGCAGCTAGAGGCAAAGGTAGAACATTAGCCGGTGGTGGTGGACCTAATATATGATGGGTTGCCTGTGCCTGCATGTGTTGCAATTGAAGATGTTGCTGTTGCTGCTGCAACTGATGTGTACTAATGTGATTATTTAATTTCAGTTGTGTACTAGGCGATAACGAGGGATGGTGTGACATATGACTAGATGATTGCTGAGAAAGGTTAATACCGCTCAGTGGCATCATCATTTTTTTCTCGTTGGAAACAACTAAATGCTGGTTAATGCTACGATGTGGAGATTCTGAAAGCATATGCACTGGCGATGAGTGTGTTGCCGCTATTGTCGCCGTTGCTGTTGCCATACCAGCTGAGCTTAATGCACTGGAAGGAACAGCTGCAGCAGCTGCTGCTGCCTCTTTCGCAGAAGAATACAAAGAAGCATTGTGAAATTTTGGTTTATATGGCTTGTAATCAATTGACTGTTTTTGCCCAACTGTTGCTGCTACAGAAATATTATTTGAAGCTACACTAGCTGCAGTTGGAGGCAGTGTACCAGCTGCTGGAGAACCCATTGGCAGTTTCTGTGTTTGTTGCTGCGCCGGTTGTTGTAAATAGCTTGGGTTTGCAGCCGCTAAAGAGGCAGGCAATATTGTTGTCGTTGCAGATATGTTACTAGCAGATGTTACAACTTGAAGTTCGTTATGCTGCGCAAGCGTTGGGTTTGGTTGTATTGATGTCGTATTGTTGAGTTCATCAAACGGAGATCCGGTACGACTTAACTGTAAAAGTAAAATTTGTCAAAGAAAAACTATTTAAAGGGAAAAAACTAAAACTAACCATCTCAGAACTGCTGTTACTTAATTCCAGATCAACATCTTGATCTGAGAGACCATCATCAACATCTGCTGACACTTCAATACCCTTTTGGCGGGCAGCATGCGAACGAGACCTAAAAGGTTAATAAGTTAATTAGTTCATTCTTAATGTTATTTAATTCAAAATCCTATGGAATGGAACATATTTTTCTATTTGCTTTAAGTTATATACAAACTGATCCTCGCAGTTATTTAGAGAATTTCATTAAACGGAAAATAAAAGTTACAATCGAGTTTAATAGATTTGTCCATTTACTAAAAATTTATTTAAAAAATTTATTTTTACTCTCTCAGGAATATTTACTAGAAAGTTAAAGCTATTAAACCCTCTCCCGTGCCTTAGTAAAATATATAGTGAGTAAGTGCGCCCCCAGTCAGAGCGCCGCGGGTTCGGTTCCCTCCAGAGACAGCTGGATAGCCTGCTTTATTATTTTTTTCTTATCTTCTAATTCTTTTATACACCTAAGCTTCACTTCTATTTTCA
This sequence comes from Melanophora roralis, assembly GCA_963583895.1. Taxonomy (NCBI): domain Eukaryota; kingdom Metazoa; phylum Arthropoda; class Insecta; order Diptera; family Rhinophoridae; genus Melanophora; species Melanophora roralis. Next base: position 68,517,342 of record OY757191.1, on the reverse strand, counting down.
TTCTTTTAATTTTTCTCTACGGTTGTCACAAAGGGACCGAATAATCGGACCTACATAAGTGAGCTGTATCTTTTCCTTTCAACGGCTGTCTGTTTTATCTAACCTTAACATAACCTTTTGAACACAACTAATGTATGTATTTATCAAAATAGCTGTGTTCCCTTAGTAAACATTGGGATACCCAAAAGCGTTTCCGTACACAAAAACTAGAAGCGATACAGAAAAAGGGGAAACAAAGCAATAACGCCGTCAGCAAGAAGTCAGTAATCGTAGCCGCTTCAATACCTATATACCCAGCCACCCAACCCGATTGATAAGTCCTATGATGCTTTCTAGCCCACAGCCAGAGACCGCACCAAGTCCATCTAAAAAGCGCCCTTCCTAGGGCAGTAGCAGACAAGGTGTTCCACAGTCTCTACCTACTTCTAATCACCGCACAGCCTGCAGACATCCGGAGAGTTCTTGTCCCATTTGCTTGTCAAATATCTCACATCGCAGGGCCCTGTGAGAGTCCCAATAATGCACTTTAGAACACCCCTGCTCTCCTTGAGCAGCAGGTCTGTACCCATCCTGTCCAACCTGGGCCACAGAAGTTTAGAGATCCCTCAATTAGCACTATCCTTTCAGGTTTGGAATACCTTGTCCATATAGTGCGTTAAACCTGACCGCCGCAGGATTCGGTCATCCCCAACCCTTCCTAGAATGTCGGCGTGTCCATCTGACCTTGCCCCAAGCACACCTGACTCACTGAGTCTTTGCCGCCATTCCAGCAACAAAATCCCCAATGCATTGGGAAGAAGAAGATCCAGCGATGCCTGTGGTGTACTATTTCTGACCCCTGTAATGTTTAGTACAGTACAACTCTGGTCCTTTTACCAAACCTTCCTCCCTTTCCAGAGCCCTTCAGCATGCGAGGCTACCATACGTAAGAATTGGTCTTACAACAGATGTGTAAATCTAATTCACCATAACCGGTTGCAACCCCTAGTTCTTACCCAACCAACTCCCCCGCATTCGCCCCTTCAGAGATAACTTTCCATCCAGCACGATACTTAGATACCTAGCCCTGCCCGCTAGTTTCAACTCAACCTATTATTTGATTTTGGCTTAAACTTACCTGCAATGTTTGTACAAATTACTTTTCGTTTTAAACGCAATGCCACAAATTTCACATGGATATGGGCGCTCATTGGTATGAGCTCGTATGTGCTTTTGTAGCACCGAAGGTTTTGTGCAGCTTAAATCACAATATGGACACTTATAACGCCCACCACCGCCAGCAGTTGATGGGCAAATCGTTGATATGTTTACACTAACTACACCACCACCACCACCAACCGATAAAACAGTGTTGCCATTGTTAACGTTATTATTACAGCTGTCTGTAGAATTTGAAGTAACCGTTACAATATTTTGCTGTTTGTCCTGCTGTATTAGTTGCGGATGTTGGTGTAATACTTGATTTTGTGAATAACTTTGAATATTTAAAGAATTTTCATTTTTATCCAAAACACCATTTGTTAAATGTTCTTCATTTTTACTAACACCAGATATCTTTGCTATTGACTGATGATGCAGTTGCTGTTGTAGTTGCTGTTGTGTTTGCTGCTGGAAAGCAGTAGAAGAAGGAGGTGGTGAATATATTGATGAACTTCCCGATAATGTTGATATTGTATGAATTTGTTCAGCCTCATTTTTTAAAACATCATTTTCGTTTGTACTGGCTAATCTTTTGAATTTTTTATGTAAATATTTTGAATTATTCCAAAATATTGAATTATTATCTGGCATTTGTTGCTGTTGTTGATTATCACTTTTTCTGCTGTTCTCCTGTTGCTGTTGATCTCTATTATTACTACTACTACTACTACTGCTATTGAATTTATTATTATCACTTGTATTCATGTTTGAACTATTATTATTACTACTATTACTACTAATACTTTTGCTAATATAATTAGTATTAGTAGTTGTTGTTGCTGGTGGTAGTGCTGGTGTTGCTGCTGCTGTTGTTGTAATACTAACATTATTGGCATAAATGGCGGTGGTGTTGTTAGGTTTTGTTGTAGTGGCAGGTATTTTTTGTGTTGCACCCAATGACTTTGTTTCCTTTTCTGTTATCATCTTTTTGGAAGCTTCATTTTGTTGCTGCTGCTGCTTTTGACTGGTTGTAACAGTTTTAACATTTTGTTGCTGTTGTGCTGTTAGTTTTGCTGCTGTTTTAGCTTGTTTTGCTGTTAGTTTCTTTTGTGCTGGCGTTGTTTCTACCATTTGTGTTAAAGTTTCATGAGCAGTTTCCTTTGCTGTTGTCTCTTGATATGTTGTTTGTTGAGGTTTTTTATTATTTGTTGTGATTGTTGATGTTGTTGTATTTGATGTTTTTTGATTTTGATAATTATTATTTTGTAATTTAGTCTTGTTGTAATATTTAGTTGTTGTGTTTGCAGTTGTTGTAGCTTCCATGTTGGTAAAATTTACCCCCAAGCCTTGTTCCTTCTGCTGTTGCTGATGTACCCTTGTACCACCAGGATCATCTACAAAAAACCAAAACAGAATTAACGTTAGAACAAGTTTATAACTTTTGAGGAAATATATTGAAATAAGTTTAAAAAAAGTCTGTGTGTTATAAGGCAAGCTGTTGTCTCTTTTCTTTGAGTAAACATCTTGAATGTTTCAAACCAACATTATCCAATTTTCCACTGCGGCGTTATAATAATCGGTAAGCGATATGTGCACACAGGGTACACTAATACAGGTAATATCAAGGCGAATTCAAAAAATTCGCTCTTGTGTTTAAGAAAGTGAATGTCAAAAAAATTTTAAATTTCAAACCAAGGCACATTCAACAAGTCAAACCCAAGGCGAATTCAAAAAATTCGCCCTCTGTCAGAAGAATTTTATCTAAAATTAAATTTTTATAACGTGAAAATGTCAAATTGATTTTAATCAGCTGGGCTCTTAATATTACCTGGTTGAATGTGCCTTGCAAGGAACATTCACCAAGGTAAATCCAAGGCGAATTGAAAAAATTCGCCCTCTGTATTTCCGTTTTGTGTTTGAACGGTAGAATGACGAAAAAATAAAACCATCACCATATTCGCCAAACGCGTAATAAAATTTTTATTTGTTTTTTAAACAGCTGATTGTTGGAGAATTTATCTTAAAAACACGAAAGAAGTACGGACTGTCTTGTTTAGAAAGATGAAGAATATTTCTCGTAAGATCCCAACGTTGAATATGGGAACGCAACGAAACTTTGTTCTGCGGCAAATTAATAATAAAAAATATTTAAAAAAAAGCTTTAAAAATTAATGCAACTTTTTTTTTTTTTTAACGTTTATCTTATGCGACTTTTTTGCTTTAAACGACTTTTTGTGCCCCTTTTTTAAAATTCTCAACGGTCACCCTGAACGGAATGACAAATAAATACATACCCTAACAGCTATTTTAAGGTTATAAAAAAGCTTCAACCAGTAACTCTTTAAATCAGTAAACAATAATAATATAACCCACAAACGGCTGGTTTAAAAAAATAATCGCGTTATACTGTTCTAAATTTGACTCCAAACTTATGCTTAAGTAAATCACTTTTCGATTATCTGAATAATCAATTAATGGTAAACATAGATACTTTTTTAAGAAATGCCTTTGAAATCCGTGTTTTAAATCTACAAATTTTAACCGGTTTTTACATCTGACAAATTAAAAATAAAATACAATAAATTGTTTTGCTTGTCTTAGAAATATTTTTTAAGTTTCTTTGAGTTTACGCTGTCGTATGTATGCAAAATCAGATAGAAACAGCTGTTTTAAAAACAATTGGTACTAAAAATTTATTATAAAATTAAAAATCATTCGGACTGTCAAAATTTGCAACTGGATTTTATATTTGTATCAATCAAATGTGTTTTTTGACAGATCAGATGACTTGTGGTTTATCTAAACACTGCATAAGCATTTGCAAGATTAATTTTCAAATCTCTTTTTAACCACACCCCTGATTTATTAGTTAAAATTCGCTTAAGGTGGGTCTTATTAATTTAATAATTTTTATGATTAGAAAAACAATCCTAAAAATGCTGACTGGGTATTAACACGAATAAAAATGCATGTGTGTGTGTTTGTGCGTGCATTAATATAAACCCAGAAGAAAACGTAGGGGCAAGCGTCCCCATGTAACCACTTTTGTTGCCTTTTCAGTGATATGTCAATAACGCATCTACAGTTTTATATTTTGCTTTGACAAGAAAAAATAATAATTGTCAGCAGCTATTGAAAGCTTCAGTCCGCCTCCAAACACAATAATGCATCGGCGACATAATAGTCTATGTTAATCGATAATTTTTTTCAGATAATTTTAATGACACACACACATGTTAAATACTTTAAGCAAAAAACATTGTCTAGTGTAAAGCTAGTTAGTAGAACTGTGGATTAAAATTACTGAAAGGTACTAGTGAAACACTGGTTCCAATGTCACCATATGACCCCAAAAGAACGCGCAAAAGTTAAATGTCTGTAGGAAAAAGGCATTGCTTGGGGAATAGCTATTTGACATATTCTGCAAGGAAGCGAAGGTGTTGGTAACCAAGTCTCAGACGACGTCTCGTTGTTGGCAAAACGCTATTGCATGCCTAACTATTTTTGTTGTTATTATTATCAAAGAGGTGTTTTATTTTTATACAATAATCGCTTTTTTTTGTTGCATTAATGCTTGTTGCTGACGTCAGTTAAAAATATTCAACAATTACCTATTTGGATTTTTTGTTTCTCTATACTTTTTATTTTTTTTGTTTAATATTGCACTTATGTATGTAGGTATGTTTATAAATAAATATTGAAACACGTTTAAGTTTTTAGCAAATACCCGGCAGCGAAAGTCATAATGATTCATCATGAAAAATGCTGACAATTTTATTTTATCGATGACGGTCGCGGAATTGTCTTTGGTGTCATGAATATAAATGTATACCTACGAATTTTTGAAGTGCTTGCCCAAAATTTAATGGTTAATTAAAGTTGATTCTCTCTGGCCGGAATGCCCCTAATATGATGTCCTTGTAGACAAATAACATCCTTATTAACGGAGATACACTGAGACTTGCAGCCGACAAAAACATGCAGCGTTGAGATTACCTTCTGGAGATGCCAATTATAAGAGTAAAAATCGCTTCATTTACAGAAAAGGCATCAAAGAGCGTAATTTTAATTTCAAAAATGTTTATAAAATCTTCAAGCGGGTTTTATTATTATTAAAACGAAAAAACTGCAGTTTTAAATAAAACTAAAAGTTTAAAATTTGAAATCTAAATAAGATAAAAGAGCTTAAAGACTTTAAACTTTTGATAAGAGGTAGGGTAGTGAAATTTTTACTAGAAGAATATAACAGAAGTACCAGGGCACACTCAACCAGGTAATATTAAGAGCCCAGCTGATTAAAATCAATTAGACATTATTACGTTATAAAAATTTAATTTTATATGAAATTTAAAAATTTTCTGACAATTTACCGTTCAAACACAAAAAAGAAAAGCAGAGGGCGAATTTTTTGAATTCGCCTTGGGTTTACCTTGTTGAATGTGCCTTGGATACAATTTAAAAATGTCATATCGTTTTATTGTTGTATTTGTAGTAGAAGCACCACTACCTTGTCTTTATTATACCGAGAATTCAATTTGAGCTGCCTTACACTTTAAAATAGAACAAGAGATGAGCAGCAAAATTATCTGACTTTTAATCTTTTCTGGTGTAGATGTACCCTGAGTTATTCATTGCAAGATATAAGATTCCGAAATTTATTGAGAAATTTCTAAAATACAAAATTAAAATAAAAATTTCTTAAATGGATGGTGTTGTAGAATAAAATACATTTATTAAAAAAATTATTTTAATTATTTGTTTTGTTTTCTATTTACATATTTTTTTTCAATAATTAAACAATTTTCATTTTGGCGCTAAAAAAAAAATATTATTTATAACACTTAAACCAGAGTAGAAGTCCATTAAAAGAACAATAACGATCAAAGTACAAAAGTACAACACCCTGATTATTGTGTATGGAATATTTAATTTGTATTATCACAAATTATTAAAAGAAAAACATATAACGTCCGTTGTATAATATGTATGTATATGTATATCAAATTTACAAATCACTGTATAGATTTATTTATACATACATACATACATACATACATACATACATACATATATACATAAGTACATATATGCAATAGCGTGACAGCCAATTTTTTTCAAAATTTTTTTGAAGGCAGAAATTTTGTGACACTAGGTAGGTATAGAAAAATTTCAACCCAATCGGACAACCTTTTCTGGGCGCGCATCAAGGTCAAAATTTAGATCAGAGTAAATTTCCCTGTTTATATTAAACAAAATAGTAAAACTCGTTGTTTTTATATATTATTTTAACACTTTATAAGATATAACCCTGGATGCTATGTTTTATATGTTTAGTTTTACTTAATCAGCAACGAAACCATTCACATATTCATTGCTTTTGCTTTATAGGTATTTATTGCTTTAGCTGGATATCAATTGCCTTTTGATGTATGAGCAGAAGGAAAGCAATGCACTGCATCGTTTTCGTTGATTTTACTTTTTGTGATTGTGCCGCGTCTCGCCTTTTTAAAATCACGCTGGCAACACTGTTTTACAATGTGTTGTTTGGCTTTTTGCAAACCGTGGAGCAACAAAACAAAAACAAATTAAAAAATGAAAAGCTGTTTAATTTTGATTTAATTATTTTAAAACGATTCAAAAAACATAAGTAGGTATTTCAAACATGATCAGACAACATATTTTATTTTATATCACAATTCACTATTGTTTATGTATGTTCAGCGTTGCCCAAAGAGAAAGGATGATTTATGAAAATGGATGGGTGCTTCTTCACTGTCCTTATTATTATTATTAGAAAAAACAATGCAATATCCCTCCTTGTTTTTGCTCTTAATTTTTTTTTGTTTTTCTCTCTTTGTGCCTAGCTTTTTGTGTACATGAAAAACACGATTAGAGTTCGTCCCCCGGAAACACTCTTGGCTTACATTGTTTACGTTTTATATTTTAGACATTTTTTTGCAAACTATTTAAGAAAATTGTTGCTTGTAGTTTGTTTTTTTGCCTTTTATAAATTATAGAGTATGAATGTACAAACATACATACGTACCTATGTGTGTATGTATATTTATAACATATGGATACACCGCCTTTCAATTTTTTCTTTAATTTTTATTTTTTAAAATTCTGTAGGTACATATGTAAGTACATACGTCAAATAAAAATTTCTGTCCAACATCAACTACATATGTATGACTTCACATGCGACCAGTGTGGCCATATTAGCTTTTTTGGAGCTAAATTTAGCTTTATTTTTCCTCATTTAGCCCGAAATATTTACATATAGCCTCTAGCTTTTTTTTGAGCTTTTTTCGAAATTGGATTCAGCTTTTTTAGTAGTTTTTGAAGCTAGATAAAAGGTCAAAAATTTGTCGTATTATATTTTTTGGTATATATCTCAATTTGATTGAAAGGTATCAAGCTCCAAATTTTCTTCGAATTTACAACATAACAGTTTCCAAACCATTGTTTTGTTTTGATAATTTACTTCTAGCGACATTTTAAAAACGTGAAACAGCACAAAACTTCAATTAAACAAAGAAATAAGGAAGGTATGGTATTACAAAAAAAAAACGTAAGAATTTGTTTTCCAAAACAAATACTTTTAAATTCGGCAATTTTAAAGAAAAATCCAAATGCGACACAAACATTTGTTCCGTCTTTTGGTTAAATTAACAAATGTTTTCATGTATTGCTCAAAAATGTAAAACATTTATGTCTTTCGTTGAGACAAATTATTATATTAATATTTTTATTTAAAAAGAATTTTAAAGTTTATTTTTTTAAAAAATCAAATCAAACAGGACCGAAATAATTTTTCAAGAAAAAAGCAGGCACAATGAAACATCGTAGGGTCAAGTAAAGCTCATCATTTTGTTGGTATTAAACTATATTTGCTGAAAATCATGTTCTTTGTAAATTTAGTTTTTTTAGCAGGACGGTCATTTTTTAATTTAAATAAAAACGGTTAATAACGATAATAATATTTTTTATTTTTTTATTTTTACAGTCATTGGTTTTAAATACATATTTAGACACACATGTACAAATAAAAATATTTTTAAAAATGCTTTCTTACAATGCAACTTTTTTACATTAAAGACTATCTTTTTTTCTTTTCTTGAACAAAATTTACATAAATAAAGGCATTTTTCATGATATATATATACATATGTATGTACTTATGTAACTTGAATGAAAATTTTCGATTTTTAACGAACTGTGTAAAAAAGTAGTCTCTATACTCGTTTTGTCAACAAACAAAAATTTCATTGAAGGAATATTAAAAAAATTGCATCGTGTAAATGTAATCTTATTGTTTCCATTTTTTTATTGTTTTCATGTGTTTGTAGTTATGAAAAAAGTTTGTAAATAAATTACTTAATTTTACGTGTTTTTGTAAAAAAATGAACGAACAAAGTGTGTTGAGTATTTATATCTAAAACAAATTTTCGTTTTTTGTTTTTTTAATACATATCTTACAAATTAGTTTTTTTTTACCAAAACAGGCAGCAAACTAACACCTGCTTCTAAAAACTTTTTAAAAAAGCTCTTGTACATGCAAATGTATATGAACACATATTATTTTTCTTCTTACTGAAGGTATGGGTATACCAAATTTTCGTAAATAAAACCAAAATTTTAAAAACAAATTTTCTTTTTAAATATTTTTAGCACAAAAACGTTTTGTTTCTATTATGAGAAATGTCTAAATAACAAAGAAATTTTTTAAAAAAACGAATAAAAAATGTAGCTTTATTTTTTGGCTTTAAGTTTTTGTTTTTAGCACTTTTTAGCTGTTTTTTAAACGTGATTTAGCTTGAACCTTACTTGAAAATCTGGTCACACTGCATGCGACCGAAACACAACTAGACGTATAAAAGAAATTCATTCAATTTCTAAGTAAATTTTAAATATATAAAAGTGATAATAGGTAGAATAAGAAAATATGCAGTCAGAAAGGCGCGCTGACAAAACAACACACAGGCAGACAGACACAGGCACATTATTGTGCTAAAAACAAAAATAATATAAACAGCTTTATAGCAATAAAAAAACGCAACAAAAAAAAGAAACATTTTAAAATCTTTAAACTTGCAAACACAGCATAATAATAGATATCACTAGCAAAGCACGAAAAAAAACATAGCAGTACCGGTTTTAAGTACCCTGCCTCAACAAGTTGAAAATTTACTATGCCTTTACACATGCAAGCACTTTAAAAAAAAATGTACACGTATTATTCTTCATGCATTTTAAAAATTTGAGTATGTTAGTCAAACAAAAATATGTTAATTAAAATGTGAGTGTATTGTGATTTTTTGCACTTTTACTTGCATGTGTAAACCGTTAATTAACATAATGTTCATTTGCATTGTACCTACATATGTAAGTATTTATAAGGGCGCACGTATGTATATCAGGTGACCTTTGTTAATCAGCTGAGTAACGGTATTTGGTTATTTACATGCCAAATTTTGTTTGTATTTTTTCTTTTTTACCAACAAGAACTGTATTTTTCTAAGAAAAGCTCAAAAAGAAGAAGAAATAATTAGTGAGTTTTCGTTATCGGTCTTTGACATTCGTATGACGGATTAGTTGTTTTTGTAGAACCGAAGGATTAACTCGAAAAGCTCAAATTATTCACGGGACTTTCTCCATTTAATTTTTTTTTTTATTTTTAAGTTTTTTTTTGGAAAAAAAAATTTTGTATTGATGAATATGGTAATCAATATAAAAGTTTTCGCAAGCGCTGTTAAATAGAGATGAGCGATATTTCTGTACCTGTGACTTGAAAATCACTGGTAACGACAGTGACATAAATTGTGAAGTAACTGTAACTGCGATGTAGTTACTTTGATATACATATTACGAAAACAAATATTTTTGTTGTTACCAGACTTAGTTAATTTTTGCCAACAATCTCGTTGATTTAATCTTTAAACCCAGTATGAATACATTACATTGTGGTTCGTGGAAAATATAAGAAATGCTGTTGAGTAGCAACTTTAACTGCAGTGTTGATACTTTAAATTTGGTTTGTTATTTAAAGTAAAATTTTGGGGTCTTCCTGTGAAGTAACTATTAACATATTCTTTTGTGAAAAATAATAAACAGCGATCACCGTCACTGTTTAAAAGAACTGCTATTTAAAAATCACGTTCACTGTTTACAGCTCATCTTTACTTTTAAACAATAACGCAAACAGGGCAACACTTTTTACAACGTAGTCAATTGTTAATAAGCTAAAGGTTCAATTATACGTGACATAACTACAACCACAGAAAACAAAACCAAACTTATTTGATTTGTATTTGATTATAGGTGACTTACCATTACGCCATAATCATAACCATAGACCAATTTAATTTTGGTTTTTATGGCAAACGTTATGGTTATGGCACGTATAATTTAACCTTAAAGAACAAGAATGCATCCAAATCAGGAAGCTCGTATATCTTTTTTACTTTTGTCATGGATTATACCTATTTACCTATGTAGCTGTTTCAAAAACATTTAAATTAAGAGTTAGAAAACTTAAGCAAAAAAAAAATTAACTAAAAATATACCATAAGTTTTTATGTATAAAGTAAAGTTTAATACTTTAGTAAGTTCCCCCTACAATTTTCTTAACCCAAAAAGTCTTATTTGGAAACAGTGTCGTATGTTAAGGAAATCCGACTAAAGAAAAAAAACATTGAAAAACTACTGAAATAAAAACCAGCGACCGTAATTGTTATAAAAAAAATACCTAAATTTCAAAAAATTATGTTTGATTTTTATAATTTTGTCCAAAGATAATTTTTTTTTTTAATTTTTATTTTTTAATTTAAAATCCTATTTTTTCAACCTTTGGTTTTAATATTTTTTTTATTTAATCGAGCTTGCGTTCAATGGTTTTTTGTATTATTTTAATTCTATTTTATTATTATCCGATACCTATTTCGTTTCAAAATTATGAGAAGCTTCTTCATGATATTTTCAAAATACATATCCATTCCATATATGGGATTTGAAGGCCTGCGTGTGCTAGCAAGGGCTAAAAAAGGCCTTAAGGAAGGTCTGCTTACAACTCAAAATCATTATTTTTAAAAAGAAGTTTGTTTTCTCCTTTTAAAACCGTGTTCCTAATCATATAACCATATTAAATTCAACATTATTAAAATCATCTTACTAGCTTAACTTAAAATAAATTAAATGATTTTGAGGAATTTTGAGTTGTGACTGTTTTTGATTAAGCGTTCAATGTGTATGTACATATGTACATACATATGTACATACACACATAGATATGTAATTTTATACATGAGATTTTTATTGCATAAAAGCAAAAACACACTTAAAAACCAAAACAACAAAAAGCTGACTAACAGCTTTTAAACTGTTGAAGGTTCGGGGAGCACCACGAATGGGTGATAATAACGTACAATAATGATTAAATAAAGTAAATAACAAAAACAACAAAAGAATTAATGCTTCACAAAATTAAATTCTTTTAGAGATAGCAAACGTAAAGGCAAAACTAAATGGCGAACGAAAATAAAAACGAGAACACCAAGAATTATTCCTGAAATCAAAAAAAAAATAGTGATAAAAATATATCAAGAGATAAGTATGTAGTAGTTACACACTTCTACACAAACTTAAGTTTGTGTTGCCAGATAAGTCAAAATCGTCAAAACAAATTTAGAGAAATAAAATTTCCCTATTTATTTTTAATTCTTTTTAGATAACAAAGATTCTAACTTGTCTTTTTAAATATTTTTAAAGTATGAACACGCAACGGCTAAAATACCTTTATAGAAAAATCATTTATTTGTGGTTAGGCTGATGTACCTTCAAAAGACCTTTTATTTGGTACCAGGCTTTTGGCTATTATTGAATAAGTAGACAAAAACAGAAAAAGCGCAAACAATTTTTTTAGAAAAACTTCCTTTTTACTCAAAATAACTTTTTTACTGATATTTTAAAACTTTCGCATTCAGGCTTAATACTCGATAGTGTTAAAAACAACTTTTATAAAAAAAAATAGTCGCAAATCCCGCAAATTCCTAATTTTGAGAAACAGTCATACATATTTAGGGCAAAAAGCGTTCAGTCGTCAAAACCAACAAAAACGGTCAAAATCATGATAAATCGTCAAATCTTGCAACCGTGTGCAGAGCATAGTTGCCAGATAATTTTGGTCCAATATCGTCAAATCTTTGGAAAAAATATCATCAAAATCGTCAAAACAAGTTTTGCAAATCGTCAACACAAAAATTTATTATTTTAGTTACTTTTTACTTTATCTTAATATAAAAAATGGGAAAGCAAAGTGCTTACTGGTAGTTTCATCAAAAGTGGTAACAAAAAAGGCAAAATTTCGTCATTCAAGGTAAAACAAGTTCCAAGTTTAGTACTAAAAAATAATTTTTATGATAAAAACAATTTTATTTGAAACAAATAATTTTTTTTACAGAAATCATTTTTCAGGGATCCTATTTTTAATCCTTTCTTGTATTCTAACTAAAAACAATTTTAAACTGTTAATAAACAAGCAATGGCTAATATGGAATAGTTAAAAGGGGGTTTCAAAGCGAAAGAAAATTATTTTTGCTTTTTTTTAGGCTGTAAACATACATACATGTATACAGATTATATAAACACATATACCATATTTTAAGTGTGTTTTACTGTAGAGTATTAAGACTTAAAGGCCATTAAAGACCTTTCATTTCCTACCAATCTTAGAGATTTAAATAGCAACTTGTGATAAAAGTAGTGAAAAATTGACAAAAAATTTACAAACATTTTCTCTATAAACACCTTATAGTTTTACAAAAAAATATTTTATTTCATGATTTGATAGGTATGATATCATTAAAGTCATACTTACTTATGTATAACGAAACTTTTAGATTTAGGCTAAAATCGAAAGCCTTTATTTATAAAAATCGTCAAATTTAGGGCAAAAATCGTCAAATCGTCATAAGCCATTTTTGTAGCCAAAAAACGTCAAAACGACGACAAATCGTCAAATCTGGCATCTATGCATCAGAGGTAAACAATCCGCAATAAAACGGCAGTTTTTAAGCGAGCCGTTAAATTTTGTTAAAATTGTCAGCAGAGAAGATATCTCTGGGCATAAGCTTTGAAATATGTATTAACGTTTGCTTCACTCACACATTTGCAATGTCACATTAAAAATCTCCCGGAAAAAGCTTTTTGGCCTATAACTTCCTAGAATATTACTTTATTTTAGCAAATTTTAACTTATGTTAAGCACCTTATGTCAAGAAATATTAAATAGGATCCTATAACCATCTGCCCATAATTTACCATGGGTCTCGTTTAAGATCACATATAACCTCATAAATCGTAAATATATAATGCTATCGAAATATGTTGGAGATCTCTAATTTTTTTTAAATAGAAATTAGCCAACAAATGTGGTAAAGTTTGGTTTGTTATTGAACGTACCTCCCATAGTAAGCGTTTTCCCGAAAATCATGTTAACACCATTTACAAAATCCATCTATCCTAACCTGCGTATACTTTATGCTTAAAATTAAATCAATTGTTGTGTAGTCGAACTTGACCGACTATAATTTTCTTACTTGTTTTATTATTATCATGTAAGTGTGAACGGTCGAGTAGGTCCATTCATGCATACATACTTATGTGCATGCATACACCCTGTAAAAAATATTGGAGCACATTTAATTGAAATGGACTGCATGGTACTATGTTATGCAGTAATTGACAATGTTATTGTAAAACAGGAGCTTGTGGTTAAGCGACAGGTGTTTGTGTCTTAACGATCGCATTTCGAGTTGTAGTTGTACAACAAGTGTTCTATGATGACCATAGAGCAGTTTTTAAACTACTCGGATATAATGCAAGGATAGGTTAAGTGGTCCGACTCTAGGACATTATAATGTTAAATGGTCCATGTTTTTTACATACAATTGGGTCCTACCCCCTTATAGTCAATACACACAGGTACGGACTAATCGCGTTTTCTGCAGGGCATATTCTTCCATTTACACATGCCAACACTTTCATAAAATTCTTGCACACGTATTAACATACATTCTAACGGTTTGAGTGTGTTAGTAACAATGTTAGCCAAAAGTGTTTTCGGGGGACGAACACTAATAGGGTTTTACATGTACCCAACACAAGTACCTACAATAAACAACAAAGAGAGCAAAACAAAAGAAAAGTAACAACAAAAATACAGGGTGATATTGCATCATGGCGAATTGATTTTACAACAACTAATTTGCGGCGAAGATAATTTTCGTTTTTGTCGTGATGTTGGCTAATGTGTGAAAAAAGATATGTATGTAAACATTATCAAATTTGACAACCCAGCCTCTATTTATGCAAGAAAAAAGTAGACCAGCTGTGCTCGTAAAACCACCTGATCAATGAATTCGCCTTGATATTGCATTGTGGGGTTTTTTTTTTTTTTTTGATAATAAACAGTGAAAAAGTATCCATCATTCTCAAAAATCATGTTCTCTCGTTGGGCAAAACTAGTTATTAAGTTCAAAAATGTGTGCGCATTTGGTCTTATTCACTGTAATGTGAAAACCCCTAGCATGTGTTTTTTTTAAAGATGATCCAATAAATAAACAAAATAAATACTTTATATGTATGTTTATATATTTATATGTATGTACCTACATATGTAATCATAAAATATCAAAAAAACTTATTTAGGGGAATGCCTGCCTGACTAGTTAGTTTGGCCTCTGTTTCTCATTCTAATGAGTTTTCATGTCGCCAGTGTGTCGTGCTTTGTCAAGTGCATGATGTGTTGGCATTAATATTTGAATTTTCATTTTCTTAGTTGTTTATTCTTTAATTTTCTTATTTTAGTAGGTGAAATGGTTATTTAAAATACGTATTTATATATATGTATGTATATATCGTCGGCTAATTACTTACTTGTTGCACTCACATATCGTTACTTTAATATAGAAAGGACCTACCTAACTCGTATTTTTTAAGTCGAGATTTTTTCTTGGCTATTTGTGATATACATATAAGGCGACCATTAATCGAAATAAATGGAAGCAAAATACATAAATACATTTCTTCTTATTAACAATTTACAGATTATTTACATTTATACTCTTACATAATTCCGATACATTTTTGAAAATAGCGAAATTTTAAACTGAGTTTTGCTACCGTTACAATTCACACAATTTCAAATGTAATTGAAACGGTTGATAAATTACAAAAATCCTACGTATAATTAAAAATTTTTTTAAAAGAATTTATCTTTTTATAAGCACCACTGTAGCCACTTTCGTATTATCCATTAACAATTAAATATTTAATTGCTACAGTTAAGTTTTTAATTAAAGGCATACTTTTTTAATATATGCGTTATTAAAAAAAATAAATATTTATGTATATTTTTTAACAGAAAACTTTTAATTCAATATCCCAATATTTGTATAAATTTTGCTTATTTCAATTATAATTTAATGTGCATAAACGTTTTTAGGTCGCGCTTATTTTTCATAACTTCTGGCAATTAACCTATAAAAATGCTAAATCCTGTGAATGTGGTACAAAAAAAATCCTTTAAAGTTGAATTTCTTATAACTAGCTTCAAAGCTGACTGCAAAGTATTCCAGAAAAAGCTTTAAGCTACATTGTAGCCATTTTAAAGCCACTCACCTGTTGCTCTCCTGGGTTCGAATCCCATATTCATAATTTTTTTTTATCAAAATAATTCTTTTTTTTTTTTGTATTTTTGATGGGTTTCTTACATATTATTAACACATGCAAATAAATAATTTTGTGCAAAAGAGATTTCAAATTTTTTTTTGAATTTTTAATTTAACAGGAAATTCCCAAAACATGACGTAAAAGTTAAACAAATTTTTCTTTCTAACGAAATTTTTATACACTGGCTCACAGCTTATTTTATGCAGTGCAATATTATGTTTTTGAAGCCCTATAAAAACACAACCAACGGGAATTTTGAAAAAAATTTGATGTCATTTAAAAGAGAAAACGTTGTTGTTTAACAAACGAAAATCACATATTGCAAAAATTTTTATTTTAACTACTTAAAAGTATAAAAACAGAAAATACTCAAATATTTATCTCACAGCTTATTTTATGCAGTAAATTTCTACTGTAACAGTACCTTAATGCAGTGTTGTTCGTTTTTTTCGTGTTTCGTATTTCTATTTCTAGGAATGTTTTATTGTGGAATTTTTAGTCTTATTGTGTTACATCAAGTCTCGACTTGCAAAAATTCAAGTGAGTCCGCATACAACATTACAACAAAGGGAATTGGTTTTAAACCACTTTAAAAATGGCCATTTACAGCGATAATTAGCAGAAATGGTAAATATAAAGGCTTCCACAGTCCAAAAAATCATTAAGCGTTTCATCCACGAAAATCGCGTCCTTAAAAAAGCAGAAAGGCACCTTAAAAAATTTTTAGTGAGCAGAACGAGCGATATATTTTGAGAAAAATAAAGGCGAACTCAAAGCTTTTGGCTCCAAAGCTGGCCTCAGAGGCTGCACCTGACCTTGGCAAACAATGCTGCGCCGAAACTGTTCGCCGTGTCCTGCGCTTACATAGTGTTCTTGACCATGTTTCACGCAAGAAACAGTTTATAAGCCCAAAGAATAAATTTTGTACACTAAATTTCGCCAAAGAACATGTTTCCGAGGAATCTGCGTTTTGGAATTCGGTCATATTCGCTGATGATATAATAGATATACGAATATGACCGAATTCCAAAACGCAGATTCCTCGGAAACATGTTCTTTGGCGAAATTTAGTGTACAAAATTTATTCTTTGGGCTTATAAACTGTTTCTTGCGTGAAACATGGTCAAGAACACTATGTAAGCGCAGGACACGGCGAACAGTTTCGGCGCAGCATTGTTTGCCAAGGTCAGGTGCAGCCTCTGAGGCCAGCTTTGGAGCCAAAAGCTTTGAGTTCGCCTTTATTTTCCTCAAAATATATCGCTCGTTCTGCTCACTAAAAATTTTTTTAGGTGCCTTTCTGCCTTTTTTATGGACGCGATTTTCGTGGATGAAACGCTTAATGATTTTTTGGACTGTGGAAGCCTTTATATTTACCATTTCTGCTAATTATCGCTGTAAATGGCCATTTTTAAAGTGGTTTAAAACCAATTCCCTTTGTTGTAATGTTGTATGCGGACTCACTTGAATTTTTGCAAGTCGAGACTTGATGTAACACAATAAGACTAAAAATTCCACAATAAAACATTCCTAGAAATAGAAATACGAAACACGAAAAAAACGAACAACACTGCATTAAGGTACTGTTACAGTAGAAATTTACTGCATAAAATAAGCTGTGAGATAAATATTTGAGTATTTTCTGTTTTTATACTTTTAAGTAGTTAAAATAAAAATTTTTGCAATATGTGATTTTCGTTTGTTAAACAACAACGTTTTCTCTTTTAAATGACATCAAATTTTTTTCAAAATTCCCGTTGGTTGTGTTTTTATAGGGCTTCAAAAACATAATATTGCACTGCATAAAATAAGCTGTGAGCCAGTGTAGCTAAAAAATAAGAAAAATAATTTGCAAAATAAACTCATAAATTTTTAAAAATTTATGCCAACTATTTAATATATACAGACATACATACGCATACATACATATCTACATCTCTAAATATTTTAAACCCATAAAGAAATAATGAAAAAAATAAACAAAAATAGATTTGGAAAAGCAATTAATATTTTCATTGAAAATTCTTTAAGCAAAAAACCAAGAGAATAAATAAATAAAACGTCAAATATAAAAGGTAAACTATTTTTATTCAAAAAATTAATAAATTTTTTTAAAAACAAAGCAATAACAAAACTGAAAATACCAATTTTTTTTATTTAGTAAATTATTTCAACAGTGGCTGTTGAAAGTTTTCAAAAAAGCGGAACAAAAAACAAAATCAGAAATAGGAATCATAGAAATCAAAAAATCTTTTGCCACTTATTGAATTAATTTTTGTTTGTTAATTTAAAATAAGAAATATACATACACATATGTATGTATGTATTTATATACAAATTTTGTTTTTGTTATACAATGTTGAAATTAGATCACTCTTAGACATTTATAGTTTCGGTGCAATATAATTTATTTCGGTGTATATTTTAATTTAAATTGTTTAAAAAAAGATTTTTTGGCATTTAATTTAAATTGTGCTCTTATTTAATTCGCAAAAGTTTATTTTTTATTTTAAACAATTTGTCTACGTAAGAACTCAGAACGTTTTTATAAATTTTAATTAATGTTTGCACAAGTCACTTGGACTAGACAAATGTGCTTTTATCAAGTTAAAGACAGTTTATAATTATTAAAACACTTATCGTAGGTACGTAAAATCTGGGGGCATATTTCGGCATTCGTTTCGAATCGAAATTCTACTCAATCGATCATATATCAATGCTTTAAATATAGGAATTCTAACTAGAATTTTGAAATTTCGATTCGAATCGAATGCCGTAATTTGCCCCCTGAATTGCGGTAAACTGACTTACAATAAAATTGCGAGTACTGGTTTGCCGCATGGCATTTAGTGAAAAATCGATAACATAGGAATAATGTGTCTCTGTTTTAAATCCGTAATCAATTTTTAACCCTTTTAGGGTGACTACGGGGAAGTTGTACGGATTTTTACCCCAATTTTTTAAGCTTTGTATTGCAACATCCTTAGGGGGTAGGAAAAGGTTTGGAAAGAGAAACTAAACTCTGGGAAAGTTATGGGCGTTTTACATCTTTTTCGTTATTTTGTATGGCAACCCCCTTAGGTGATGGAGATACGAGGTAAGAATGTTCTAGTAATATGTTTGGGTTCGGTGATACATTTTATTCCTCTTAGGGCGACTCCGTGGAAGTTGTAAGGGTTTTTACCCTAATTTTTTTATTTTGTATGGCAGCCCTGTTAGGGGTTCGAGATATGGGGTAAGTACATTCGACAAACATGTTTGGAAAGAAAAATTAATTGGGGTCGGTCTTATATTTGATCTTTATAGGAGCACCCTGAAAGCTGTGGGAGCGATTTAAAAAAAATACATTTGACCTTTAGAGAAGCACCCTGGAAGCATTAGATAGGGACTTATTACAACTTCCCAAAATTTGTATGGCAGCCCCCTTAGGCGATGAAGATAGGGAAAAAGTATGTTTAAGGAAAAAATTTGGGAGGGGAAACTAATTGGGGTCAATCGTACACTTTATTTTTCTTAGGCCGATATTAAAACGCCCATAACTTCCTTAGAGTCAGCCTAAAAAAAATAAAGTGTACAGCCGACCCCCTTTAGTTCCCCTCCCAATCATATTCCTAGAACATAGCCCCTATCCCCATTGCCTAAGGGGACTCTCATACCAATTTTTGGAAATTGTAATAAATCCCCCTACCGGGTCTAGGGTTCCCGTGGATAGGTCAAGTGTAGGACTACCCCAACCCATGATTTTTTTTCAAACATTTTCCTAGAACATATTTACCCCCTAAGGGGTAGCCATACAATGTGTGAAAAAATTAGGATAAAAACCCCTACAGCTTGGCGTAGTCACCCTAAGGGAGTCGAAAATTCGAAATAATGAAGGCATTTAAATCTTATATTTTAAGTACTAAAGTCATGCGACATTTACTATCCTTGAACGCAGACACTTTTTGGAAAAGAAAACCATATTATATTCGATTAGTTTTAACTTTGAAGGGTACGAACATCCTACATACATACATACATACATTTACATCTATGCATACATTGTACCTAAATAAAATCCTATTGTTTATGTAAGTTATAATATTTTAGCGTAGCAGGTATCCTGGCGCCGTTTTAATGACTTTAACATGCAACAAGTCTCTTTAGGTAAATAAACCTACAGACATACATACATACATACATATGTACATGCCATGTACGAACATAGATACACAGAAACTTATGAATACAGATAGTTACAGTGGTGTTCAAAAGTGTTTTATTTAAAACTTTTAATAAACGAAAATAGTTTTGACCCACAAAAAAAAACTTAACTAAACTTCATTGTTTTTCTCGAAATCACTCCGTTGCGCTGTGCAGCAAACAAGAACTCATACGCTCTATATTAACTATACGGGATATACGTGCATAAATATTGTCGAGTGATAACTGGTTTGCCGCACGGCACAATTAAAAAAAAATTTGATTTAGGAATTGATTATACATGATATACATATGTGTGTTTGTTCTATATTCATAATATTTTTTTTAACAGATGTTAATTTTAAACTTTGCCTAATATCCACAATTTCACAGTTTCATAAACAATGCATTAAGACTATATAATGAATCACTTTTTGCGATATAAGGCACATTTTAAATATCAGTCAATTCGCTGCATATTACATTTTAAGAACGCTAAAATACAATAATCTTAGGAAATACATACTTACGGTATACAATAATATAAAACAAAATATTTTGTTTGTGATAATAACGAAACATTTTACACTACTTTGCCGGACTTCACAGAACATAAAATTAGAGTTAAAAGTGTTAGGTAAATGCGGCAAAAACATTTTCTTTCCTTTTGCTATAGGTATTTTAAATTGTGCTTAACAATTAATAAAAACGTAAAGTTTTATTCGAAACAAATATCTAAACCAATTTTTTTTAATAAAATGTAGCGTGTGTATTGGTCAAGAAATTAAACCAAACATTCTTTATTTTTTTCTTGTTCGGCAAACCAGTAATCAGCTGACGATATGTATGTACATATTTAAAATTCCTAAAAAAAATTTCAAATAATAAGTTCATTTTTAGCATTTTTGATAATTTCTGAGAGATAATTTTAATTTTAACTGTAATTTGGGCAGATATGTATGTTTTATTGTGTCATTACAGGGTTTACTATTGTTGTTTACTGTTTGTGAGTAATATGTGTATAAGTATGGCTGAGTGCATATGTGTATAAATGAGTATTTGAGAATGTAGTAGTGGATATAATTCAAGTGGTTTTCTCGTCAT
Organism: Melanophora roralis; assembly: GCA_963583895.1. Taxonomy (NCBI): domain Eukaryota; kingdom Metazoa; phylum Arthropoda; class Insecta; order Diptera; family Rhinophoridae; genus Melanophora; species Melanophora roralis. Next base: position 68,496,189 of record OY757191.1, on the reverse strand, counting down.
GACGTATTTTCATAAATTTTTTTTTTGTGATTTTACTGTTTTTTGTTGTTTAGGGTATTCCTCTTATCAAATTGTACGTATGGATGTATGTATGTATGTGTGTATGTCTGTTACTTTTCTATACAATACTGAATGCACACATCCATAGACAAGTATGTATGTATTGAGGTTGCTGTGTTGTTTTTTCTTTATTTATTATACCCTTCACATAGTGATAGGGTATATATCACTTTGTCATTCCGTTTGTAATTTCTTTATTATTCATTTGCGACCCCATAAAGTATATATATTCTGGATCCTTATAGATAGGGAAGTTGATATAGCCATGTCCGTCTGTCCGTCTGTCCGTCTGTCCGTCTGTCTGTCTGTCTGTCTGTCTGTCTGTCCGTCTGTCCGTCTGTTGAAATCAAGTTTCCGGAGTCAAATAAAAAGATACAGACCAGTTAATGGTGTCAAACTATTGCAAATATCCCGCTAACAATCGCTATTCAAAATCAGCAAAATCGGTTCACTATTGACCGAGATATAAGCGAAAACCCAGAGTAACCCATTTTTTTTAGGACAAAATCCGTGCATATATCCCTATATATCTCAGTAAGTATAGTCACTCTTAACACAAAACTTGGCACGGATACTCCTAAAGAAGGGACCTAAATAATGGAAAAAATTTTTTCAGATAGGACTAGGGGAAGGGGTATTTTTCCTACAATTGCACAAATTTGGTGAAATATTTTATACGCTATATCTCGTAAACTATAACAGCTATCGACTTAAAATGTTCTACAAAAAATAATTGCACGCCGAGGGCTACGCCTTAAAGAAAAAATTTTTTGGGTGGGGGCAAAAAAAGGGGTAGCTCCCATACAAATCGACAATTATTATCAAATATTCGATACGCTATATCTCGGAAACTATAACAGATATCGAATTGAAATGTTCTATAAAAAGTAATTGCACGCTAAGGGCTACGTCTTAAAGAAAAAATTTTTTGGGTGGGGGCAAAAAAAGGGGTAGCTCCCATACAAATCGACAATTATTATCAAATATTCGATACGCTATATCTCGGAAACTATAACAGATATCGAAATGAAATGTTTTACAAAAAGTAATTGCACGCCAAGGGTTACGCCTTAAAGAAAAAATTTTTTGGGTGGGGGCAAAAAAAGGGGTAGCTTCCATACAAATCGACAATTATTATCAAATATTCGATACGCTATATCTCGGAAACTATAACAGATATCGAAATGAAATGTTCTACAAAAAGTAATTGCACGCTAAGGGCTACGCTTTAAAGAAAAAAATTTTCGAGTGGGGGCAAAAAAAGGGGTAGCTCCCATACAAATCGACAATTATTATCAAATATTCGATACGCTATATCTCGGAAACTATAACAGATATCGAAATGAAATGTTCTATAAAAAGTAATTGCACGCTAAGGGCTACGCCTCAAAAAAAAAATGTTTTGGGTGGGGGCAAAAAAAGGGGTAGCTCCCATACAAATCGACAATTATTATCAAATATTCGATACACTATATCTCGGAAACTATAACAGATATCGAAATGAAATGTTCTACAAAAAGTAATTGCACGCTAAGGGCTACGCTTTAAAGAAAAAAATTTTCGAGTGGGGGCAAAAAAAGGGGTAGCTCCCATACAAATCGACAATTATTATCAAATATTCGATATATATATCTCGGAAATTATAACAGATATCAAAATGAAATGTTCTACAAAAAGTAATTGCACGCTAAAGGCTACGCTTTAAAGAAAAAATTTTTCGAGTGGGGGCAAAAAAAGGGGTAGCTCCCATACAAATCGACAATTATTATCAAATATTCGATACGCTATATCTCGGAAACTATAACCGATATCAAAATGAAATGTTCTACAAAAAGTAATTGCACGCTAAGGGCTACGCTTTAAAGAAAAAAATTTTCGAGTGGGGGCAAAAAAAGGGGTAGCTCCCATACAAATCGACAATTATTATCAAATATTCGATACGCTATATCTCGGAAACTATAACAGATATCGAAATGAAATGTTTTACAAAAAGTAATTGCACGCTAAGGGCTACGCTTTAAAGAAAAAAATTTTCGAGTGGGGGCAAAAAAAGGGGTAGCTCCCATACAAATCGACAATTATTATCAAATATTCGATACGCTATATCTCGGAAACTATAACAGATATCGAAATGAAATGTTTTACAAAAAGTAATTGCACGCTAAGGGCTACGCTTTAAAGAAAAAAATTTTCGAGTGGGGGCAAAAAAAGGGGTAGGTCCCATACAAATCGACAATTATTATCAAATATTCGATACGCTATATCTCGGAAACTATAATAGATATCGAAATGAAATGTTCTACAAAAAGTAATTGCACGCTAAGGGCTACGCTTTAAAGAAAAAAATTTTCGAGTGAACAAGAATTTGTTTGAAAAATTTTTTTTGTAGTTTTTTGTGTGTGGACATTAAGGGCTACGCTCTGAAGAAAAAGATTTTCGGATGGGGGGTGAAGAAGGGGTAGCTCCCATACAAATTAACAATTTTTGTAAAATTTTCGATACGCTAGTTCTGGAAAACTATTACAGCTATCGACTTCGATTATTCTACAAAAAGTAATAATCAAATAATTCATACATTTTGGTGAAAAAGTTGGTGAAGAGCAGGGGGACTAGAACATTTAATAAGTTTTATTAACCTTTAAATATGAATAATGTCGAAAACTTTAAAAACTCTCGACCTCAAATCTTCTTCATCTATTTCTATTATTCATACGAACGTTAAAATTTTGTTATTTTTTCTATGGGCTTTAAAACTCGCACAAGGTTTTTTATTATATTATTTGCAGTACAAAATTACTCGGCTGGGTATATTTAGAGACCAATGTGAAGGGTATATAAGATTCGGCACAGCCGAATATAGCGCTCTTACTTGTTTCTGTATTGTTTTTGTACGTAGCAGTCAAGTGGGTATGAAATTCAAAAGAAAATTCTTAAAAATTTCTTAGAATAAAAACAATTCGTAGAGATCTTTTTTTGTTGTGACTTATACTGTTTGTTATTTGTCTTAAAATTTACAGATTATTTTTAATGACTTTGTGTATCTGTTTTCTTTCATTTTCTTGGTTGATCTTTTAAAATAATTAAAAATTTAAAATAGGTACATACATACATAGGTATATGTACATACATATACATATGTAGACAGATAGATGTTTTTTTTTTTGGTTAGAAATAAGTCAATAACTAGGTAAATACAAACAATAATTAAATAATAAATAAAAATAAACTCACTTGATAATGATTAAGTAGATTAGGTATTAAAATTAACTTTTAATTTCAGACATGGTTTTTGTGGTGTCACTGTCTGGCAGACACTTTTGGTTTTATTAAAAAGCGTTACTGTTATGCATACATACCCATGTATGCATTTTTGTAGATATTTTTCAATTTAATAGGTAGTACCAATATTTGTACATACATTTGTATGTCTGTATGTTACAATTTGAATTGCTACTTTTTTGTTTGGCACTTAATTAGTATTTTGAAACTTGTTTACAGATTAATAAATGATAGGTATTTTAAGTTTTACCTAGGTAGGTACCTACCTATAACGTTTTTTTCTTTTGTCACAATTGCATAATTTATTATTATCTATTATAACGCTGGTATTTACATCCATAGCTACCCATGTAAATAGATTTTTTTATATCTGTATAGGTAGGTTATTAGTAGGTAATTTCCAATTAAATAATTTAATTTTATACAAATTTTTATTGTTGCTTACGTAGATATACACACACAAGCCTATTTATTTTAAAAAAATTCTACATAAATATGTTTGTACGTAGGTATTCCGACATTTCTTTAATAATTTTTAATCATATTACTCATTTGTACGTATTTTTCACAATAGGTAGGTATTAAAAAGAATTATTTTTAATACTCGTTTGTGTATTCTTTGTAGGTATTTAATACCTATGAATAAAAAAAAAACTTTTTTATAATTTTTAACAATAGAAAAAATAAGAAAATATTTTTAAGACCAAGCGAACACGCGTTTATAATATAAAATCCAACACATTGCCATTCAAAGTACGATCAACAACTGTTTGACTCGGCTACCGTAACAGTATTTGTTCAGATCATACAATATATACACATAGATACAGTACAAAAACAACAACAACAAAAACACATTTACACATATACATACCCTCCACAACAAAGTCAGCAGACAACCACGTATGAAATAAATTGGTTGGCTGTAGTCGGTCGGACTAGACGTCAGTCTGGCAATGTATGTATGAATGTATGTATGTATGTATGACACTTTGCCAATAACAAAAGCAATTCAAACAGCCAAACCAACCAACAGGTCTATTAAGTTAAACTGAAGAGACAGACAGTCAGCCAAACAGACAGCAAATACGTTCACAGATCCATAAACGTGCAAACATACATACATACACACAAACATACTTACCCTGTCGAACCTGCAGTAGTCGACTACAAAAATAACTCACCTAAAGTTAAGTATTTTATAACTAACTTAAAAGCTGGCTGCAAAGTAATCCAGAAGAACCATGGTGCAATTATGAGTATCAGGTGGTGTAGATTCTACAACAACAAAATTTGGTGAATATAATTTTCAATTTTGTTGTAGTTTTCGTTGGCTCTGTTGTCAAAAAAAGTTATATAAAAGTAAACAACTTTGACTACCCAGCCTCGATTTATGCACGAAAAAAGTAGATAGGCTGTGCTTGTAACACCACCTGGTACACATTATTTCACTAAGAGAAGAACCCTAAAATTTAATTTTTTTCCTTCTGTTGTGTACTTTGAGTAGATTTATGTTCAAAAATTTTAAAATGCATTGTTTGGGGCGAGTGACAAGAGTGCCAGTCTGACAATCTGGTAGCATGGGTTCGAATCCCATCAGTGACTCGTTTGGTAAGGTAAATTATAAAATTTTATTTCTAATACTTATATCTACTTTATTTCGGTTGTTTTTTATCTTCTCCTTTCTTTTGCCACTGACCCAAGTGATCAATTTATTTATCTGTGTCCTTTCTATTATGTCTGTGCTTGTTTTTGTAATCGAAGTTGTTAAAATAAAGTTTAAAATTAAAGAAAGAATTATATATATTTCTTAATAAAACTAATTTCCAATCGAATACCACGAACACACGACCGATAAAATTTGGTTGGTGGCTTTATATGACTACAATGTAACTAGCTTTAAGTTAGTTAAAAGTTGCGAATCGGACAACCGACTAGCTCCACAATCTTAAAATAATTAGTGGTTAGGTAAGGTTAGGTTAAAGTTAAGTAGCTATTTGTTAACATTGAAAAGTAATCAAAGCGTCAGTCACCACTAGTTGCAAAGTAGTTACTTTAAAGTTAGTTTTAAGTTAACTGAATGTCCGACACGGTATCTGCATACATATGTATAAACAAAAACGCGCACATTCATATGAGTACCGTCAAACCGATCTATATAGCGGTTTAATTTAATAATACTCCATTTAAATTGTCAGGTCAGTGTTGCCAGAGTTAACTTATTTGGGACATAAAATAAATTGTCATATTAAATTATTTTTTTTGTGTGGATTTTGCAATGTTTCCATAAACAAAAATTAAGACAACATATTTGCAAAATGTTTTTCCTGTTGTCTGTTCCAATCACTGTATATAGTTACTAATTTTTCAATCATCCCAGCCATCAAAATTCGCCAAGATTTTGAAAAAAATCTGACTTAATTCGTACGGATTTTGTTAAGATGTTGCTTTAGGAAATTTTATATAAGACGCGTCAGTAAGATATCAAATCGATTTAGTACAGATGTGTCTGTTCTGGTTTTTATTTCCCCGTGCTAGTATACATAATATGTATATTATATGTACATATGTAAAGGTAATTAATTTAATCACTTATAAATTAGGGTGTCAGTTATTTTAAGGCTGCATCGCCAAAACACTTATAAAAATCGCCAACAATATATATTATTTTTAGTATTAGCAATGAAATAATCGCCTAAAATCTCCAAAATTAAACTTTATTGAGTTAAAACATTGTGTACTTCATCCTAACTTGCGACGTCGTCAACAATACGTCTACAGTTTTATATATAGAGCTTTGATAGGAAGAAAAGAAAATTGCCAGCAGCAAGTTAACGCTTCAGTCCGCCGTTAAACGCAAAAATTTATCCGTGACATAAGGGTCTTTTTTAATTGTTTATTTTTTTTTTTGGTTATGCAATAAAAGTGATTTATATATACAATTCATACTTATTTTCAAAGGCAGATGCACGTTAAATGTCTATTGCAAAAACATATTACCAGGGGTATAGCTAATAAGCAGTACTGTAGGCTAAAATTGCTAAAAGGTGCTAGTAAATCACTGGTTCCAATCCTTGTCAACAGTACTAATGTCAGTAATGGGTTTTCAATGACACTCAAATGCTAAATTTAGGTAGCAAAAGCATTGTCTGGGGTATAGCTTGTCAGAAGTACTGGTGACAATGTCAACAGTGAATTTCTAGTGATTCACTATTGACATTTCCTGCAGGGTATATGCATGTATGCATCTACGTATGCATGTATAATGTGTGCTTAACAATCAGTAACAAGTCCAAACGATATACAAACATACAATAATCGAAATAATTTTTAAAAGTATGTACTATTAATCATAATTGTATGCAAATAAAATTTACTTGAACCTATTTGCATATGCATGTAGGTACCTACAAATAGGTACAATAGATTGTAATCTACGCGTAAACTAAAATTTCATACAATGATTACAACTTCAATTACAATTTAAGGGGGAGTAAAGCCCTTATGACACTTGCTTTTTTTTGTATTTTATAAACTTTGAAGAACAGTACCTACTTATAATATAGGAAAATTACACTAAGTGTGAAGAGTTAAGCTATTTAAAGAAAAATACCAAAACGTCAAAAGCTCCCCAAATGCAATTGATAAAAAAGCAGAAGCTGTCAAAAAAAATGTAAAAATTTTTAACTTAAACTTGACGTTTTAAGATTAAAACTCTAAACATGTTGTCAATTTGATCAGTTTATAGTTAAAAAAGCGATTTTTCGCGCGTTTATTAAATTTTATTTCAGATTTTCCGCTCTGCAACAAAATATCAAGTGGGCAGCATTGTTTCGTTTGTTTACTTTTTATCATAATACATATATATTTTGTTCTATCTAACATTTGCTATTTCTTTCTTTCAATCCAAAAGCAATCAATTAAGAAAAAAGCAAGTGTCATAAGGGCTTAAGTAACGCAATGAACATATGTATGCATACGAAATCCCAAATGGAATGAATGATACAGGGAAAAAATAACAGTATTCATTATTTTTAATTAACTTTGAATTAAATAAAAGACACATACTTACATCCACAAGCAAATAACATTAAGTACGATTATATATTTAAATAGGAGGAACTATGGAAAAATGACGCGAACACGGACTAACAGTCTGCGCCTATAGCAAATTCTTTTCAAGTGGTAGATACAACCACTATACTCTAAAGACTTGGTGTCTTCTGTTTACACGAACGAAGCTGCTTGACCCGACAATGGGCGCGGTTGGCCTATCCCTTGTTTCACGGTGAAATCCCGTTGCGAGAATCAGCATGGTTTAGCCTATGAAAGCCCCTACACCGGGATCAAACTTTTAGTTAAATCAGTCACAGAACACATGATTACTAAAACCGAAACAAGAAGAATCACAAACAAAACCAATTACACGATAAAAACGTCTGGAATGAAAACAAGGACTTGAATTGGAACTTTGAATGGCAAGCTTTGTCCTTTGTTTTTACCGCAAATCGAAAATAGCTAGCTTTTAGCCGGCGGAGTTTCGTGCAACGGGTAAACTTCGGCTGCAAAGATCAACGGAAAACAGATCCTTATTATTAGAGACATGTCTAACAAATAACATGATAACAGGCCGGTACGTAAGAATCATATATGTATATCATATACCTAATAAGCGCGGAACCAATGTCGCTAGCGATCGCCATTTAGCAGTGACCCCAACTAGCATTGAAATTACGGCATTCAAGAATCATACTCTCCGTAAAAGATTTGAAGAGGAAAAACTTAAAAGCGGCGTCATAGCTTACGAATATACGAAGGCTTAAGTCAGTGGTGCTGCTGAATAAATAAATAATAATCATATAAGCAGCTGAAAAAATAGGTCTTTAGAACCCAGTCCCCAAAGATGGAATTAGCGATGAGACGTGAAAACTTGTGATGAATAATAACAAGGTAATGAACCAAAAGCTACACTCCCAAACTAATAGAGAAGTTAAAAAAAATATGTACCAGAGAAAACAAGTGGAAATGGGCCAATAACGCCGCTAAGGAAGCACGGGCGGCTGCCAAGACTTTTCGTATAAAGGAGAACTTGGCAAACAACTGAAATTTTGGCATGAATACTACGTCGTCCAATCGTGGACAGACAATATGCACTTGCGATATGCTTACGGAAAATTATATTTTTCCCACCAAATCCTACGACGTATCTGGTAGATATGTATCTTGCTGATGTCATTAAATTTTGCTGGCTGGGTTGGCATATATGTATGCATGTATGTACATATATAAAGGGAATGGTGCCTTGCCAGTAAAATGTCTGTGTAATTGTTTTCTTTTTGAGGGTGTGTCTGTGTGTCTTGCATGGCTTGTTGCCAGCTAAAAGGGAATTCCTTTCGATTGAATTTTATATTGAAATATGTTTTAAAAACAATTAAGAATCTTTAAGACCATTTCTTGACATCGTACTTTAAAGCGAGTAAAGTTAATTTTTAATAAAAACTTAAATAAAACCTAAAAACAGTTCAATTTTTTTTAGTCATTAATGAATTATGGTATTAGTTTGTTTTGTATAAAGACGTGAACACGTTACAGTTTAATCAAATATTTCCTCTTAAAAACAGCTGTGAAAGCAAAACAAACAATGGAAAACGTAAACATATGTTGTTTTACAGTGAAAATACAAACTGACAAAATCATATGGTAATATATGAGACTAAATTGTTATTTAAACGCACAAATTTGACCACTTTAGCTGCATTTAAATTTCAACTGAAAAAATATAACTACATAATTACTTACTTAGATGGCTATTACAAAACGTTTGTTCCATAAGGTGACGTAAGAAAAGTTGGATACCAAGTTACGGCTCTGATTGGTTTTAACCTGGCAAAGCCCAGACCATTCTTGGTCCCTCTTTCATCTCAACTGTGGACACTGAACTCCCCGTGGTGTCACCTGGGGTAGCTGCATTTAATACCCATTAAAAGTAGTGAGTTAAAAAGTGCTGCGCGTTCATCCATAAGAACGATAAAATTTGGTTGAGGCGTCGGGTTAGTAACCCACCCTTGTTAAAACTTGCTTACTATGAAAAAACGGAGGAGAGGTTAACGGACCCCTCTAATGAAGATTAACTACATAATTATTTGACTTAAATATTGACCATTTACGAGTTGATCATTATAAAAAAATTAGTGAGAGCTTTTATATACATACAGGGTCTTATTCATAAACGTACAATAGTGTTTATTAAAGGCTTATTTGACAAGTATATATGGAATAATTGTCAAATAAGCCTTTAATAAACACTATTGTACGTTTATGAATAAGACCAACAATGTATAGGTATTTTATTTATTTTCAATATTTTTAAATTTCTGTTAGATACATGTCTGTAAATTTTGAAATACGTTGTAGGATGTCTGATCGATTTCTTGCAGACACGTCTTTGTTCTTTTTATTCCCTTGTCAGAAAAATTAAAAATTTCATACAAAATTGAATATTTGCAACGTGTAAATGTCAAATTTATTTTAATCAGCTGGGCTCTTGATATTACCTGGTTAAGTGTGCCCTGCCTTGTGCTTTGTTGTTTTGGGTTGTCTGTTCACATATTCGCATATTTTACTTGCATTTTGACATTTTTTTGCTCTTTGCTTGTTTTGTATCAGGGTACACTTATCAGGTAGCCTCAGATAAACAGCTGAGTAACGGTATTTCGTTATATTAATGTCAAATCTTGTTTATGTTTATGTATTTTCTTCCTTTTATACAAACAACAACTGTAGTATTGTAAGAAAAGCTCAAAAGGAAAAAGAAAAATTTTGTGAGTTTTTGTTATTGGTCTCTGACATTCTTATGACGGTTTTAGTTGTTTTTGTAGAACCGCTCCTACCTGATAAGTGTACCCTGTTTTGTATTTAGGTGTTTTTTCTCACTTACTAGCCGGTAATGTCTGTAACAGACAAGTCTGACGAAAATCTGAATTGATTCGTAGGGAATCTTGGTAATTTCTCTTAGAAACCTTTGGGAATTTCGATGTACGAGGTGTCTTTAGGATTTTTTTAACTTTTTCTTTCGGACATGGCTATGTTATTTTTTTTGTGCTTTGTTGTTACGTATTTTGGTCTGTGGGTTTGCTCTTTTCTCTTTGCTGATTGTGCGTTTACCCAGCGTGCAAACTTGACCGACAAAAATAGTCAAAAATAGCTTAACACATTCTTAGCAAATTTTTATTTAAAAAAAAAAAAAATCATAAAAAACAGTTTTAAATTAAAAACTGCTATGAGTAAAAACATTTCGTTTTTTTTAATAGATTTTAATTTGAATCTTTAGTAGAATTTTCTCAGATTACTGCTTGACACGTCGGCTACAAATTTTTCACGATGTGTGATACAGATTTCGCGTCAACCACTTTATATGTTTCGCGAATGGAAATCTGACTGCATTTGTTAAGAATAGATATCGTACAGATCTCGCCCAATTTTGCTGGCTGGGTATGTACATAAGATGTTCCGTTATTTGCATTTTTTTATAAATTAAAAATATTAAATTGATTTTAATTGAATTGGTCGCGGGGTTAATTGTTTGCTAATAATGGACTTAAAAGTGTTTATTGAAGAGATGAAAAACTATAGTGCATATTTATTTGTCTTAAATTTTTTCAGTAAACGAATTATTTTACATATGTAGGTACCTACATACATACTGTTCAAAATTGAATACCTAATTTGTTACCAGACTAGTGCCTCGTTTCTGTATGGTATGTGGGAAGTTTTCCTGTTAGAGACTGAATGAACCAAAATACCTACAAAACAAAATTTTTTTAATGCCTACCTATAAGCTTACATAATTTTAAATTTATACCTATGAACCACAATTTTAATAACTGTAAAACTACATTTTTTCTTAATAGGTATACCTATTTCTCAATGCGAAAACTTTCTCAAGTTGTAAAAACGAGGTACTGGGAGTCCTTAGTTATGTTTATATCGCCCAGGTCATGGTGGAATAAGAAGGTGGGAACGCCCCTAAAACAACAACTTTCTGTAAAATTTCAGCATGTATTTTGTTGTTGCTAATTCCAGCTTGGTTGTCGAAAATGTAGCGAACACACATACACACAGTATGCACAACCATTGTATAACATAAACAAGTGTCCAAGCTAAGTTAGAAATCATATGGCGGAAATAGAAGTCAGCTGATCAGTTATTCCTACCTTGTTGAATATACCTTGGCCCAGGTCTTTATCTCTTTATTTTTTTAAGAAATAAAGGGCTCATTGCAGTTTTTTTACTGATATCTCAGTCGAATGTTTACCAATGTTTTTGGTTTTAAAAAAGAATATTTTTAGGAATAGGTAGGTACATACATATCGTTACCTCAACTGGTATTTTTTGGTAAGCCCAGATTTTTGTTTACATATTTGGATAAATGGTCTGCGCACATATTTTTCAATTAGCCAAAATAATCTCGACCTAAAAAATACAAATTTAGGTCTTTCTATATTAGGGTAGCGATCCGTAGCCCTTGTTGCTCTTCAAAAATTATTTAAGCACACGGACAGCCAGACAGGTCTACAACATAGGAACTATTTGTTAAGGGTCGCTAATAACCAAAAATTTTACTAAGTAGGTAAATACCTATGTACGTAAAATGCTACAAAATTAAAGCGGTTTTAATAATTTTGTTTTAAAGCACCTATGCGCCACAAATTTTGCCGTATTTTAAATCGTCACAAAAAAATTATAAAATAATTAAGAGAAACAGGCACATACATATGTACATACATATGTACCTATAGAAATAAAATCAAATAAATAAAACAAATAAAAAAAATCTAAAATTATTTTAAACACCGACAAAGTGACGACATTTCATGTTTTAAAATGATCATTTGATCGCGCATTTCAATGGCACAGCAGCCAGCGGCAACAGCAAAAACTTTTAAACACTACTACTACATTTAAACTTCATCTACATGTATGTACATATGTATGTATGTATGTTCATAAGTAAGTAAATATCTATAGGTATATGAAAATGTATCTCAATAACACAACACCCCCTCTAGACGATTTAATTCACTTTTTTTCCCACTCCCTTTGTTCACTTACTCATACTACGTTGCTTATGGGTCCCCCTTTTTTGTTTACTTTTAAACACTAAATATCAACAACATGTATTGGCAACCATTCATTGTTTACTTTGCTATAAACCACTGTTGGGCATTCTGCCGCGCGGCGCAAATTCCCTCTTTTATCTTAACTACACGTATACAAAGCATTAGAAATTTTTAGTCAGTCTCAGATGAGTTTTCAAACAAAGCAGTCGGTTACCGCTTGTTTGTTCAATTACACTAACAACAATATGGAATTAATATTATCTGAAACTGCACATATACAAGAACAAATGCGATAGTATTAGTGTGCCTATCAATGCTATAAACACTTTTTATTTAAACTTGCTTTTCGGCTCCAATGCTTGAGTGGTGGTTTTTCTGATGTTTTGTTTTAATAAGAATCATGAATCAATTGAAACCGGTTTTTTTTTCATTGCATGTATCCGCACAGTTGTGTATTCAGTAGCTTAAGGCAATTTAAGAAGAGCTCACAACCGAATGATCAAACAACATAACAACACCATAGTCATCAACAGTTTTTAAAGAAAATAACTAAAAACAAACTTAATGATCACCATCAGTTAACAAAGTCATGACTATATGACTAAAGAAAAAATAAAGAGAACAACAACAAAAAACTGAATCGGATTGTCTAACCGGCAAAACAGCAAAAAAAAAAAAAAAAGAAAAGCTTTGTAAACATTAAAAGATGTTACTTTTTAAATTGAGAAAAGGAAAAATCAAAACAAAAAAAAATATAACATTTAGCCACGACGAAACTTAAACACCCTTCAAAACTTACAAAGCAATTGCTATTTATCAAGAGGAATATTACGACATTCGTTTCGAATCTAAAATCTACTCGATCGATCGAGAAGTCAATGCTTTTAATAGAGGAATTCTAATTAGAATTTTTTAATTTCGATTCGAATCGAATATCTGGCGCCAATCTGGATACCATCTCCGATAGATGGAAGTTTACTTTGAGGATACCCAGTAAGTGGATCGCAGGAAAGCGGCTGTATATTAATCCTTCTGGAAAATTGCTATCTTTATCAAACCCGTCACTAAACCTAGTAGTACTTACTCTGTCAGAGGTGCAAAGTATCTAGAAGTCAGTATCGAAGTTAGTTGTATTGGGAATCAAACGTGGAGGCAAGAATAGAAAAGGCACAGACTGCGATGTTAGTGTACAAATGTGACCTGGACCTCAGTTCACGAAACCTTAGTTTCTCTACAAAATGGTAAACAAAATGATTCTTTTTTTTAGGGCTATAGTCTGGAAGAAAGCTATGAACTCTACCGCAATCGTCTGCAATAGGCAATAGGTTTGATTACAGCTATAACGTTTTTAACCCTATTCAATTGGCTTCTAGTAGATCTCCAGGCGAAGAAGCTGGCACTGAATCCCGCTATAAGACTACGCGCTTTGGGCAGATGTAGACACAGAAAATGCAGTATCGCAAGTATTGTTGGGACTGTCGACTTTATTCTCAGTTTGATTAACTACTCTATACCGGAACCTTTTCTCCGCAGGAGAAAGAAGGGGCGTTTAAAGTCATCTTATGTAGACAACTGCATTGTCGATACCCTGGCATTCCCCTTTCTTCCTGCAAACTCCGCATGGACACATACGCAAGCAGAATTTAAGGAAGCCACTAGTATAAACTGGCCCAAGACAGATCTGAAACGATCCAATGTCTTCTTATTTCGGAAAAACGGATGCTGAGAGAATTATAGCTGCTATTACAAGTCACTTTCAACTTGGCACCAATGCCAATAGAATCGGACTGCCTTTTAAAGACTTTGTAGAAGCTGTCAAGATGCAGAGCAGATTGATTGTATCCAGCCCCTCTTGTTCTTTCGTCTGGCTCTGGACAATGTCCAAATCAGTCTTTTTGGAGCCAGAATACTAGTGAATGTGTCATTCTTATGATATGATTGTGTTAGTGGCTTGTTTTTGAGGGAAATTATTTTTCTCTTTTGTCACTAGGGTGACCATAGTTAAAATTTGCACTGAAAATATTTTGGAATGCAATCACTTCCGCAGCCGCAAGTTTTTCCTAACCTAAGATAGGTTGATACTTCAAAATTGTTAGACCGACCCAATACCAATGTTTCATAGTGTTACACATTGGATGATAAACTTAAATATCTTTTGTAAACATCAGTAAAAGTAGTGGTTGTAAAGACAACTAGATACATACTTTGACGGACCAACAAACATATGTACATACGTACATACATATTTATACATACTTACTATACATGATCATTTCGTTACGTGACCAAACTTTAACAACAGAAACAAGACGAATATAAAGCAAGTCAAAAGTAAAAACAAAACAATAAATAACAACAACAAAAAAGTGGTTCGATGACATTACACATGACACAATGATTCCGTAAAAATAATAAAAATAAAGAAAAAAATAAACCACCAATAAATATATCCATGTATGTATGTATTAATATTTTGCACAGTGGGGCAAAACAAAAAACAATTACACTGACTGACCTACTAGGGAATGGTATGGGAGCTACCCCATATTCACCCCCAACCTAAAAAATTGTCTCTTCAAAGCGTAGGTTTTGTTGTCCAATTACTTTTTGTAGAAAATTTGATTTCGATATCTGTTTCAGTTTCCGAGATATAGCGTATCAAAAATTTTACAAGTATTGTTAATTTGTATGGGAGCTACCCCATGTTCACCCCCTACACAAAAAATTGTCTCTTTAAAGCGTAGGTTTTGTTGTCCAATTACTTTTTGCGGATTATTTGATTTCGATATCTGTTACAGTTTCCGAGATATAGCGTATCGAAAATTTAATAAAAATTGTTAACTTGTATGGGAGCTGCCCCTTTTTCTGCCCCCACCTTATTGTACAATTACTTTTTGTATAACATTTTAGGTCGATAGCTGTTATACTTTCCGAGATATAGCGCATAAAATATTTCACCAAATTTGTGCAATTGTAGGAAAAATACCCCTTCCCCTGGTCCAATCTGAAAAAAACTTTTTCCATTATTTAGGTCCCTATCTTCAGAGCATCTGTGCCAAGTTTGTGGCAAAAGTGACATTATTTACTGGGATATATAGGGATATATGCACGGATTTTGTCCTGAAAAAAATGGGTTATTTTGGGTTTTCGCTTATATCTCGGTCAATAGTGAACCGATTTTGCTGATTTTATAGAGCGATTGTCTGCGTGATATTTCTAACAGTTTGACAGCAATAGCTTTTCTGTATCTTTTTATTTGACTCCGAAAACTTCCCTATCTATAAGGATCCAGAATATATACATATGTATACTTTATGGGGTCGCAAATGGATAATAAAGAAATTACAAACGGAATGACAAACTGATATAGGGTAAATGTACCAATAGTCGGCACTTTAACTTTTTTTCTTTCTTTGACATTATGCTCTTGCGTACGTTACCAGTCTATTTTTGTGACAACAAGTTATTATAATTCAGAATTTGGTTTTCTTTTAGATTATCCTAACTATTTTAAAACATTTTTTTATTAAATTTGAGTAATTTATGTACTTTTGTAAAAACAGCGTTTTTTCCAGTGGTCGGCACCCTATTTCTAATGGTCGGCACAAGATATTTCTATTATCGGCATGGTATATTTTCTTTCAAAATATATAAATTTTTAGCAAACTGAAAATGTTTTTAACGTGTATATATGCAAATAATTCACATTTATACCTATTTTTTGAGTTATTTACTTAAATTCAAAGTTTAGTACATATATAATAAGTATTTACACGTACGCATACACAGGTACCTATAATACAAATTAAAAATTAATTTGTTTACAAAATAAGAAGTAAATATATATTAAAATTAATAATATAGGTATAAAAAGTTGTACGGTTTTTTTTAAATTCATAAGAAAATTAAATCTTAGGAATTAAATGGTAATTATAAGCTTTGCATACAAAATCCATTTCTATCACTTCAATATAGAGTACATTTCCTAACTCGGTGCATTTAAGATGGAACCACTGAGGACAAGAACCGCATCCTACGTTTTTTAAGTCATCGTCTTCACCATCCGTGTCCGATTCCCCAACACGAGTTCCGCATATTTGTTTCCGCCCTCTATTTTCCGTTTTGCTTTTTAAATTTTACGCTCTATTTTTTTCTTTTTTATAGCTTCGGCTTTAGCTTTTTTCATTTTATTCCGATCTCCATGTTTTACATAATTACCTGGAACTGGAGAATTTCTAGTTATTAAGTTATTTTTAAAACTAGGTCTTGAACTTGGGGACTCGCAGAAGACTGTATTTCTAGAAATGACTGAAAGTAGAGACGGGGATCTAATCGATTGAAACAACTGATTGATTGTATTTGTAGAAGTTACTGAGAGTGGAGATGAGGATCTTATAGGTTGAAACATCTGATTGTATTAAGTCAAATCTATATTTGGTGATGGATTCGAAGACGGACAGACGACAGATTGAAAAGTACTATTTAGTGTTCTCTTTTTCTCCGTTTCTAAAATCCCTTCCTCGTTTATAATATACATATGTATGTACCTAATTTGATTGTTACGTTTCCTAAAATTTCAATATTTTGGCCAAGTTCTATTCTTTTCAAAGCAGTTATCTCTTCGGCGACATGTTCTGAATTTATTCCACGTTCTTTTAAGGTTTGAGCTATCTGGTCAATTATCCTAATTGGTATATCAAAATCAGTTTATTTTAGAATTTCATAAGGTTCGTGACAATCACCGTTCAATATTTCCAACTGATTTTTATCACACTTAGTGTAAACTATATTGTTTGAATCAAAAGGACATAGACCACATTTCGGAAGCCCATTCTTAATTGCATCCGTAGTGTCTAGATTGCTTAGAACAGTTTTAAGAAGTGGACAAAACGTGGATTTTGAAACAACCTTGTTGATACTTTCAGGGTTCGCCTGCCAGCTCCTTAGAGTTTTCTTCCATTGGAACAAAAGTTTTGCCACTAGCAGAAAAAACAAGCAATACTGTAACTGTCTCCTCATTACCGCGTTAGATCGAATAGACGTTACGGTATCCTTTTGGCGCCAAACCCCTACCTGTTTTAGAGCACAAGCAGAAGCTTGTTTCGTCGCCATTAAATATTCTTTAAAATATTTTGCGAGTTTTTTTGGATAAGAAAATTTTTTAAATCTTCAAACCATTTTCTTATAAACTCTTTAGTTATTACTGCTCTTCCCTTACTAATACCTTCTTCTTCTCTAATGGCTAAGTTTTTATATCGCTTCAAAAAGCTGGCATACCATGACCTTCCACGCCGACCATTTAAAAAAGCAGTTTTTCTTTCATCTTCTTTGTAAATTGCTTGAACAGTGTTAAGTACATCATCCATTTTTAAAGGATATCCACATTTCGCTATATCATGACACAATTTCACCAATCGTTTTTTTTTACCTTGGTCAAAACTGGGTGTGGGCCCATTTTTCTGAGACCATCTGCAACGCGGCCATGAATACGGTCTTGTATTGTTGATCGGGAAACGTAATAATTTTTACTAACTCCTTTAAAAATTATGCCAAAATACTCATCTCAGTATATTTAAACTATTGCAAAACAAAAGTATAGTACTTCTTTTTTGCATTATTAATGTTGTTGTAGAATAAAAATAACGTATTTCTTATTTATTTGATTTTAAACTTAAAAAATGCCGACTAATGGTACATGCCGAACTTACCAGCACTTACCCTACTATGTGAAGGGTATAAATTGAGCATTTAAAAAACCGCTTGCAAAAAAATCCCAAAGTGCATGATTTAGGGTCAAATTGTTATTTTACTTTTTTATATTCTTACATTAAAATAAATTAAATACACTTACAACTTTGTATAATACATATTTGGTGAATTCACAAGGTCTTGTGAAATCATATATTGTAAAATAATACAACCAAAAAATATGACCGTTGTGAACAACTCTTCGTATATTTGTAGGTGTCGTATTTAAAATCTAAATCAGCTGATACGACCAAACGATAGAAAAACAAACACATATTTATGTACATAAATCTGGTGCTGCTCTTGGCTTAACCTAATAATTTGTAGAAATTAGACCCATGAAAACACAAAATAGTCTATATCTAACCTGGTTAGAATCTCTAAAATCCATTAAAATAAGCAGAGTTTTAGTAAAAAATCACAAGAATTTTGTTATTTTTTACGTAAACAAAAAACAGCTGATGTGTCAGAGAGCAGTGCCGGCTATTTTTGCCGGCGGAGGCGGCTTAAGGAATCTTCTTTGGCGGTTTTGCCTAAGTTTTTAGTATAGACGTTTTTAACGGATGCGAGTGCTAGCGGCTCTAAAAATAAATTAAAAAACTCGCCGTTTCGTTTTAGGCGCTTGGCGTATGACTTTGTATATAATACGACATCACAATAAACATATCAAACAAAGTTGTATTGTTTCACAACAAGTTTCGTATGAAAAGCAACAACAAAATTTTTATGCTATTGTGAAATTATATGACAATAATACAATATGCTATTGTATCGTACCTTGTGAATTCGCCAATTGTACATATGTATGTGATCACTGCCTTTAATATTTTAAACAACAACAACAATAAAGATGATGATTACAATAAATCTAAATAAAAAAAGCTGTTCAGTAAAAATCACTTGCTTTAAAGAAGAAATATAAATAAAACTTGAACTGGCAGCAATAACTACAACAGCAACAAAAAAATTTAAAAGAAATAAAAAATTAAACTTCCATAATAATCATCACGAGTCTAGTGGCAGTTTCTTTTTTATTTGGTTTTTGTTGCTATAGTCTTTAAATTGAGGGAATCTCGCCTTTGAGGCGACTTATTCATCATCGATATACAAACATACATGCATAAGTATATACATCCATACAAACGAGCGTAATACAAGCCTACAAAATATCAAAACAACAAGATCGAACCTAACGAACTGGTTGAACATACATTCATACTGGTATGTATGTATGTGAAGAGGAGTGTGCATTTGTTGTTTTTTTTTGTATAAGGAACATACATAAATCAATTTCAAGTTGGGCATGTATGTGTGTGTGTATGTTTTTTATTAAAACACATTCTTTGGTTTGTTCGTATTCATATGAGCTTTGGGTTTAACGAAGTGACTGATAGATTGTACTACATATTTACAACATACATATGTACGTAAACCAGTCAGATATATGTATGAGTAAGTGTGCACGTAGTTTTTAAACATCAACACCAACAATAATAATAATACAAAGAGCAACAAAAACAAAAGTTTTTTTTTATGGCAAAAGATCACTCAGACTTACGTCGCCACTAAAAGACAACAAAAACGTGTACATATGTATGTATCTACGTGAGTGCGTGTGTCGATGTTTCTATAAACATTTCTGTCGTCTGTCTTTTTTAACTGGCAAACGACAAGATTAATTTTTTTGTATATATGTAACTTGTTATTGTGTCTTAAATCTATTTATCTATCTGGCAGACAGCGTTGCCATCTTAGCTGTTTTCGCCCTATTTATTTAGCGCGTTTTTATTACCTCTGACTTCTAGATTTCATGTTCATACATATGCACATGCACTACATAATTAAATAAGAGATAATTAATAAAAATTAAAGGTAATTTTTAATAAATTTATGAAAGAAAATGCATAAAAAAATTGCAAATTGTTTTATTTACCTGACTCTGTTTGGCACCTTATCACTGCCTCGTTTAAAAAGTTGGCACTGCTGCGCAGCAGGTAATTTAACCCGTTGTTTTTTTTTCCAAAAATTAAAAACGGCTGGAAGGATTTAGTTGGCTTTTTTTTTACTTGTATTTTGGAAGATCTCCTCTTCATTTTGCGAAATAAGTCGCTACTGAACAGGCTCACGATATGCCACGAGTGACAATTTTGTCACTTTCGTGAGCCTTAAATTTTTTAGCTCTAATTTTTTAGCTACAAAGAGTTTTTCCAAAATTAATTTTCAAATTAAAAATTTATTTTTGTAAGAAAATACTGCTCAAAATATTATTTTTATATACCCAAAGTGTCTAAAACTATTTGCCAAGTGGTTTTAAGCTTCCTTGTTAATAGCGTTACTTCAAGTACATCAAATGAAAATACACAAAATTTTATTTTTGCAGCTGCTTTGGTGGCCACGATGTAGTCTGTCCTATTATTAAGTTTGTTGCAAGTATCAGCACTTGCTAAACTGAAAAAACGTGCAGGCTTCAAAATTTTTCTGGAGTGGGCCAAGTCTTTGTGCACTATGGCAGCCATCAGGAGCATAGTACACAATAATGATTCTAAAAATACTTATTATAACTGTTTTTTTTTTTGAGCCAGAAAAATCTGCATAAACTAGTTAACACTGTTATTTTTTAAATTATGTAAAGGATAAAATTCGAAGCAGTTAAATCTCTGGCAACGCTGTTAGCAAGTTAACTATTTGACACTGTCAGATTGTCCGTTAGAGCTTGCTCTATAATTTAAATACTATCTGCAATCTATTAGTTTGTTAAATATATATTTATACATATGTCTATCTGTTTTTGTGTATTTTTGCTTCTCTAATTGATTGTCTCGCTATTGACTTTGTATGCCCTACACCATCAAAGGTAGAAAATGGGTAATAGGAGTTTTAGCTGGTGCTTGTGAAGCGCCAACCTTAATTAGAAAATTTGACCACAAATACAAATCAACTTATTAATTAAGAATTTGCTATTTTAGACTGAAATACAAATCGAATAGTGCGATCTCTGAAAAAATTCGATATAAATCGAGAAAATTTATCACCGACTTCAAAAGCAGCAAGTTTAGATAGAAGCGGTCAATGCCAGACTCGATCAAATGCTTAGAAATATCTAGAGCCAGCACTTTACTTACGCCAAAATATAAAATGGAAGTACACCATTTTTCCCTTAGAAAGGCTAAGAGGTCCCCTGTAAAACGTCCTCTATAAAAGCTATACTGACGGTCGCTTAATAAACCGTTAAACTTCAGATAGTTAACGAGGTGATAGTTAACCATACTTGCCGTAACCTTGGGGAGTGCTTTACAAATAGCTATTTGGGAAATAGTTTTCGGGGTTTTCCGCTTTTTCCATTTTGAGGATCGAAAAAACACTTGCTAGCCTTCAAGTTATAGGGAATACCCTGGCACGGTATGTTCTGCTGAAACGGTTAGGCAATGGACGTGCTAGAATCAAAGAGCATAGTTTCAGGACCTGTGCTGGTATATCGTCGCATTCGTTTCAAATCGAAACTTTACTCTATCGATCGAAATTTCAACGCTTTTATTATACTTATAGAAACTCTTATAACAATTTTTTGATTTTGGCTAGAATTGAATGCGGCGATTTGTTCACATTGGTAAAGGGTACATATGAATCGACACAGCCGAATAAACTTGTTGAATTCTTTTGTATATTGTGCGATATCTAAACAGATGATTAGTTTGAGTTTATAGGGGTTTCCACAACAGTTGCTATTTAATCTGTATTTGTTTAATAAAGTAATTTAAAATAAAACTATTGTTGTTTTCTCCAAAGTTAAGTAACGCTCGTTTGCCTAAACAACGTCGTAATTCAAAAAAAGCCATTTAAAAAAAAAAACGGTTGAAGTTTTCGATTAGCTTACATTTACTAGGAAAAACAAGTGAGATTTTCCCTTTAAAAGTTAAAAGAATAAATAATTTAAAGATAAAATTTATACACAGTATAAAGCATACCACAACTAACAATTCTGTAACGTTAACTGTAAAAATGAATTTTTTAAGTTGTGACGTTGTTTTAGCAAATGAGTAATATGTACTTATGTACATGTTTAATCAACGTTTATTAAAAAAATATTTTGTATAAATTTAAAAATTGTTTTTTAATTATGTTAATTTGTTTGCTTATACACCAATATGGTTTAAGGCTGCACAGTGGGCTATTAGACATTAAATTCATATGTATATCTTAATTAAATGTAGAAATTGAAATAAAAAGTAAATAACTTGCGAAAAAATAAAGCTTCTTTTATATTTTCTCTTAATTTTAAGTAATTTTCTTCTTGATTTTAAAACCACTTTTGGTAGGCGATTTAAAAAAGGAGCAGCGGATTTGTGTTTCATAGAAAAACATTTATAATTTACGTTAGCATGGTATACCTCGGTGGCTCTACTATAGGCGACTTCCTCCAATTATTATACCCTTCACATAGTGATAGGGTATATATCACTTTGTCATTCCGTTTGTAATTTCTTTATTATTCATTTGCGACCCCATAAAGTATATATATTCTGGATCCTTATAGATAGGGAAGCCGATTTAGCGTTGTCCGTCTGTCCGTCTGTCCGTCTGTCCGTCTGTCCGTCTGTTGAAATCAAGTTTCCGGAGTCAAATAAAAAGATACAGACCAGTTAATGGTGTCAAACGATCACAAATATCCCGCTAACAATCGCTATTTAAAATCAGCAAAATCGGTTCACAATTGACCGAGATATAAGCGAAAACCCAGAGTAACCCATTTTTTTTAGGACAAAATCGGTGCATATATCCCTATATATCTCAGTAAGTATAGTCACTCTTGCCACAAAACTTGGCACGGATACTCCTAAAGAAGGGACCTAAATAATGGAAAAAATTTTTTCAGATAGGACCAGGGGAAGGGGTATTTTTTCTACAATTGCACAAATTTGGTGAAATATTTTATGCGCTATATCTCGTAAACTATAACAGCTATCGACTTAAAATGTTCTACAAAAAGTAATTGCACGCTAAGGACTACGCGTTAAAAAAAAAATTTTTTGGGTGGGGGCAAAAAAAGGGGTAGCTGCCATACAAATCGACAATTATTATCAAATATTCGATACGCTATATCTCGGAAACTATAACAGATATCGAAATGAAATGTTCTACAAAAAGTAATTGTACGCAAAGATCTACACTTTAGAGAAAAAAAATTTTTGGGTGGGGGCAAAAAAAGGGGTAGCTCCCATACAAATCGACAATTGTTATAAAATATTCGATACGCTATATCTCGGAAACTATAAGAGATATCGAAATGAAATGTTCTACAAAAAGTAATTGCACGCTAAGGGCTACTCCTTTAAGAAAAAATTTTTTGAGTGGGGGCAAAAAAAGGGGTAGCTCCCATTCAAATCGACAATTACTATAAAATATTCGATACGCTTTATCTCGGAAACTATGACAGATATCGAAATGAAATGTTCTACAAAAAGTAATTGCACGCAAAGGGCTACGCCTTAAAGAAAAAATTTTTTTGGGTGGGGGCAAAAAAAGGGGTAGCTCCCATACAAATCGACAATTATTATCAAATATTCGATACGCTATATCTCGGAAACTATAACAGATATCGAAATGAAATGTTCTACAAAAAGTAATTGCACGCAAAGGGCTACGCCTTAAAGAAAAAATTTTTTTGGGTGGGGGCAAAAAAAGGGGTAGCTCCCATACAAATCGACAATTACTATAAAATATTCGATACGCTTTATCTCGGAAACTATGACAGATATCGAAATGAAATGTTCTACAAAAAGTAATTGCACGCAAAGGGCTACGCCTTAAAGAAAAAATTTTTTGGGTGGGGGCAAAAAAAGGGGTAGCTCCCATACAAATCGACAATTATTATCAAATATTCGATACGCTATATCTCGGAAACTATAACAGATATCGAAATGAAATGTTCTACAAAAAGTAATTGCACGCAAAGGGCTACGCCTTAAAGAAAAAATTTTTTTGGGTGGGGGCAAAAAAAGGGGTAGCTCCCATACAAATCGACAATTATTATCAAATATTCGATACGCTATATCTCGGAAACTATAACAGATATCGAAATGAAATGTTCTACAAAAAGTAATTGCACGCAAAGGGCTACGCCTTAAAGAAAAAATTTTTTGGGTGGGGGCAAAAAAAGGGGTAGCTCCCATACAAATCGACAATTATTATCAAATATTCGATACGCTATATCTCGGAAACTATAACAGATATCGAAATGAAATGTTCTACAAAAAGTAATTGCACGCAAAGGGCTACGCCTTAAAGAAAAAATTTTTTTGGGTGGGGGCAAAAAAAGGGGTAGCTCCCATACAAATCGACAATTATTATCAAATATTCGATACGCTATATCTCGGAAACTATAACAGATATCGAAATGAAATGTTCTACAAAAAGTAATTGCACGCAAAGGGCTACGCCTTAAAGAAAAATTTTTTTGGGTGGGGGCAAAAAAAGGGGTAGCTCCCATACAAATCGACAATTATTATCAAATATTCGATACGCTATATCTCGGAAACTATAACAGATATCGAAATGAAATGTTCCACAAAAAGTAATTGGGCCATAAGGGCTACGCTCTTAAGAAAATTTTTTTTGAGTGGGGGCAAAAAAGGGGTAGCTCCCATACAAATCGACAATTACTATAAAATATTCGATACGCTATATCTCGGAAACTATGACAGATATCGAAATGAAATGTTCTACAAAAAGTAATTGCACGCAAAGGGCTACGCTTTAAAGAAAAAATTTTTTGGGTGGGGGCAAAAAAAAGGGGTAGCTCCCATACAAATCGACAATTATTATCAAATATTCGATACGCTATATCTCGGAAACTATAACAGATATCGAAATGAAATGTTCTACAAAAAGTAATTGCACGCAAAGGGCTACGCCTTTAAGAAAAATTTTTTTGGGTGGGGGCAAAAAAAGGGGTAGCTCCCATACAAATCGACAATTATTATCAAATATTCGATACGCTATATCTCGGAAACTATAACAGATATCGAAATGAAATGTTCTACAAAAAGTAATTGCACGCAAAGGGCTACGCCTTAAAGAAAAATTTTTTTGAGTGGGGGCAAAAAAAGGGGTAGCTCCCATACAAATCGACAACTATTATAAAATATTCGATACGCTATATCTCGGAAACTATAACAGCTATCGACTTCGAATATTCTACAAAAAGTAATAATCAAATAATTCATACATTTTGGAGAAAAAGTTGGAGAAGAGCAGGGGGACTAGACATTTAACAAGTTTTATTAACCTTCAAATATGAATAATGTCGAAAACTTTTAAAACTCTCGACCTCAAATCTTCTTCATCTATTTCTATTATTCATACGAACGTTAAAATTTTGTTATTTTTTCTTTAAAACTCGCACAATGTTTTTTATTATATTATTTGCAGTACAAAATTACTCGGCTGGGTATATTTAAAGACCAATGTGAAGGGTATATAAGATTCGGCACAGCCGAATATAGCGCTCTTACTTGTTTTTATTAGATTAGTTACTGACCAAGCAAAGATTTTGGTTATTGCTTTAACGATGTTGTAAGGTATTGATTGTTCTTCCCGTAACCGCTTTGGGACCTCAAAGCTCTAAGTCATATTTGATGATGCGAAATATTTCTAATTGGATGTGGCCATCATGGTCATATTTTTGCTTATAACTTAAAAATTAAAAACCTATAATTGCCTTTAAATGGTTAAAATTTAGGATAACATAAATTAAGAAACGCGATTTCGGTTCAAAATGGCCTCTAGAAGTTTGTGAAGGATGTGAGCTTATAAATTTAAGTATTTAAAGGGAGTAAAGCGCAAAATAGTTTAGAAAAAGCGCATAACTAATGAAAAAAATAATTAATTGTTTAAAGTATTTTTGATTGCGTTTTATACAAAATTTAAAAAAAAAGAAATTTCTTTAAAAAACCAAACTTTTAAGAAGATGTGACGGGTGTGACTTTTGTTATCATTTATAAAAGTAAATATTATTTTCCTTTTTAAAATCGTTTTGCTTTGAATTGCCCTGATTCCTATCAAATAAAATAGATTTGCGTTTTAAGAGCTTGTGTGTGTGGTTTTTTCGTTAATAAGGAATTTTTAAAAATGTTCTATGCTCCATCAACACCTTCATTATTTATAGACATTTCGAATTATATCAGCACATGTTGAAACTTTTGTATTCTCTTAAATGAAACAACAACACAAACAAATTAATATTTACATATAAGAACACACCCAACAAACCAAAACTATATAGAAAAAGCTTACAACAAGTTTGTTATCATAAGCTTAAGCTTATGAATTTCGTGTGAAATCAATCTATTGCAAAAGGTTTGATATAAATTTTTTAATAAATAAAACCGATTCCTTTTGATAATATTAGTTGTCAGTGCTTACAAAAAGCTTAGAAGTTTAATGCTAAAACAAGCTTGCAGAAAAATAGTTCTCCAATAATAATTGAAATAAGCTTAAATTGGTAATAGTTTTCTAAAATTTTATTTAAAATTTTATGCCATACTTTTTAACTATATTTTTGCCTTTTTTTTAAACTGCAATTCGCTTGTCGGCAGAGTAAAGAAACGGAGACTGCCATTTATCATTTGGTTACACGAGTCGAGGAGGCTTTGGGGCCAGGAAAATGCCCTTCTGTGCCTTCATCGATATACAGGGTGCCTTTGATAGCCCACCTTATGAGCCGATTGAATTCGGCATGAGAAGAAAGGGCATCCCATCGGTCTTTAACGACTGGGTGGTAAGGATGCTACTAGCTTCCAGGGTTGTGACCCTTGCTCTAGGTGGCTCGTCTAAAAACTATTAGGGCCACTTCAGGATGGCTACAGGGAGTCGTATCATGACTTCTGCCGTGGAACCTTGTGATTGACGGTTTACTTGAGAAGTTGAACGACTTGGGTTTTAGGATTTTTGGGTACGCGGATAATATAGTCACCTCAATCGTCGGTTCAGATCACTGTACCATCTCTAACTGTATGCAAAAGGCCTTGGGCATCACTCCTGGGTGATGAAGGGAATAGGGTTTGACTATTAACCCGGTGAAGACCACTTTGGTATAATTTACGAGAAGGAGGAACACCTCACTGAGAGGGCCCACGCTATCATATTTTCTGATAGTGTAAAGTACCTAAGGGTTAACCTGGGAAATGGGCTCTAATGGAAAGATTACTTTGGGAACGTGGCAGACAAAAGGCGTTTTACGCCTGTCAGAGACTCTTTGGTTAGACATGGAGCCTTCGGTCAAGTAAGGTGTATTGGTCGTTTGACACATTATTATAAGTCCCATAGTCACCTACGCGGATTTTGTGTGGCGGCCGAAGGTGGAGCAAGTTGGGGCCAGGGACGTTCTAAGGCACATTCAGTACCTTGTATATATTGGTATTACGAAGGTTTAATTCAACTAATGCTATAGGGGTTATGGTTGGAATACTTAGCCCTGCTCCATTTGTCTGTAACCGGCAGTGCACGCTCAGGCGTCTTACGACTTTCGGATATAAACTTCCTGAAGGGTAGAGTTAGGTTGACATATGCGGATAGCGAGAGATCTGGTTCATAATTCTATTTCTAGGGTTATGTAGGAGATTCCTAGGATACAGATCTTTGCTAGGATAAAGCGCACCAAACAGTTACCCTGGGGAAATGCAATGGTTTTTGATCTTTTAATCGAGGGTTGCGGGTTCTTAGAGACCAGTAACGGCAGCTTTGCTGGCTGACGTGGTCGTTGTAGTGAAAATGAGCCTTGTCGCTTTCAAAAACAGGATTTACAATGCGAAAACGCTTAAACATTGCTTCACAAAAATGTTTGCGTAAATTAAAGTCACTTTCTCATAGCTCTTGAAAGATTTGAATTTTAAAGGGATGAAAATTCAGTTCAGTTTTAAAATTTCATGAATAATCGCTCTTGGAAGTCCTAGTGAGGCTTGCTTTTTTCCGTATTAAAAGTCGCGGATTTTCACGTAAACCGCTTTCAAACAGTTCAATGTTTTTGGGAGTCCTCGAAGATCGATTGGTCCCTGGCCGTATGTAATTTATAGTCGAAGCTGTTGCGCGGTCAATGACGCCGAATACCAAACTTTGAACAAAATTGTGGGCGAGAAATTACGTAAAAATCATTTTTCTCAAAAAATGTATCCACAGCGAACGCGCGATGCTCCCTCGACCATTGCGACATCGTGGCTGACAAAACCGCACATTCGATAATTCCAACGCGGCCACCCTTCCTTCCTCCGCACCGTTTATAACTTTTTTAATATGATCGTATTTAAGAATATAAATTTTCCACCAGACACCCTGTATAAAATGCCTTATAACAAGCTATTTCTCCAACACAGTTATATTTTGCTTTGAAAATGGTTTGTTGGGCATAAACTCTTGCAAAGTATTGGTGTGTGCCAATCAATTAAAGTGGGTTGAAGCAATAATAAAAAAAAAATTAAAAAAATTTTTAAAACTAAAAAAAAATCTAAACAAAATTCCGATCTCCTACAAAAAAATACAAATCAGAAAGAAAAATAATTAAATAAATAGAAATAAATAACAGCAACGAATAAGCAACACAAATGGCGCTGACTCGTAGCAGCGGCTGGCTGAAATGAAAACTGAACCGAGCAATGGCAACAGCAACAAAAAAAAATAAATAAATAAATAAAAAATGAAATAAAAATAAAAACGAAAGCCATAAATAAATAAAAGATTTAATAAAAACCGAAACATTTTTTCGCTAAAAATAAATTTAAACACAAATCAACAACACAAAGCATTTTATAAAAAAAAAAATATTTTAAAATCAGCAAAAATATCTAAATAAGTAAAAAAAATTTAGAAAAACAACAACAACAACAACAAAAAAGCATTAGTATACAACAACAACTCATATCCGCACAACTTAAACACAAAGTTAAATACTGAAACCATTTTTTATTTCTTTTTTGTAAAATTTTTGCGCAAATGCCAGCAAAAAAAAAATTAATCAAAAACTGACGTATTTTGTTGTTGTATCTCTACAGTGAATACGATAAAAATAGAAAAAATATTTTAACACAATAAACATACATTTTGTAAGTAAGAACGTTTGAATTAGAGGTCTGCAGCGAATAAGTTTTCAAATAACTTTTGAAATTTGACGTAAAAAAGAGTACAGTGAACTCTCGGTAATGTGAAATTCAAATATAGTGAGCTAGTAATGTTAACATCCATTTTTTATATTAACGGTCTAAATAGTGAACATAGTTTAATGGCTCTAAATAGTAAACAAAGATGTTGGCGATTTTTGTTAATTTTCTAATTTTTGGGATTCCCCGAATAAATAACTAATGCAAGCATACATACTTTGAATTTTTTCATAAAGGTCAGTTGCCTTTCGTTGCGCATAAAAATCATTTGAACCTATGATTTTTATTTTGTTTATAACTTAATATAAACAAAAATGCCTTTGAGTAACCGAAATTTTTTAACCACTAGCTGGTCCCGCAGACCCCACGTATACCATTTGGGTCCTTAATGCTGCCAGACAAAAAGAACGATAACCGGTTTCGCAAACTCGATGTAATGAAAACCAGCGTGCTCCAGACTCTGTTGGCAAATGCCATAACACTCGTGTTTAATACCCCATACATTTCCTTCAGGAACAAATACACTCCAGGCAGTATGCTCTAGAGCACACAAGCACTAGGCAGTTACACAAAATATGCTTAACATTCTCCTTATCCCGCGGTACACTACAGAATCGACAATAATTTCCTGCCAATCGTCCGATCAATGACACGTTATCATCCCTATTAGAAGTCTACAATCGCTCCTTCATAAAGACAAAATATAAACCTCGTCATTCTTGGGTCATAAAATCTCCAAATAATCGTGAAAACTCCACACGAAGTGGTATTCACGCAGACCTCTGAACCTAACCACAGAGTCTATACTTTAATTATAAAACTGGAGTGGAGCACCAACCTCAAATACCCTTTACATAGGCAAATCGACCACTTGCCTCGCCAGCTCGTCCGCTATTTCGTTCCCCTCA
Source organism: Melanophora roralis (assembly GCA_963583895.1). Lineage (NCBI taxonomy): Eukaryota > Metazoa > Arthropoda > Insecta > Diptera > Rhinophoridae > Melanophora > Melanophora roralis. The sequence continues at coordinate 68,465,928 of OY757191.1, read as the reverse complement.
ATACCCTTGTGTCTTACAATCTACCAATGGGTTTTTTGCTCGCCTGAACAATTTAGAATCAAGCAAGGTTCGCGGAGATTGCCTTAATCGCCGTCTGCATATCAAAAAATAATTTCAGCTGAGAATTCTTCGTCCGAGAGGACAAGGCAATGACGGTGGAAAACTTTACAGCACTAAGTGTAAAATGTAATGTTGGAAAATCTAGCATTTGTTCGACACGCAAGAAGAAGAATAATATTTTAATGTGACATACTTTGGGTTTTATTAGTTCATATTATCGCGAGTTTACTGTATGCACTTGTATTCGCTTGCGGTCTGGAATTACGGAAGATAACTTAACCGTTGTTTGTCAATTTGTGTTTTCACTTACACATATATCATAAATAAATAAAAAACTAACAGAATTAACCAACCACTGTGTTTGTTTCTGATCAATTACTTTTGCGAGAACAAATATAGCCGTATTTGATATATGTATACTTTCATCAACAAATTGAAATTTTTCGTCAGAAAGCAAAAAAAGAAGAAGTAATCTCAAATAAAAAACGCTGTCAAGTAACGGCGGATACATACATACACACATAGTTGGCGTTTATCACATTCCTAAAAAAAATACGTATAAGAGTTCATCCTTTGAAATACTCAAGTTTACAACCAGTTCAAGTGTATCCGTGCAGCTCTATAGTACCTATTTGGAGTTATGTAGACACTGTGGGCCTTATGCAATATCCTATATCGTTTTCTTTTCTGTCAAAAATGTTGCTTTAATGTTGTAATACGCCATTCTGTTTGTTCTTTTCTCAAAATAGGGACAGCATTATTTTCGAGCCATAATTTATTTTCTGATTTTTTAACGTTAAAAAAATATTTTACTTTTGTGAAAATTGTTTTTTGTGGAAAACTAATGTGTCGATTATATACAACAACACAAGCACAACGGCAACCAAAACTACTCAGTTGCCACATTGGTTATCATTTGTTTATTAAAATGGCAACTGTTAAACGTCAGTTGTCATCTGTAAAAAAATTTGGGCAACTGACAACCTAACTGAAGTTGGGCTGCCATACGTAAACGAAACATCATTTTTTTATTTTTGAATATGGCAATCGAATTTTAAATATTTATGTTTGTTGTTGTTGTTTCCCCATTATCCATCAAAAATTACTCCTAATCGGTTGTAAAAATTTATTTATTTTAGGAATTGTTCCCAGGGTTACTACATTTATAGCTGGTGTTGTTGGTTGAAGTTTATCTAAGTATATGTACATATGTATGTATGAATGTTTGTCATTGTTTCTTTTGCCAGTTATCAGCAGATATAAAACAAATTCTTCCTGAATATTGTCTGTTTAGTTTAATTATCTTAGTTAACCTAATGAGACTTTTTAGATATAAACAAAAAACATTGAAAAATATTTAAAAAATGCAACAATTTGCATCCAAGGAAAACCGAGTAGACATAACCGTTATTCTATTTCAATTACAGTTTTAAAAATTTTTTTAAATTAAATTTAATTCAATTTTACTTTATTGATAAAGTAGGTTTTGTTGACTTTGTTTTTTTGGTAAAAACTCCAAAATTTTTTTTTTGAGATTTTTGATATGCATTTTGGCGATGGAGCCTGAAGAAAGCTGACAACCCTGTGCTGAAGAGTCAACGTTTAGTAAAGCGTCGAACTGTCTACGGTAGTGCAGAGTATTTGGCAGAAACATTGGGATCTTCGCCAACAAGCGAGTCACCATTAGGTCCATTAGTAAAGTACACTTTACATCACAACTAGGGCGAATGCCGAACAGCTTTAAACAAGATGGCAATGCATTCAAACATCCTTCTGGATACAGGCGATCGACTACTTCTGTGGAATTTCCTTCCCTTCCTGTAGACTCTACGTGGACTGGAAAACCTGTAGGATGTGGCTTACATTGCCTATCTTTTCTAGGATAGCGGCTGGTTTGTGGCCAGAGGCATCCACCCATTTTAGTTAACCTTTATCTTTTTAGAGGTCGAAAATTTCTTATCTGATATAATATGTATTTGTTTTTTTATCTCTTTATTCCTGCAGGTATTACAAAGGGGCCGTAGAAAGAGCCTCAAGTAGGCTGCACCTAATTATTTAATCACTTAATCACTGGCGCTGCAACCTGTTGTTGTTTTTGACCTGCTTATTGAATGCTTTTCAAGCACATCGTTGTTGTGCATGCTCTTTCCAGCTCGTTACACCAAGGGTTTGCATATCTTCTTCCGATTGGTCCACCCACTGGAGTCCCGTACTTCTCTGTCTCCTCTTTCTATTCGCCCGACATAGCCTAGCCAGCGCAATCGCTGCAACAACATACGCTTAACTACATTCATGTCAGTGAGTACATAACCCATACAGCCCCCGATATTTTCATTGATGGTTTTAAGCCTGATCGGGATGTTGAATTCAATAAAATCTCAGAAGAACTTTTAACAAGTCAGTTGTATCTATTGGTTTCAGGGCAGAGGTGAAATATTCGGACTACAAACTTCCTGCCAATTTCACTCTAGCCGAGAATTTTTTTTAAGCCATATCAGCCACTGAACCTTACAGGTGCTTCTAAATTGAAAACTTTCAAAGGAATAATTTTTATTTATAGTAAAACGCTAATCAAGGCAAACCTAACTTAATCCTTGACTGTCCAAGCGCGTTAGGACTGTTTTAAGGAGGCGCATATTGCTTGTAAATTTTACTAAAAGAAACATGGGTGTCCCGGTTGACTAGTTAGCCAGGTCGCGAAGTTCGATTCCCGCCAAAGATTTAGGTCAGTCCGTTTGATTTCTATTTTCATTCTTTCCATCTTTTTGATCCCAAAGGGATCAAATAAGCGGACCCTAGTGAGCTGTATCCTTTTCTTCCAATATCTGCCTGTTCTACCTAACCTAGAAAGAACATACAAATTTTACTTGCAATGTTAACGTGTCACTGCATGCTTGGAAATCCTGCAGAGTGAATGGAACTCTCTTCATCGACCACTTTCGTATTAAAACGGACAAGGAAAAATTAAAAGCAGTTTTCCACCTTTCCTACGTATGCCCTGTCCTATCTGCCAAGAAACATAGATTTCTTGCCGTTCATACACTGAATGACTTTTGTTAGATATTTAAGGTCATATTCTATGGAAGAACCCATATATTGTATTTATCTATCAATTGTCTATAGTGCCGTAATCAGTTTTGTTTTGAATTATTAATAAATTATTTTACAATGTAAAATTTACATTTAGTTATTGTTTTACTATTACATACAGACACACATACAAACATACATTAAATATTGTAATTGTGATTGATTTGTTACAAATTTGTAGTTTTTGTTATTGAAAACAGCAAAGCGTACAATAACTTTTGTAAATTGTAAATTAACACTTGTGCACTTGATTACAAACTACATTTGTATGCATTGTGCTTGTACCGTGTTGCCAAATCGAATTCAGCAGGTCACCTTAAATTCAAAAAATATTAATCCTAAATTTGTAACTTTTTTTACAATTTTAGATTCATTTTCACTCTTCCAATATTTTTTTTTTAAATTTCTGAAAAAGGCAAAACTATACTTTTACCACATTTAAAGCTGTAGTTGAGTTTCATTAGAAATTATAGCGAGCTGTTACTCAATAAAAATTCAAAAGAGAGTTAAAAAGTTCCAGCAAAAATTAGGAAATTAGTAAGTAGTCAAATTACTAACATTGTCATATCTAAATTTTAGAATTTTGTTCACCCTAAATTCCCCCCTACACAATTTCTAAAACTAAAAGTTGCCCTAAATTTTGGATGAAAACGAATTTATTATACCCTTCACATTAGTGATTAGGGTATATGCAAGTTTGTCATCCCGTTTGCAATTTCTTTAATATTCATTTGCGATCCCTTAAAGTACATATTTTGTTGATCGTTATAGATAGGAAATCTGATTTAGCGATGTCTGTCTGTCCATTTAAATGTTGAAATCAAGTTTCAAAAGCCCCTTAATATTTCTCGGACCTGTTTGAGGTTTCAAAACATGAGGTATACTGGCCAAAACTTTGCTGTTTGAATTCAGCAAAATCGCCCGATAACTGACAGAGATATAAGTCAGCAACCACGCTTACCTCTGTTTATTATTCTCAAATTTGTACATAAAACCTCTACAACTGGCTCAAAATTGCCCCTACACGGATGCAATGTAAGACCGACTCCAATTAATCTTTTCTTACAAACATTTTTGTCAAATATACTCATTCCCCATCTCCGCACTCCTAACAGGGCTGTAATACAAAAACTAATTAAAAAAATTTTTTTAATCGCTTTAACAGCTTCCAGGGTGCTTCTACAAAGGTGAAATGTTGGGCCGACCCCAATTAATTTTTCCTCCCCAACATTTTCGTGGAACATACTTCCCTCAATTTCCAATTCCTAGCGGGGTTGCCATACAGAATTTAAAAAAAATTTGGAAAAAAAATCCCTACAACCTCGCCGGAGACGCCCTTAGAGGAATAATATGTATCACAGACTCCCATTAGTTTTTTCTTCCAAAAATATTTCTAAAATATACTAACCCCCATATTTGCATCACCTAAGGGGGTTGCCATACAAAATTTACAAAATTATATAAAAACGCCCATAACTTCCCTAGAGTCGGCCTTAGAAAAATTAAGTGTACGCCCGACCCCCATTAGTTTCCCCTCTAAAACATATTCCTTGAGCAAACTTACCCCCTATCCCTATCGCCTAAAGGGGCTCCCATGCAAAGTTTGGGAAATTATAATAAATCCTCACTTACAGCTTCTAGGGTGCCCGTGGATAGGTCAAATGTAGGACAGACCCAAACTCATTTTTCCTTGCAAATATTTTCCTAGAGCAAACTTACCTCCTATTCTCCACTCCCCTAAGGGGGTTGATATACAAAATTTGAAAAAAACAAGGGTAAAAACTCTTACACATTCGGCACAGCTGAATATAGCGCTCTTACTTGTTTTTTTCTTTTTTTAATTTATCGTCTAACAAGTTGATTCATTTGCTTTTTAATATTTTTTTCGTTTAGTTGTTATTACGTAGCAGTTTTTTATTTGATTTTTATTATAATTGTTGTTGTGTTTTTTTTTATAAATATGACAAAGAACTGATTAGCAAATTTTTTTTAAACCTTTAAAAAAGTGGAAAATTTTGTTAAACGAAATAGTTGTGGAATAAAAATTTCATTTGTATGTTTAAGGTGTTGCTGTTGTTTTTTTATAGAGACACTAATTGTTAATTAAACAAATAATATGAAATGTTTACATTAAATTTTAATTTAAGGTGTTTAGGTTAAATATTGAATCATTTAACAACAATTTATAAAATTTTAAAAAGAAAAATATTCATTCATTTCAATGAAAAGATTAATTATCAGCGAAGTTTAGAAAAAAAGAATTCATTCATTTCTATCAAATGTAAAACATCAGACTGATGTTTGGATTTAGAGCAAGCATTTTCTCCTGCAACAGGTTGATAAGTGTTGAAGACAAGTGCCTAAGTCTACCTCCAAGTGGTATCAACCGGGAAACTTTCGGAATAGTTACCGAAAGGCTAACAGACATGGCTAAGAAGAAAACAATCTGTCTTGGGCTAAAAGGGATCAGTTTACTGGTCTGGCTTAAGGCAGGTTGTCCTTGTTACGCTGTGCCATGTACCTTGCCGTCTAGTGGCACAGCAATACAGGGTTTAAAAGGGTACCAATACCTTAACTGTGTAAATTAAATATTGGTAGGAATGAAGTGAAAGTGGATTTCCGAGGCTGAACAGAGTCCTATCTGGTACCACGGGAATCAGTTGGCCCCATGTGCTTACCAGTGCATGAACTGATTAATGGTGAGGTTTCCTTCGAGAGTTCACGTGGTGGCTGTGGTTATCCCCAAGCGGGGCAACTGTAGAACGAAAGTGAATATACTGGGGTCCATCCTGTACGGGCCCCAGAGTGACCGTGTAAGCGGTCTTATATGAACTAAAGGTTCAACAGGAAAAAGTTTCTGGTTTTGGCGGATCTACCCAGGCACATGAGCAACTGTGGAAAGGTGTAAGTGTGTTTGGAAGTAGGTGAATAGGGAAACTGGCTACGGCTGGGGACCCTAGGATCTAAAATAAGATCCCGTCAAAGTAGTAGCGAATTAATGAGAAGGCCGGCATTGGCACTTCAAAGCATGTGCGTGATTCGGTCCTGACTGGCGGTGAGTATATTATGAAGCATTGATGATGATGTCGGAAATATATTTGATCCTAAGCTGGAATAAGTGAAATAAAAGATCCTTCTAAACCGAGCTGGGTGTCGCATCCGTTTTGGGTGCGATTGAAAATCATAATCTTTCTTGCTTAAGGTCGGGTGCTGTTTCACAAGTGTGTGGAGAGGTGTCTTGCCGGCGCGGATCTGTTTTGATAATGAAGAAGCGAGATCAAAACTAAAAACGCAACAAAATCGGGTTTAGATAGCCCAACTCCTCACCAAGGGGTCTGTTGTGGCTACACAGAGTCATAACAGAGAATTGGTACCTAGGTGGTTTAGCGAGCCATTCTAGGGGCGTTGGTGGACGCTTTGTATTCACCAGTGTTGAGAGCACCGTGGGTTATGCCTAACGGCGGTACCACGTAAAACCCTTAACGTCTGTAAGGAGCAGCAAGGAAACCTGGTGACAGGCAAAGAAAATGTGCTGAGTATATAGAAAGAACATTTCTTCTAGTTGTTGGTATCAAAAGAAAAGGTACCTGGATCCAATTAGTAATGATGGTATTGAATGAACGTAGCGTAATTGGCAAAATTTAGGTTGAAACAGCCATTATCTGCTAAATTAAGCACAAAACTATAGATGCAGATGGTTTACTGGCAGAGCTGTTTAAATTCAAAGGTGATGAGGTCAACTCACCCTTTACAAAAGGTCATACACGATGCTGCAGTAGGCAAAAATAGCATCATTTTCAGCAGAAGCTACATGCGTATGTCGATGATATTTTTTTTTAATCTTCGTCATTTGGCGAACTGCCAATAAGTATTCAAATCGTAAAATTTGTCCAGCCAGTGCCAGGCTAAAACTGAAGTTCTCAATTCTGGGGGCGCTGGTGGACGCTTTGTTTCCACCAAGTGTTAAGAGCACCGTAAATTATTCCCTGCAGGGTAGATGATAACGTAAAGCCATTAACGTTTGTACTATGTTGACTCCGAAAGCCGTATTGGTAATTTGGAATACAGTTATTGTTATTAAAAATCGGGGTAAAGTTGGTAACACACTTAGAGGTCTGTAAGACTCCACCTTCGAAGGATCTTCTCCAAGCTTAGGAATCATCTTAAAGTTAGGTTAGGCTACGAAGGGTAGTAGGGTAGTGGCGAGTCCAACTTCCCACCTCCACCCGTAGGCCCATTGTGATGAATCCATTTAGGAGGGTCAAAAGGAGATAAGAAAAAATAGGAGAAAAGAAAAAAAAGGAAAAGAAAGCAAGAGTGCCGTCCGCAAGAAGTTTAAGGAAGTCAGTAATCATAGGCGCTGAATCACCTATCTGCCCATCCACTCAACCCCCTTGACGAAACCTATGATGGTACCCAGCCCACAGCCAGGAACCACACGAAGCCCATCTAAGAAGAGCCCTCCCAACCACCTCTGTCGGCGGATCTGCAACCCAGGGCAGTGGCAGGCAAGATGTTCTACCGTCTCTATCTACTCCTCATCCAGAATAACAAGCAGAAATCTGGAGAGTTACGGTCCTATTTGTTCGTCATATATCTCACATCGCATTACCCCGTAAGAGTCCTAATAATGCACTTCAGAACCCGCCTGCTCTCCTTGAGCAGCAGTTCAGTGCCCATCCTGTCCAGCCTGGGTCATAAAAGTCTAGAGGTCCTGCAATCAGCCCTGTTCCCCCAAAATTGGCCCAATTTGTTCATTACCCAAGTCCCTGCCCAGTGGTGGCGTCACCGGCTTACAAACAAGTCCAATATCCCGAGCCGATCCAGAACCCAATAGAGTCTAACCCTGCGTGTCACCATGATCGCCCTGAGAGCACGTCTGCAGTTGCCCACGAGCCTAGACCTGACATAATTTCCCTCTAGGACCTTAAGCGCCCTGACTATCAATGCAAATTGTCACGTTCCCTCACAGAGGGTGGGCAGTAAGCCGACGAAATAACGAGGTTCTGGAAAAATTCATCAATGCAGACGTTTGTTGTTTGGATATAACACTCGGAAAGATCAACCGAACCACCACATGATCTATCTTTGGGATCCATCGAATGGAAAAATGTAAAGATCTAACAGTGACTCTTGCTTCAGTAGGGCTATAGAGCCTTTAATATGGAACTTAATTTTGACGAAGGCCTTTTCTTTGTAGGAAACTTTTTTTAAAGATCGTAAAAACAGAAATAATTATTTAAGTAAAAGTCCTGAGCTAATATACAGATGGATGCGCGAATATATTTCAATCTTACAAACCCAACTGTCAGCAAAGCAGATAATTGACTGCAGACCTGCTGCCATTTTAATAGAAATTTCAGAATTTTTAACTAAAGTTAAACCAAAAGAAGCCTTCTTTCTTAAATTCGATACAAAATAATTAATAAATTTATTTATATTTTTAATAAAGGTGGAAATATGCAAAAGCAATTATTAAAATGTTTTACATTAAATAATACGAATTGTTTTGTTTTTTCATTAAATTCTTATCAAATTTAACAATAAAGTGTTTATGTGTGAGTTTATTAATGATAACAACTACTCACTTTGTTATACATATTTACGTACACATGTACTTTGTTTTATGTTTTCTGCCAATGATTATCAACTAGATTTATGTACATACTTATGCACATAAAATATTAGCGCTTATTTGGAGGGTAAAACCGCGATATCAACACCTCTGACATTTCTTATCACAATCTGAACAAATATAATAAAAACATTTTGAAAATAGATTTATTAACATAAGAAAGAACAAACATTAGAAATTTTAAGTAAATTTGTTTTATTTTATTAAAAAAAAATTAAAATTATGTCATAATCATGTTTACACGTTTCTTTCTTTTTAACTCAAACATAAGTGTAATGGGAAATGGGACAAAAGTGGTGTCAAAAAATTCTATATAAATCTTTAATAAATAACACTGTAAGTTTTTTTGGCTTTCCCAAATAATTTATGACTCACGCTTCAAGTAAGGAAATCCACTTTATTTTTTTGACAAAGTGAATACCAGAAAATTTTTTATTTAAGGGAGACCAAAACCTAGCCTTAGGGGCAACAGCTGGTCCCTCAGTATCAGTAATGAAGGGAAATGGATTCAGCTGATCTTGATATGGTCGTCACCAGTAGTGCGATTCAGTAACTTCTAACGATTCTACAATCGTCATATTTATCGACAGAAATTATTGTTTGCTGCTACGGTTAAGTGATTCACTAAGACGTTTTTAACGATAGTGGACAAGTTGATTTTTGTTTGTATTTTATTATTTGTAAAATAAATTTTAAGAAAGCGAAAATCATAAATATAGTAAAAATAATATATAATATACAAAATAACCTTTTGTCGATACAACTAACAACACAAAAATTATTGCCGTTAAATTATCAAGTATAACGATTGTTGAAATTGCTAAAAAGTTTTGCTGTTTACTTAACAATAACAGCTGACTTTAACGGAAGTGAATATCGTTAAAAACTTTACTGAATCGCAAAATCGTTATATTTATTGTTAACTTATTTTAACGATACGAATATCGTAAAAATAAGTTACTGAATCGCACTACAGAGCTACAGTTTGAAATTACGGATCCCTCTAAAAATGTGTTTCGTATCTACATCACAGAATGGTGTCTTCTAGCGCCACACTATTGTAACGTGACAATATCGCGTATATATTTTATGATATTATTATGTGTTCTTAAAATTATCGTTAATTTCTTTGTATATTGGTAGTAATCTGTAGTTATACCTAACACTAGAGTACTTTTTACAAACATCGTGTAGCTAAGCCCTACTAAAACAAGTAGCAGCGCTATATTAGGCTGTGCCGAATCTTATATACCCTTTACAATGGCCCGAACTTTTTTTATTTTTATAAATTTTTTTTTACTTATGAAATATTTTCTAATTTTTAAATAGGGGTCGGTGTCATATTTAAACCCTCTTAGAGTGCCTACGGGGAAGTTGTGGGGGTTTTTTCCCTACTTTTTTCTCAAATTTTGCATGGAAACCTCCTAAGGGAATGGGAATAGGGGGTAAGTACGTTTTAGGACAATGTTTGCAAGGAAAAAATGAAATGGGGTCAGTTCTAAGTTTGACCTATCCACTGGCACCTTGGAAGCTGTAGGGGGGGATTCATTCCAATTTCTTAAACTTTGTATGGCAAACCCCTTAAGTGATAAGGATACGGGGTAAGTATGTTCTAAGAATATGTTGGGAAGGGAAAACTTAGGGTGGTATGTGATACATTTTGTTCCTTTAAAGTCGACTCCGGGAAAGTTGAAGGGGTTTTTACCAAAATTTTTTCAAATTTTGTATTGGAACCCTGTTAGGGGCTGGAGATAGGGGATAAGTATATTCCACAAAAATGTTTGGGAGAAAAAGTAAATTGGGGTCGGTCTTACATTTGACTTTAAAGGAGCAACATGAAAGCTGTGGAAAGTTGTTTTTAACCGTAACACGGACGGACGGACATCGCAAATCGACTTTTCTTTTTAAAAGAGCCAAGAAAATATATACTTTATCGGGTCGCAGATGGATATAAAAGAAATTGCAAACGGAATGACAAACTTATACATAAATACCATATTATACCAGATATCGTACAGCCGACATCGTCCGAACCAAAACTCTTGCCGGCTTTGCCTGAACTTGCGCTACGAAGTCTATCCGAACCTTAAACATCACCCCGATATCAGCTGAAACGATGTTTGCGAACCCGAGTCACTTATCCAAATTACCGGTACCGGAGACTACACCAATCCCCTTAAAATTGAAACCAAAGATACTAAGGTTAGGTTAGGTAGAACAGGCAGCCGTTGAAGGAAAGGATACAGCTCACTTGGGTCCGCTTAATTCGGTCCCTTTGTGTTACCTGGGGAGGTAGATAGAATAAGTTGAGACGAAAGGAAAGAAGAAATTTAGAGAAGGATAGATAAGAAAGAAAGAAAAAACAGAAGAATGAAGCAGACTTACCAGGGTCTCTGGTGGAAATCGAACCCACAACCCCCTGACTGGTAGACTCGTGCACTTACCACTGACCTACCGGGGCACCAAAGATACTTACGTCGTAAATGTATTTTCAAAACCTCCTAATAGAGCTTGACATTATTGTATCCCCCCGAAAGGAAAAATAAGCGGCTTATTAACCGTATTTATCACAAAGGTTTGTGGACTAGTGAGTAGACCCTGAAGGCCACTCCAACCGAAGAAAAAGCCACGTTATACTGGAAGCCCTAGTAATATCATAGGTTATAGTAGGGAAATAAGCAAAATTTTTAAAACTAAACCAAAAAGCAGCTCCGAAAAATAATAACAACAAACCTCTAACTTGTTGGCGACTGTTGGCACAGGAAATCGGCCTAGAATTACATAGTGGAATGTTAGAACGCTAAGAGAAGCAAATAGCTTTACAATACTAGAGCTCCAACTACTCTTTTGACTATCTATAGCCCATGAGGGAAACTGTATTAGAAAATGTTATGTTATATGCTGTTTGTCTTAAAATCGAAAAATGTATTTAAAATTGATTTTTTCTTAATATTTAATTAAAATGTATGAATGTATCAAATACGTTCATCCATGTGGTGATAAATGTATAAGTGTGTTTGTGCAGGGCTCTACACAGCCCTGTGTTTTTTGCTATTTTAGCTAAAGAATTTCGCCAAATGAAAAACATTTCGTCATTTTAAATAAAAAAAAAAGAAACAATTAAAAGCACATTTTTTTAAACTTGGCATAATCGCCACAAAATTTTTATGTTTTAAAAATATCTTTTAAATTGAGAATTTCTTTTGCATTTTCCCTCTGCCAGTACGTCACAAAAACAAATTTATTTAATTCTAAAAATAAGCTTTCACACATTTTAAGTATGTAAAATGTATGTAAACGTTTGTAAATAGATTTTATTTTAGAAACTTATACTTTTTATTTGAAATATTGAATATTAGGGCACTTTCGAACATGCTGTGCTCTTAATATCCCACATTACTTGGAAGGGAGGGATACCAGGCAACATACGGACTAAACGCGAAGAGCCAGATTCTAATGCCTTGTTCTTACCTAAAGTTTTTCCCAAATTTGTATGCAGCGATCAAAACAAAAAGCAGTAAAAAAACCAGGTCTGGACTATAATGCGGGTAACTGTTCCCTAACAAGCCGCTTGCTAAAATTGCCTTTCGGCAAATACTCACTTCAAACGAATCAGTTAAAAAGTTTTTTTTTTTTAATAAGTGTCTTGGCATTCGCCAAAGCGTCGGCTAATGTGTGAGCAGCAAAAACTTAACTCAAGCTAAAAGGTGGGAGGTGGGCTTGTAACCCTCTTTAGGAAAAAATTTAATATTAAAAGGAACAATAAAAGGAAATAAACGGGGAATCACCAAAAACGTTTAAAAGATAATCTCTAACGGATATACGCTTGGAGTGTACAAATACTCCCCAGGTCAGGTGCCTCTATTCAATTGGCGGTTATCTCTAAAGAACACAGGCCTGATTTCATCGCCATCCAGGAAACATGGAAATTGTGCAAGCGGGTAAAACGTCAAACTGGCATAACTTCGTGTAGAGATCAAAATGGGAATCTGGTGAGCGAAACGCCGAATAAGCTGAGGATTTAGATAAAACATTTCTTTTAGCTTGTTAGCGGTTGAAGAATCGTTTGGGGAATGTAACTAGCAACCAATCATAAATGACCCCGACCGGGTGACAGGTTTAAAACGAATACCTGCAGATCTGGTAAAAAAGTGGAGGGGAATAGCTGATAAGGGGCATGAATCAGCTAGTCTGTACCTTTTGCGAGCATCAACATCAGCTTGCTATGTCTGATTCAAAAGTAAGCAGGCAAAACCATTTGCGCCAACTATTGCGGAATAAGTCTACTATTCATCGCAAATAAAAGAACCCATGCGGTACATATGGCAAGCTCAACAAACTGATACAGCCCCATCAGTATGGTCTTAGGACGAACAGATCAACTATCGACCAAATCTTTGCACTCCGTCGAATCCTGAGAAAAGGCCCATGAAAAGCAATGCTCTGTTTGGACTACAAGGCCACCCACCTTCCACACGCCGATTGGAGAAAAATTTTTTGAAATTATGTCTGCGTAAGAGATCCCAGTTAAATAAACATGTCTTTGTGGAATGACACTAGATCCTCAATAAAAAAAAGGAAGCAACCTCTTCGAGCCACTCACTACTACAAGAGGTCTTTGACAGGGGGACAGATTATCGTGCAACTTCTTCAATATACTGATGGGGAGGATATTACAACTCAAAAGGCTACTTCCTTCTTGAAAGAGCGGGTGGTAATAATATCGTCGGAAGGATGGAGCAAGAGGTAACTGATGCTCTTTTAGAACTGAAAAGGAGCCGGAAATTTATGCTTACAGCTGCTAGACAAACGTCGCTACGACGGAAGAGAACGTTGTGAAATCCGGAAATTTCAATGCGGAGGTAGCAGAAGAGTTAATATTCTTTGGCTTTGCAGTTAATAAAAATAGTGATGTCAGGATCAAAGCAAAGCGGAGGATCGCGCTAGAGATCAGATGCTTTTTTGGGCCAAATAGAGTTCTCTCTGGAAAAACTAAAATAATATTGTAAAACACGCTTACCCTACCCGTGCTTTTTGATGGCGCTGAAACATGGATACTGGAATTGCTGGGTGTTTTCGAGAAAAAAAAATCTTCCGAAAAACCTTTGGCCTGACCTGCATTCGTACTAGCGTGGTCAAGCGCATTAAAAAGCATTGATTGTGCTTGCTGGACCATGCCGGTCTAACGAACACTAATGCTACAGCCAAAAAACCATTGGATGACGACTAAGACGGAAAGCGCAAATAGGGAAGACCGACACTCTGTTGGAAAGACTACGTGGATGAAGATATAAAATTCCAAATTCTTAAATTGTATCTTTTACTAATTACTACTCCACGTGAATTTTTTTATTATCTATTTCAAACTTCATACGCCTTTTGTGATGGCAAAACAAACGTATAAAAATGTTACTTTACACTTTAAAATACATTAAAAACATGTTTGCACTAGAAATTACCAAAATCTACCGTCTGCCGTCATAGTGACTTACTTTCGCAGTTGTTTTTGTTGCTTCTGCTATTAATTAACACTAAAGTATGTTTGTACCCGTGCACAATCATTTTAGCCGGGGTATTTCCTCGAAATCAGTTGATTAGTTACAAACTGAACAGGTACTGCCGTTAAACTACCACATACCTTTACAAAAATAACAAAATAAATCCTTTACGTTTAATGTCCTTTAGCTTTACAACACACACACACACGCACTAACAAGTGCATGTTTCTTAATTAAATACGTTAAGGGTTTTTACAGGGAATTTCCCTTAAAATTTCATTCTACCTTTTACTAACTTGAGGTAGTAAAAGAGTTTAAACTAAATTATCTAAAGACAGCTGGTGTGCAATTAAGCAAAATGTTTAACTGTGTACAATATTGTGCAATTTAAAAGCACAAAAAATTTCTTTTCTTTTATACAATTTTTTTAGTTATTTTACATGAAAGAATATCAAAACTTTAAAAAATTGCAAAAAAACTGACTATTGATTATATAAGGGATTTGATTTTCTTTAAAAAATATACAGGGGACAATGAAAGATTGCAGGAAGTCGATTAGGAGGCTGAAATTATTGTTGGGGAATGGGAAATTGAGTTATTTCGACAAGATAATCTGCTGGTGCGTTAATACAAGAAGGATGTAACAAAAAGGACACTACGCTATTCATTCCTAAACGATCTAAAATGCCAGTGATCTAAACAAGAAACAGCAAACGGTAATAAATAAAAGGGAATTCGCGTCTATTGAATAAAACATGCTAATGCCACGTAATATTAAACCTTAAAATCCCTTTGGATATTGCTATCAATAACTAACAAGTGACAAATTTGAAGCCGCTAAAGTAGAAGCCAAAATTAAAAGTAATTTCCTTTTAAATGCCAGCTGATAAAATGATTAATAATCTTCTTCTTATTGCAAGGTAGCTTTGGTTCCTAGTTTAATCTTAAGTCCAACCAATTACCGACTGTAAAGTCAAAATGGATAACGGTTAGAGTTATCAATTCTGACTGTGGTTGCGGCTGATAAGCACTTGGACTACGATGAGTCAGCATTCCCTGAAAATAATAGGGTCTGGGGATCTCAATTCCAATCTGTAGTTAGGGATGATATTAGTTTAGCGGAAACGTTGGCTTCTGAGGCTTTTAGTACCTTAATGTTGTTACGCTTAAAAACTGCAAGTCACTCATCCTATAAAGTTTACCGAATCAAAAATTTTTGGGAGTTTTCTGAGCCTAACTGTAACCATGGCGGCTAGAACCGCAAAAGCTTTAAGTCGGGGGCAGCCAATCCCTGTTTGGAGTTCAGAAAAAGTTAGTTTGCAAATCCCTGTGATAAATAGAGATATACTCTCTTAAAAATCAGCATTTGGAGACCACCTGGGTCCACTCGGCATCCATTTAAGGAAAAATGAGCATTAAGAAAAGCGATAAAGAAGTAGTAAGAGTAAAAAGAAAGAAAAATTAAGTCTAAGACGGGAAAAGAGAAAAACAATTTAAGTATCCGGGAGAGATCCTCTTTCCATAGCGTATCCCCTAACTACCTTATTTCCATGATGAACCCAATAATGCTTTTCCGTTTGCGTACCAAAACACCACCTAGGGTAGTGACATACGACATGCTCTGTTGCCTAAATTTCTCTTCATCTTCACACACCCTACAATAATCTGGATTGTCACGATTCCATTTGCTCGTCCTAGCCCTAACTGGACAGTTTCTAGTTATGACGCAATTCATAGACCTTAGTCCTATATTTTTCCAAGTTTGTAAGCAACCTAATGCTGATGAGTTCAGCTTCTGTTCTCCTAATGCAGGCATGTCTTGTTAAACATCAATGTGACCCATTGGTGATCTCCTAGTTTCTATATTATATGTTAAGTTAAGGGTGAAACCACAATAGATTAGCTCGTCTGCAATTTATTGGAAACATTGTCACAGTGTCCCAGAACCAAAGGTAGTTTGTCCTTAAAAAACCCTATAACTCTATTAAGAACCATCCTTCAAACCCTTACCAATCTTGATTTGGCGCACTTCGCCTTCAAAGGCTGCCTGGCTGTCACTAGCCCTGAGAACATATTCCACTTTAAGATTTGTTGTTCTTAGAATGACTAATTTCTTTACCGGTAGCGCACTACACTTATCAGATAATTTATTGGATAAATTGATATTTCCTCCCATTTTAAAGACCCTGGCTCCGCTGTGCACACATATCTATCAGTAAAAAAAGCCCAACCCTGATACAAACCATCGGATTCCAACTAACAATTCCTCTTAGGGATCATCCCCGAAACTGACCTCTGTGACCATATAGCCGGTCATAGATTCCCGGCCTAAATTAAAAACTTAAAAACCATTTTTTCGTAATATCTCAACGTAGCCAGCATTAAGATATTTTTATTATTCTTGAGTTGGCGAGCTGACCAGGCTTTTTGCCGCGATTCCTAAAACTCAACACTCTATGTAAAGTGCCGCTTAAGGTGGGGGCACCAATCATGCCATGTAAAGCAAATCTTTGGACTTTAGTAAGAAGCCACCTATTACATTCCCTTTCTACCGACTCCCACCACACAGTGAAATCATACGTAAGAAAAAGCCTTGCAACCATATCTTAAATCCAGTTTATCACCTTTAGTAAAGGGCCCCAGCTTTTTCTTATGGAAATTTTGCATGTATTGTAGGCGTTAAGACCCCTTTTGATCCTTTGCTGTGTATACTTTTTTGTGATACGTTGCTGTGAAGGGATACCCCAAGATATTTAGTCTTAAAAGCTAAGTTTACTTCCACCCCATTATGTTCGGCTTCTAAAAGCCCTGGCCGTATACTTCTTGGTGAAGAAAACTAGTACCGATTTGTCAAAGATCACTACTAACTCGTTTCTGGATTCCCACAAAGAAAGTGCACACATAAACTGCCCCCAAAGTAGAAAGACGTCAACGTGGAAATCTTTCCACCTTCAGCATCAATCTTCTTTAATGTACCCTTTCCCGCTAGAAACCGCAATAGAGGTGTCCATCTTGTTGTGATCTACTTAATTCTAGTATCATACTTAGGCTTAGCTCACATTGTGGCCCCTCCGGAGCTTCGTGGTGGTTGTTGTTTAAGCACGAATGAGAAAGAGAGTGTGGTTCTATGTAAAGTTGCATTAAAATTAGGGGCAGTGACTAAGAAATCAAAAATAGTCTTAGAAAGACTTTCTTCTTAATCAAGGAGGGCGTAAATGTTTGTCATGGTACTTGCCGGCTGGCAAACTATATATTGTTGCGTATTGCATGGAGCCCCTTAAATATTTATGTTTGAGGTATGCATTCCTGTACAAAAAAACTCCAAAAATTGACAATAAAACTTGCCAAGCTACGAGTTTTTAATAATTGTTTTTGAAATAATTTGTCACCCTTAGTTTCTCCTTTATTCTCAAATATATCTTGGATATCATTTTTCTTTTTTTTTTAATAAAATTTTGTTTTAAAATTAAAAGTATCGCATTTTTGTAATAATCGATACCAAAATTATTTTTGCTCTTATATTAAAGCGTGTGAAGCGCTTTAGGACAAGTTTAACTGATTAGGTTTTAAAATTCAAATTTATCCGAGCTTCTCAGAAATACACATAATGTGTGTAATAATATGTGTATTTCTGAGACTCATATGACATCTAGAAGCACTTTTAAAATTAGTGGTTATTCTTTTTACGATTCAAAGGATCCTAGGGATAGATCATGTGGTGGCTCGGCTATTCTAATCAAATCAAGAATTAAACACCAATGGTTGGGTGGCCTCTCGGAATGTTATATCCAAGCTACGAACGTCTGCATTGATGAATTTTTCCATAACCTTGTTATTTCATCAGTTTACTGTCCACCCAGATTCTCCATAACGAAGGATCAGTACAACAGTTTCTACAAATCATTAGGTCCCCGCTTTATAGCTGCTGGAGACTATAACGCTAAGCACACATACTGGGGCTCCCGCCTAATTAGTCCCAGAGGTCGTGTCTTGTATGACTCAGTGTCGGAAATAGGACTTTTCGTTATTTCAACTGGACAACCAACCTATTGGCCAACGGACAATAATAAAATTCCAGACGTAATAGATTTTGGCGTGGCAAAAGGTATATCCCCGGACCTTATTGAGGCTGTAGCCTCCTTGGATTTATCTTCTGACCACTCACCCACAATTATCACTATTTGCAGTCCTCACCAAATAGCAACTAGTGATTTTTTCTTATCAAAAAGAGTAAATTGGTTAAAATATAAAAAATATATCAGCTCTCACTGCTCGGAACACATACCACTAAAAACTCCCCAAGAAATCGATGATTGCCTAAATATCCTAAATGAAAACATTAAAGAAGCCGTTGAACATGCTTCTTCAACATACCGTCAGGTCAAATACAACAAAATTTTTTCTGTCGATGTTGAGGAGCTTTTATCTGAAAAAAGGAGAGCGCGAAGAGAATGGCAACAGCATAGATCGCCCCAACTTAAAACGAAGCTAAAAGAGTGTACAAATCGCTTAAAAAACTTGCTGGAGGTACACAGAATTGCATCAATTAAGAAGTATTTGGAAGGTCTAGACGCAACCCCTCAAACAAATTATTCTCTATGGCGATCAGCCAGTCGTCTCAAAAGACCCGTAATCGCAAAACCACCACTGCGCAATCTAAGAGGATCCTGGGCTAGAAATGATGAAGAAAAATGCGATCTGCTCGCAAGCCATTTAAGAAACGTGTTCACTCCTAATACATGCACTGACGTCAGGGAATTACCGCCTGTTGTTTCTAGGCGTGCTATAGAAATACGTTTCCGATATTCAGATGTGGTAGAAGCTATTTCTAACCTTAATGATAAAAAAGCTCCTGGCGTTGATAAAATAAGCAACAAAATGCTCATTGAGCTACCTTTTACAGCAAAAAGAATAATTCTTTTTATTTTTAATGCCATAATACGGCTTGAACATTTTCCACCAATATGGAAAGTTGCCTTAGTTAAGATGATTCCTAAGCCTGGTAAAGATCCTTCTAAGGTGGAGTCTTATAGGCCTATAAGTTTGTTACCAACTTTGTCAAAACTGTTTGAAAAGCTGCTTAAAAACAAGCTTACTCCGATCCTGAATGAAAACAACTGCATTCCAGATCACCAATTTGGCTTTAGAAGTCAACATAGCACAATAGAACAAACTCACAGACTGGTGCAGGTTATAAGAAAAACTTTCGAGGAAAAAAAGTACTGCTCCGCGCTTTTTATAGATGTCTCTCAAGCTTTCGATAAAGTATGGCACGAAGGCCTGTTAAACAAACTAAAGCTAAACCTTCCAGCTAATATTTTCAACCTACTAGAAAAGTACATAACCGGTCGACAGTTTAAAATCAAAGAGGGAAACCAAATAAGTTCTTCTCAAACAATAGGGGCTGGTGTACCTCAAGGGAGTATACTAGGTCCAGTTTTGTACGTGCTTTACACAGCAGATATGCCAACCAATAGTTTTACACACACGTCGACATTTGCTGATGACACTGCTTTTCTTAGTATTCATAAAGACCCTAAAGAGGCTTCAAACCAATTGCAGCAACACGTAACCCAAGTTGAAAAATGGGCAAAGTTATGGGGATTAAAAATAAATGAACAAAAATGTACCCACGTAACTTTTACTTTACGCAAAGAAACGTGCTCTCCAATTCTTATTAACAACCATATGGTGCCTCAACGAACCGAGACAAAATATCTTGGTATTCACCTAGACCGCCGCCTCACATGGAAGCCTCATATAGATGCGAAGTTGACGCAAATGAAACTTAAAGCTACACAAATTCATTGGCTAATCGGCAGAAACTCTGTGCTTCGTCTTGATTGTAAACTTCTACTCTACAAATCGATTTTGAAACCAATTTGGTGCTACGGTATACAATTATAGGGCACTGCTTCCGCATCCAACATAGAAAAAATTCAACGCAGGCAAAACAAAATCTTAAGAATGATAACTGGTGCTCCTTGGTATGTTAAAAACAGCAACATCTACAAGGATCTACAAGTTCCACTACACCATTTCCAATTGTATTTCAGAACTTTCTAATTGTATTTCAGAAATTTCTAATTCAATTTCAGAAATTTCTAATTCAATTTCAGAAATTTCTAATTCAATTTCAGAAATTTCTAATTCAATTTCAGAACTTTCTAATTGTATTTCAGAAATTTCTAATTCAATTTCAAAAATTTCTATTTGTATTTCAGAATTTTCTATTTGTATTTCAGAATTTTCTATTTGTAATTCAGAATTTTCTAATTGTATTTCAGAATTTTCCATTTGTATTTCAGAAATTTCTATTTGAATTTCAAATGAAAAGTTCTGAAATACAAATAGAAATTTCTGAAATACAAATGGAAAATTCTGAAATACAATTAGAAAATTCTGAAATACAAATAGAAAATTCTGAAATACAAGTAGAAATTTCTGAAATTGAATTAGAAATTTCTGAAATACAATTAGAAAGTTCTGAAATTGAATTAGAAATTTCTGAAATTGAATTAGAAATTTCTGAAATTGAATTAGAAATTTCTGAAATTGAATTAGAAATTTCTGAAATACAATTAGAAAGTTCTGAAATACAATTGGAAATGGTGTAGTTAAATGCGAAATCCTAAACTATGTGGACAAGTATTTAAATAAGCTGGAAGCTCACCCAAATCCGCTCGCCCGAAACATCCTGCAACATAGTGGGCACACCCGCCTGAAAAGGAGGGATACTATTGCGCTTATATGAAGCTTGATAATTAATATGAGAACTTAAATTTTAGTCTGGCACTGGCTGGACTTATATTAACTACCTAGTTTTAAGATTTGAACACTTATTGTTAGTTCGCCACAGGCGAAGATTCAATAATAAATATATGAAAAAAAAAAAAAAAAAAATCCGAGCTTCAATATAAAACTTTAAGGTATTTGTTGGAATATTTGGCAAATTTAACATGTGTTTAAACTTATAATATCAGAATTTTTTTATTAAACATTTACATTATTTTAAATTAAAAAAAAATAGTTTTGCTCTAAT
This sequence comes from Melanophora roralis, assembly GCA_963583895.1. Taxonomy (NCBI): domain Eukaryota; kingdom Metazoa; phylum Arthropoda; class Insecta; order Diptera; family Rhinophoridae; genus Melanophora; species Melanophora roralis. Next base: position 68,444,603 of record OY757191.1, on the reverse strand, counting down.
TCAAACCATAATTATCTTCTAAGTTACAATTAATATTCACGGTTCTGTATGCATTTTGTATGACAAACTTACTTTTCAACTTTTCATTGGCATTTTCTAAAGCTGTTTTACGTAAATTTACTGCAGATTCTGCAAAGAGATAAAACAAAAAGAAAAATAAATATTTATTTTAATAAAGTTTTCATAATAATAATTTGTTGTTCATAAATCATTTTTCATTAAAATACACAAATTTTGAAATGACCTTCATACACGGCATTGTTGCTTTGGTTTCGATATAATTTTTTTGAATTTTATTTTTAAATGGTTTGTTAATTTTTTCTTAAATAAATATTTTTAAAAATAAATATGTAATTAAAACAAATGAAAACTAAGAAATATTTCTAAACACCTACACAATCCAAAAATGAAATTAACAAATTCTTAGTGAAAATAAAATAAATTCGCGAGTTCGATTGTTTTTTTTAATTTTACAAAAGTTTTAAATATATTTAAAAAGGTGAAATTCTTTTATGTCATATAACAAAAATTTAATAATTACTCTTTGGTGGTATTTAAAAATTAATTGTTTTAAAATTAAATAAAACATATTATTTAATATACTTTTGTGTAAAGAAAAAACAAAAAACCTGGTGGCAAATTACGGCATTCGATTTGATTTGAAATTCTACTCGATCGATCGAATTGTCAATGCTTTTAATATAGGAATCCTAATTAGAATTTTTAAATTTCGATTCGAATTGAATGCCGTAATTTGCCCCAGTTCTTTTTAATTAAACAATTAAAAAGGGTACAGATTTTCAAATTTTCATTCAAAACACTTATTTACAATATAAGTTGAGCTGCCGAATTTTTTTTTGTCTAAGTAAGCACTAACTTCTGACTTTAGCTTTGCACCACTATACTACTTTGCAGCACTTTGTAGTCAACTAACTTGCTCTAAGCATACACTTGCGCTGCTTGATAAAACGTCCAGCCAGCAACGTTTCAACAACCTATCAGACCAGGAATCTTCTTTCTTTCTTTCTTGTTTCTCCATGGGCTTTAACAAAACAGTATTGGTTTCCATACATACTTTTGGTGCATCACAGTGCCTTTAAATGAGATATTTTAACAGGCTTGAAATCCAGCAAAAAGCCAAAACCCATACACGGGTGCAATGTAATATCGACTTCCATTATCTTTTCCTCACGAAATATTTTTGGAACATACCTATACCCTATCTCCGCCCCCTTTTAGGATTGCCATACAAAGTTGAACCTATTGCCGAGTTCAATTAGTTTTTCCTCCAAACTGTTTTGGGGAACGTGCTTACCCCCTGCCTTGCAAATTAAAAAACTTGGGTATAAGCCCCTACCTCTTCCCCGCTGTCGCCCTTAGAGGAAAAAAATGTATGACAGGCCACCATTAGTTATCCCTCCGAAACATACATATAAATAGAACATACTTACCCCCTATCTCCATCACCTAAGGAGGTTGCCATACACAATAAAAAAAAATATGTAAAAACGTCCATAACTTCCCCAGACTCGGTCTAAGAGAAATAAAGTGTACGACCGACCCCAATTGTTTCTGCTCCCAAACATATACGTAGAACATACTTACCCCCTATCACCTAAGCGGGTTGCCATACAAAATTAATGTAAATGATGTAAAAACGCCCAATAACTTCCCCTGAGTTGGCCTTAGAGAAATAAAGTGTACGACCGGCTCCCATTAGTTTCTACTCCCAAACCTTTTCTTACACACAAAAAATTATCTAAGAAAACTTTACTTAAATCAAGCCATAGCGGTGTCAAAAGTACGGTGAGTACGGTTTTTCTTAAATCAAGTACGAAATTTCTTACTCCAAGTACAATTTTTCAAGTACGAATTTCTTACTTTTAGCCACAATTAAGCCTAAATAGGATTGATTTAAGTTCGGAACCGTACTTGATGTCAGCTTAAAAAGATTGATTTAAGCCATAAACGGGATTAATTCGAAAATGAAATGTCATTTTTTTGACTTATGGACCTTTATTAAAGAAGAAGAACTTTATATTTTATTTTTATTTTATAATTAATTTATAATTAATTTATAATTTAAAAATTTCATTTTTTGTACTTACCGAAGCTGAGATTCGAACCAGGGATTTCTACACTGCAGTACAAGCGCGTTACCTCTGAGCCACCGAGACACTTTGTTTTCAAATGTAAAATAATATATTAAAACAAAAAGTTTTTTTCTGCTTGATTTGTTGAAGCAATCCGAATAGGCTTGATTTAAGAAAATGTAAGTAAGGATCGTACTTGAAAATTTCAAGAAAGATTTTGGATAAAATCAAGAATAAAATTCTTGATTTTAGAAAGCCGTTTTTCGTTCTGTGTAGAACATACTTACCCCCTATCAGTATCATCTAAGGGGGTTGCCATACAAAATTAATAAAAATTATCTAAAAACACCCATTACACCTTCAGAATCGGTCCTAGAGAAATAAAGTGTAGGACCGACCCCCATTGCTTTCCACTCCCAAACATATTTCTAGAACATACTTTTCCGCTATCTACATCGCCCCATAAAAAGTTTGGGAAATTGTTCTAAAGTTCTGGGTTTTTAAAAGCCAATGTTAAGGGCATATAAGACGGCTCGGCACAGTCGAATATAGCGCTCTTTCTTGTTTCTTTTTTTTTTTTTTTTGGTAAATAACTGCAAACACATTCCAGGGATTTTCCAAAGAAAAATAAATTTATTTTTAAAACAAACAAAAAATTGCTGTTTAATTTGAAATTTACTTTTGTTGTTGTTGTAGCAATTGACTATTTAACAAAGAAAATTGTGTAAAATGTTGGTCAAAATGTACAAATGCATTTCGTTAACATTTAAAAGTGGTTCGACCTAGTAGTTTTTGAATAACGCAATTTCCATGGAATATAATTAACATAATGACCGAGAGCCTTTTTAATTCGTTTGATATAATAAGGCTGAAATGACAAAAAAAAATATCTCTCTAATTTAAAACAGGAGTTTTGAATCTATTTTAGTTAGGTTGGGCCACTGATGCGGACCAGTGGTTATGCATCAAATCGCTTAAACATTTTCTGTGCCACTACTCAGCTGTCCCAAAGACCTAAGCCCGACGTCTTATATCTGATACTTTACTCAAACGCATGTGTCTTACTTGAGAGGTGTTAAATGGGAAATGTTAAGGAAAGTCGTCCGAATCATCGAAGTCGTGTGAACTTTAATTATTTTTTCTTTGCAAGGAGAGCACAACAAGCCGATAACCGGCATGGGGGTATGACCTGCAAGACTCATTTCAATCTAATCTAATCTAACCAAGTTAATTAATGCCAAAAAAATTAATGCATATTAATAATATTTTAATTTTTTTGAGCTTAAAAAACTCTCACAACTTAGTTCAATTGCAATTTTTTAACAATTTTAACACGTCTCTGCAATTGTTAACCATCTGATTATAAAGAAATAAAACCACCTGTTCTTTTGTTCCAAACTAAAATGAATGAAATCCTTAAGTTTCTTTCTTACAATTTTGCCGCCATTTAAACAAAATCATGTTGTTTGTGGCATTAAAGTACTGCTTCACCATATAAGTTCGTACCCGCGAACAATTAAAAAACTTTGATTGCATTTATGAACTGCAGGCAGAAAGTGTTTTACACACAGAAAATATATTAATTCAAGGTAGTAACAAACAAACACACAAACATATTATTATGTATCTGATGGTATTTGCCATCGTTTAAATGTCTGTCTCACATACATATTACGGCGTCTGAAAAACGCGATTTATAGGCGTCACGTTTGAAAGTCCAAGAATGATGACGACAACCGGCCAAACGAATAATGATGATTCCGCAAAAAACGTAAAAAGATTAATGAAAAAAAAAAAAAATTGCAATCGGCTAAGATTCCAGTCGATATAATCAGGTTTACTAAAGGCTTAAATTAACTTAAAAATAAAATAAAAAGTAACAACATCAACAAACACTTATAACAACGAAGACTTGTTTTTGTAAAGATGATCTTGTTGTAAAAAGGGCTTTGGTTGGATGCCAGAATATTGTTTTGCAATTATTTTAGGGCTCTTAGATCCCTTTAAAATATACGAAGAGAATAATTGGTACTAAAAAAAAGAAAGAAATAATACAAATCAAATAATAAATATAGATGTTTATATGAATGTAAATATATAAATTATTAATATCGTTACATAAAATATTTTTTATTAAAAACTTACCCCATGGACACGGTATTTCTGATTTTTTGAGTTAAATAGGAAAAGAAAATAAAACCTTCAAATCTTCATATTTGATTTAATGAATAAAAATATCGGTTGCCATGAAACAAACGTTTTATATATTCCATTTAACAAATGTATTGCATATTCAAAGATGCTGTTGCTTTTGGGAAAATGTTTTTAAAGACCCAAGAAAACTTTTGCATAGAGGTGGCAAATCAAATACAAATATCTGCCCTCAAAAAAGAAATTGAAAATCGAGAACGTTTGTTGTCTGTTATTAAAACTATAATTTTCCTCGGAAGGCTAACATACCTCCCCGTGGACATCAGGATGATGGCCCTTTGCTAACTTCTAAAAATACAAGCTCGGAAGGTATTTTTCGTTCACTTCTACGATTTCGTATAGATGCTGGAGATAAAATTTTAGGCAACCTTTTCCAAGTTTGCCCTTTAGATAATTCATATATATCGAAAACAATTTAAACTGAATTAAATAAAAGCTTTCATAATCTTACTTTTGAAATTATACAAAAAAATATTTTTAACACTTAATTTTATTCGTTTATTTTTGAAGAAACCACTGATTTATCAGGAAAACCCCCAAACTTCTTTAGGTTTTAGGTATTTTAACGTAAACGAAAAGTAAGTGAAAATAGAATTTTTCGGCTTTATCGACACATTTGAACAGGCCTTCAATGAATTAGCGATGACATCGAAGTGTCAATTAATGCGAACACACTACCATCAGTAGTTTTAAGAGCTTTAAAAAACGTTGATCTTGATTAGAAAAATTGTGTAGGGATTGGAACTGAGGGGTAACCTTTGATGTTGGCAAGAAATAGAGCAATAAAAAAAAATACAAGAAACCGTAAAAAATACAAAACAAACGCCTTGCTATTGCCATAAAATCAAAAACTCGATATCGAAAGCCAACAAGGTACCAGTTATACAAAAAGTTCTATTGTTTGTTAAAGAAACCAGCAAATCTATTTTTAAAAAAACATTATCCTAAGCGTAATGCAGTTGTTCTAAAATATCCAGGCACAAACTTGTCTCCAAAAGGCAAAACACGATGTGTGGATCCTTATGACTCAATTTTACATTTTGCAGCAAGAATAAAGCACATATTTGATAAAGATACCCGATTGGAAAGATACGTCTTCAAAAGCCTTATTATTAAGAACTTCTCCAAACACTTTCGAGTTTGTTTGCAGATTATATATTCTAATTGATATACTTTCTGTCACACAGCCGTTTAGTGTAATTCTACAAAAGCAGGATAGAGATTTACAAAAAGAATAATTTCTTATAAAAACTATGATAATGTGTCTTGAGACTAAAAGAAATGAAGCCCAAACAGAATTTAAAACTATTTTTGAAAGGCAAAAAATATTTGCATTGTAATGGGAATTTTAGTTAAAAAGCCAAAATTTGAAAGAAAAAAAATCATTTTGAAGATGTCAAAATATACTATTGCATCGAGGGCTACACACTCTTAATCCAATTTGTTTTACAAGGCTTAAAAATACGTTTCTTAAAGGACTTCCTTTATTTGTTTAACATCCCTCAACTTTTGCCTAAGAATATTAATACATTTACTGATTTAGAAATTTTAATTTCACAACTTGCAGATTATATATTAAAATTTGAAAGATGTATAAAAAAACTGCTTATATCGAAATTAAAGGCTGAAATTTTGCATTGAAAACAAAAATGGAAAATTTATAAAGACCACCTAGAAGTTAAAATCGATGTTTTAGCAAAATGTGATCCAGATATTCCTCTAAGCTTGCGAAAAATATTCATAATTTTTCTTTAAACGCCGGTCAGTAGTCTTAAGGTGCTTTCGCACGATATGTATTTTACACATGACTTGTCAAATTTTGCAGTGCGAAATTGATATCTGCCGTCTGAACGCGTTTAAACATTGCATGTGTGAAAAACATATGTAAATGTCATATGACAAATTTGTAATTAGAGCGTGCTCTATTTTCATCTGACAAAGCATGTGTCATCAGTTGTTTTTAAAACAACAACAAGGAAAAGTAAGTAGTTTATTTTGGTTTGGAGGTTATGTCAGATGTAATTACACATGTACGTGTGAAAGCAAAAATTATAGACCATCAAAATGACAATTTTGACAGACATACGCAATTACATGTGGATTGCAAAAGTGAAAAGTCATGTGTAAAATACATATCGTGCGAAAGCACCTTTATGGCTAAAAGGTAATTTTCCACCCTTTGCAGTATTTTAACATGGCTGAGATCAACCATGACAGAGGACAGGCTTAATGGCTTAGCAATGTTGCATGAACATAATAATATTAAAATTAATACACAAACAGGCGAGATCTTCGTATGCCAAGAAACTCAAACGGGAAAAGGCTCTGTTCGAGCAGCGCCTGCACGCAAAGGCAGCAACAGCTTTTAGTCGTTTGTTAAGAGAGAAAGAAATAACGTTGGTTCTTTAATCCCTGCTCTATTAAGGAACGGCCCGGTTGGAAAAGCTAGCCTTTTGGCTAAAGTATTTGCGGGAAATTCATATTTGCCGGAAAGCAATTAACAACTGCTGAAGCTTAAACAGGTGTCTGGGACTATGCCAGACACAATTCTTTGAACTCGCACTTCTAAAAATGAGTAAAAAAGGTGTGTATAAGATCCCAACGTTATTAAGTCTCCTGGACCGGATGAAAATCAAGCATTGGTGCATTTGCTAGCTAGGGAAAGGCTGAAAACTCTTAAAACTACCAGCAAATAGCAATTTGTTAAGCGCTTTCTAAGGTTATGGAGAGCAGGATTAACAACCACCTTGTTAACTATCCGGAATCCAAGGGCTTGTTAGGCGACCGTCAGTAAAGTTTTGTAGAGGAATTTTTTTTTTCGGGGGGCTTACTGGCCTTTATAGAGAAAAATGGCGTTTGATAAAGTCTGGCATCGCGCGTTTCTATCTGAATTTGTTTTTTTTTTTGTCTTTGGTGGTAAGTTTTCTGGATTTGTATCGAATTTTCTCAGAGTTTGCACTATTCGTGTTGTTATAGAAAAAATCTCTTCCAAAAAGGCTAATCTAGTGGTATCCGTCTTCTCCTTTACTTTATTCTAAATCATTCTTAATGACTTTCTTTGCCAGTCTTCCGTTTCTTTTTATTGGTTTGCAGGCAGCAAAGTTATGCCATTCATACTCATTTGGCTGTAGGCCGGTTTAGGCTATGCGAATGGGGTCGATTTAAATTTTTGTAAGACCCAATGCTGTGGATCATGCTGCATCGTCTGTATTAATGGATGTTAAAAATGTTGGAAAAGCAGAAACACTTGATATTCTGGGTATAAAATCCGGTGAGATGTCCGTTTTTTTTTAAAAATGTGTAGAAATTGCTTAATATCACTGGATCTCCTAAATAATTCATGCATGAGAGAGTGCTCCAAAGTATATTTTGGAACTACTTGACTGCGTACCGACACAGGCAAAGACACTTCTTCTGTGATGTTGAGGTATCTTACAATCTCGATTCGCTTGAAAGTCGTTGTAATTTGGTATGTTTTTTACTTTTCTATTGATAATATAATGGAATGTGCTCTTAAGAAATCAGGAAACTAGTTCCTGAAACCCGAGATTTTTTTAGCGATACCCGTATTTCAAGAAGAGCACACTTATATGTGGTAGACTGGCGAGTGATTAGCACTAAGGATTACAGAAACAAATCGTTCTTAAGTCGCACAATTCGTATATGAAATAAACTTTCTAAAAATGTCTTTTCCGTCAACGCTTACATCATGAAACCCGTACAAAAAGAGACTTAGTACAAAACTTTTGGTTTTAGTTGCCTCGCTTGGTGATAACTATATCCACCACATATAGTAATAATATCATAAGTAATAATCACTCCCAATTAAACCTACACGTGGGCCAGGAACCAAGTCAACTTTTCTATCCCTACCAATATCGGTATTGTATTTACCAGGCATTGCATACTATTTTGCCATGCTGTACAAATCAGATAACGAGGTTAAATAGATAAACACAGTGTCAACAAGGATTTCTAATTCGGACAATTAAAAATTTAGAGACAAAGTCATTTTAAACCATCATCCATGGCACAACTTAAGCGGGTTAAACATTTCAAACTGGCAACACTGCCTTTCGAAACCCCTTTTTTAATTCTTTGCAGCCCACACTGTTTTCAGCGAATAACACAGACCTTTTGCCAAATTGTGCAAATATATGGTGGCAGATTGTAGGTAAAATATATTTGATTTTTTTTTTATAAAAAAAACTAAAACAAGTTTTAGTTGTTCGTTCATTGTAATTTTATGTTAAAGAAATATTCGCAATTTATTTGCAATAAAAAAATCTTATACATTTAAGATCGTTCATAATTACGTTCTTAAAGACAATGTTTTTGCTGATGATCATCATCAACAATGTTTTGAACAACATTAGTGCAGAATAGAGGTCTGCTTGACTACACCCAAATGCCGTTTAAATACATTCGTTTGTTTTTCAATCACATAGTGTTTTTCATTCAATGTTAAACAAGCTAAATGAATGAACCCACAAGCGAAAGCAAATAAAAAACAACTTCAACCGAAAACAAAATATTACCCATACATTCATATAAATAAATATTGAATAGAATGTGTGAATATTGCTGTATGATTGGTGTAAAAAATTATTATTGAGCGCATTCATTTGTGTTTGCAAATTTGTCGTTATTGTTGTTGTTAAACATTCATTAACTCGAAAAAACACCTGAATGTTTTTATAAAAACTCTAACTGTAATGAGACTTTGCTATGTTTTTGTATTTTCAAGTGAGTTTTATACACATTCAAAACGAAAACTGTAAAATGAATGTGTTCTTCTTGTATCATTGGGTGTAACACACAATACATTCTTTCTTGTGTTGTTACTGGCTTAACTTTATTTATCTCCCATAGAATGAAAAATGTTTGAATGAATATTGTATTTGTTGTGTATAGGCAATTAAATGAATATAGTCATGCAGATGTCTAGTGCAGAAACACACTTATGCAAGTGTGTATGTATGTGTGTATGTGAATATGGCCAAGCAAGTGGGTTTTGGTTATTTTGCAATAGCAAAAACAGGTCGTTCGTTAACATTATTGTTTGCAAAAAAAAAAAAAAATTTTGCAATTCAAGAACCCGTTTTAGGTAATGAATTATTTATTCTTTTCTACTGACACCACCACAAACGCAAGTTAAATAAAAACTTTATCGAAAGTTTTAATGGTAGAAATTAAATCAAGTTTTTAGAGCAAAATTTTTTATGTTTTTTGCCTCTAGTCAGTAAAACGATAGCAAGATGTTGCTTGGTTTGGTTCACAATGATGTATAAGAATTGGAAGAATTGGCAAGCACTGGAACTAAAGATTAGTAAGTGCGCTATAATCCCCTGTGCGCAATCTCATATGCTCACCACAATGGGATTTTATGTTAAACGCATTATATTTTTTTCCTCTTATTCGCCGATGTTTTATTTTTTGTATATATCGATATTATTATGGGATAATTAGAACAAGTTGAAAGCTTTGAAAGTTACGGCAATAATTCTATTTTCAAAACTTATTCCTTTGCATATCCAGAAACGCAGACATTTTAATAAAGTTATTTTGCTACAGATAATAAGTTGATAGCATTTTAAGTTTTTGAGTAAGTGCAGGGGCCAAATCGTCGCATGAGATTCGAATCTAAATTTAAAAATTCTTATTAGAATTTCTATATTAAAAACAAAGACAGCTCGATCAACCGAATAAAATTTGGATTCGAATCGAATGCGACGATTTGGCCCTAGGTTTACATCTACGTCGCTTAACATTCGGCTTTATGTAGGAATTGTATCTGGAATATACTTTATCATTAAGCACAGTCTGTCCATCTGTTGAAATCACGTTATCTCTGTCAAGTCAAATCCTTCACAGAAAAAAAATAAAAATGATTTTTAATTAAAAAGTTTGTTGATTTGATTAGAAAAATGTTTAGATTAAAACCTATCAAGAAGTTGGCATATTTAATTAACAACTTTAATTAAACATTTTAAAAATTTTTAATTAAAAAAAATATTATATTTATTAACGATATCATTAAAATACAAACAAATCTAAAATTTAACACAAATAACCTTTAAGTAAAATTAAAGCTTTTTTAAGAATTTGTAAGCAAACATCATTGTTGACATTTTTTTTTTTAAAAAGATAAAAATTTTAATTGAAACAGTTAAATTTTTAATTAAAAATATAATCTTTTTTGGTTAATGAGTTGATTGAAAAACATTAGGGAATAATTGTTTTTTGTGTGGGAATCGTGTTTTGGTGTTAAACTATCAGATATTGTCTTAAGCTGTCGGAGACAACCCATTTTTTAGACAAAAATCTGTGCATATAACCCAAAGTATCTCATTAACTACAGCCAATCTGACTACGAACACGCATAATTAAAAACTTGATATTATATGCGCTTTTAAGAAAAAATTATTTATTATAATTATAATTATTTCCATTCGGTGGAAAATTTAGCCGCATTACAAATGTCGCGTGCCCTATATTACTAAACCTAATAGAAATAATACGCATTGAAACATTTAAATTTAACACTTTTTTTTGGAGCGGAATTGATCCTTTTTAAACTGAACAAATTTCTTTGAAAATTTGTATTTCAATTCGCAAATTATTTCATTTCTCTAGATGCAGTCGAAGAAAAGTTCTTTTTTTTGTCGCGTGCTTGCCCAGATCGTATATGCCCTCGTATAGTATAAGCAAACAATTTTACAAAATAAATTTTTTAAACTTTTTATGCTGCTACTAAAAAACATGAAGAAAAAAATTTTTTACTTTATAGACGTACAAATGTCACGTTCCCCATTCTGGAATTGCACATATATTTTATAAAATATTTTACTACGTTATCGCTACGTTATGATATCAACTTTAAATCCACAAAAAGGGTTATTGTACCACAATATACGAGTATACATCTCTGCAAACATTTTTTAAAAGAAGCACGGAGAGTGGAAGCCTGAATGCAAACGTACCGATTTCAAAAATTTTGGACACAAAAAATTTTAGAAGCCATACCAGCTTAAGACCTTCCCAAATGTTGTTTGACTTAGTTTGAATTCTATAAGAAACGAGAAAAAATTTTATATAAAAGCAGGGAGAGTGGTATCCACCAACAAACAGACCAATTTTAACAATTTTTTTTAAACTATAAGGCTGTTGACTTTAAACCAACCAGAAACAATTATGTTTTGATATTTATATTATGAAGGGTCCCCGGTAGATCATTAGTAAGTGCACGAGTCTACCAGTCTGGAGGTTGTGGGTTTAATTCCCACCAGAGACTCTGGTAAGTGTGCTTCATTCCTCTGTTCTTTCTTTCTTATACTTATCTAAATTTCTTTTTTTTTACCATCTCAACCTATTCTTTCTGCATCTCCAGGTAACACAAAGGGGGCCGACTTAAGCTGCTGCCTGTTCTACCTAACCTAACCTTTTCATTATGAAAAGTCAAATAGAAATAGGGTTTGTACCTAATTTTAGTAACATTTGTTGACATAAAAAAACTACTGGGTTTACACCCCAAAACTACTTCAATGGTGAAAGTGTTTTAAAATTTTTTTTAATTAAAGGAAAATTTAATAATAACGACAACCTCTTGCTTTTATAATGATTCACCTTAGTATACATATAACATTAAGACAACAACTTAAGTCCATAAGTACTCGTACGTATGTATGTATGTATGTATGTATGTATGTATGTATGTATGTATGTATGTATGTATGTATGTATGTATGTATATACTTTAATGCGAATATGGAAATTTATGTACATATGTATGTATATTTGAATACCAAATTAAGGCAATAACTTGCTGCTGCTTAAGTTTATTACAATTTTTTTTTATTACATACTTTACTTTGTTGTTGTTCGTTTGTTTTTAAGTCATATATACATATTTCATGCCAAATCAAAGATGTTAAAGTTTTTGCTGTTGTTCGACAGTTTTTGTTGTTTTTTTGCTGGTTTTTTATTTTGTTGGTGCTTCCATCTCTTCTGCTTAATTGGGGGAAGCCGTTTTGTTGTCTGTGGTCTCTCTCATGTTTTTGTTTTGCTTTGATGCCGATTACTTTTGTTGTTATTAAACCGATTGCTATGTGGTATAGTCGTTTCTGCTGTTGTTTACTTTGTGGTTTAGTTGTTGTGTTTATACACCTTTACGGCTTGGTTTTAATACAAACAAAAAAAACATACATACATAGGTAAAAGGAAGAAAAAAACAATCAAAGACATTTAATATTATAATTTTGTTTTGTTTTTAGAGGTTTGCCAGTGTATGCCATTGTAGGTATATATACATACATACATACATTTATTCATATGTTTGTATATAAAATTTGCAGCTGTTGCTGAGAACCGGTATCTCAAATGTGTAAAAATAACGTTTATTTATATTTTAAAAACGTTAAAAAATTTAGAGCCAAATTTGTATTGTGTGTGTGTGTGTGTATGTATTTAATTTGGCTCTACACAACGTATGAGTAATAAAGCAAAAAAGAAACCTGTTTGAATTTACATACATTGGTCATAGCTATTGTATTGAATATTGAATTTTTGTTAAGAATATTGATTTTTAGCGAACACAACTGTTTTTAATCTGTGACAAAAGATCATAAACATTAAATTTTTGATGTTTTAAATATAAAAAAAACAATTAGTGATGGCGCTTTATATTAACATAATTAAAAAATTAATAAATCTGTGTACGAAATTTTCCTTAATTAAAGATAGGAAGATTTATTCAAAATTTTAACATGTGTAAAATATGTTTTATATTTTAAATTTTAAACAAATTTTGAATAAATTAAAATATTTTCTTTAATAATATTTGTTCTAAATTTTTTCACTCGCTATTTTGCCTCTAAGTTTTTTACCAAATTGCGATTTGGAACTTTCTGCACTTTATACGACTTCCACCCACAAAACAATTCGATTATTTAACTTTCGGAGTTGCTCTTCCGATAGAAGTACTTGTAACTTTTGAAAATATATTTGTTTGACTTCTTTTGCATATCAAATATCAGTTTATTTCTGATCCATATTAATAATTATTACTAATACGTTTATACAAGCATACTTACATATGTATGACTCAATGTGTGATTTCCTCATTTCTTTAAGTCCTAAGTTATGCTTTAAATAAATTAAAAATTCTTAATTTGATATTTATTTTTTATTTATAATTTAGTCCGTCTCTTATCTTCTAATGCGTATTAAAGTTTCAGCTTTAATTTTTTCTTTGTTCCTATTTCTTTAAAATTACGTCAAAGAAGTAGATTTTTTTTATTGCCTTTTTTGTGATAAGAACTTTTTATTTGATAAGAATTTGTTAAAGTGATGCAAAAAAAAAAATTAAATAATAAAAATAAAAAAAAAATTAAAAAAAATAATAATATAAAATATAAGATAAAGTAATTTTTTTATTTTTTTTAATTATAAACAAATTATATAAAAACAAGATTAAAATGTAATAGTTTTTATAAGCAGCTTTATGGGGCAATATTTACTGGCGAGATAAGAAAGGTGTGTTTTAAAATCGGCCTAGATTTCGCAGAAATCTTATAATGAATCAGATAATGCTTTTACGAAGTAGGAATTTCGTTTGGCTGATAAATAAAAAAATAATGATAAGCAAAAAACTAATTCTCGCATGGCTAGATAAAAAATAAAGAATTTTGTTCAAATATAATGTGAACCTTTTTAAACTTGGCCGTTTTAATTTTGAAAAATTAAAAAGTCAAGTTCAAGAGTCCTAAAGTTTATTTTTGTGTTAATTAACAGTGTTTTACAATATTTTCTGAACTCAATATTTAAATTTAAAACTGCAATGCTCGTTTCTATATACACAAGTTCACATGTCTCTTTCCCTTTATTAGTGCAATTTAAAAAAACTTTCTCCAAACAATATCTCGGCAAATTTCACTTACCATCCCTGGTAGGAATAACATTTTTTTCTGGAAAAAAAAAACAAAAAAAGATTTTTTTAAAGGAATTCAAATATTAATAACAATAAAAAGATATTTAAAAAACTATATTTTTATTTAAAAAGTTATTGTTAGCATCCAGTAATCCTTGATCAACAATAACTTTGTTTTCAAATATCTTTTTTGATTACACTGTGCAACAAATAAAAGATTTTAGAAAAGTAGAAAAAGGAGACAGTAAAAATATTAAAGTAAAACCCCTTTCTCAATTTGGCGAGATTGGTGACCGTTTTTTTATGGGCCTTTAAAGTCAGTCAGAACACCAGTAAACCCCTAAAAAAGTGGTGATTTCAGTTTTGTTCAAAAGCTGATTCAGTTTTGCTTAAGGTGTCAAATTTTGTTTACACAAAAAAAGGGTATTTTAATTGAACTGAACTGGGCTGAGCTTTAATTTAAAAAAAAACTGAATGCAACATTCTGTAAATTTCTGCAAGGGAAACATAACACACTACTGAACACTTCTTATAAGATTTTTTTAACGAGTGCTTACACTCAGTAATTCCAGAAAAGTAGTTAACTTTATTCTCCCTCACAGGGAAAAAGCAATCCCGTTTGCTTTTTATAAAAGCATGTAAGTTAAAAAGATATTATTTACAACCAAGCACTGCTGCCGTGCAAGAATAACTGTGAGAAAATCTGTAGGTGGTTTCGAAAATGCTCAAGACAAATATTTAGTAAAAAAGTAAACTTTTTGTCAAGCAAAAGCTGGACGCGTATGGGTGGGTAATTTTTCAAATTAAACCCTGTATATTAGAGCACAAAACTAGCGTTCAGCATAAAGCTAAATGGTGTGATGTTTTGTTATTAAAAAAAAAGAAATAACTCCATGTAAAACGGCCCAAATTAAGAAAAGATCTATGTTTCTCTTTGTTAAAAAAATCGATGAATTATCTCTAAAAGAAAACGAAAATGATCGAAATATAAATAATTTGCTTCAAAATTTTTTTATT
Organism: Melanophora roralis; assembly: GCA_963583895.1. Classification (NCBI taxonomy): domain Eukaryota; kingdom Metazoa; phylum Arthropoda; class Insecta; order Diptera; family Rhinophoridae; genus Melanophora; species Melanophora roralis. The sequence goes on along the minus strand of OY757191.1, from coordinate 68,429,354 downwards.
TATCTCGCAAAAGCATAAAAGGTTTTTCGTTTTTTACGTTTTAATGAAAATGGCACACCTGTCACATTTTTAAAAAGGTTTTTCTTTAACCAAAAATATTTATTTGTACATATAATGAATCAACTACAATTAAAAACACTTCAAACTATCGTAAAAACCGTTGAACTAAACTGGCTTTCAGTAATATTTCGCACAATGCGTAAGGTCACACCCGTAGCAGTCTTTAAGTGATCCCTGTGAGCAGAAATTATGTTCTTGCAATATCTACTTCCAACTAATCGCTTAAAAACATTACATTCTTGAAATATATAGCCTTTTTTCAAACAAAAATTTTGAATTGTTTGAGTTATATGCAAAGATTTGAACAATTTTGTCACACCTGTCACAATGGAATCGCCCCATCATAATTTAGTTTTTAAATATTTTGCATGTTTTGTTATGGTAACAAAAACAACAAACATATGTTATTTTTGTTTACCTACACATACATATTTATCAAAAGAAAATGTAACAAATGTGATTTGTTTTTGTTCCTGATCAACTACTTCTGCGAGAACGAATATATCCATAGTTGATACATACTTCCATCATCATCTTGAATTTTTTCGGCAGAAAAGAAAACAAAACAAGAAATCTCAAATAAAAACTCTGTCCGGTAACATCAAATTATTTAAAGGCACTACAAATAACAGTTCATCTCTTAATATGCTCGAGTATACAACAAGCTCAAGTATATTCATGCAGCTCTCTAGTAGATATATTTTTCTTTCATATCCATTATAGTTTAATTTCCAAAAACGGTTTTTGGCAATTAAATCTAAAACGGTTAGAAAAGTGTCGTTTTCCAGGCTGAAATTCTGGTGGTGACGAGAGCCGCGCAATTCATAGGGGAAGACGCGGATAAAAGAGGGGACGTGACAGTCGACGTTGATGGTCAGGGCGTGATCAAGACCCTAGAAGGACATTATATCAGATCTACACTGTAGACGTGCTCTCATGGCGATCATGGCGACATGCAGGGTTTAGCTTTGCTGGCTTCCGGCTCATTGTGACGTTTCCGGGAATGAGACTGCCTATGAACTGGCAAAGGGGATAAGCCTGGGATACTGGACTTGGTTGTGAGCCGGTGAGGCCACCATTGAGTTTCTATTATGGGCTGATAGGGGCTGGAATAATAGATAAGGTGGGTCGAACCTGGAGGGACAAAGCTGATTGCGGGATCTCCAGACTTCTGTGGCCCAGGCTGGACAGGATGGGCACTGAGCTGCTCCTCAAGGAGAATGGGGAAGGTTCTGAGGTACATTATTACAACTCTTGCAGGGCACTGCGATGTAAGATACATGATGAGCAAATGCAACAGGAATTTTCCGGATTTCTGCGGGTTGTTCGGGAATGAGGAGGAGATATCGACCTTGTCTGCCACTGTTCTAGGCTGCAGATCCACTGACAGAGGTGGTTGGGAGGGGGCTTATTAGACGGACTTGGGGAGGTATCTGGCTGTGGGCTGGGGAGCTTTATAAGGTTTATCAAAGGGGTTGTATGGCTGGGTAGATATGTGGTTCAGCGCATACGATAACTGACTTCTTTTGACTTCTTGCGGACAGCATTCTGCTCTCGTTTCTCATTTCTACCTATGAAATTCTTGTCTTTCCTTTTTCTCTTTTCGACTCTTCTGAAAAGATTCACAATGAGCCTAGGGTGCAGGTGGCGAGTAGCACTCGCCACTATCCTTCGTAACCTAACCTAACCTAATCTAGAAAAGTGTTTATAATTTTAAAACATATTGTTAAACAGTGATTAGTTTTTCAAAGAGTGCATTGCCCTAATTAAGAGTCGCAAACACTTGTTATATATGCAAGAAACAAGTTGCATTCAAACAACATACATGAATAAAAACCTACACAGAAAGGTGTATTTATGTGCAATAAAAAAAAACAAAAAGTTTGTGATTTTTTTATATTTTATGCAGCTTTTGTACACCAGAAAAAAACAAGTATTTTCCACTTTGAAAACGCCGCCGTCACCAGACATTAAGACGTCGAATTGCAGTTGAACATATTTATGTTTGTGCACATGTATTTTTTTTTACTTAATATTTGTTTTAAAATTTTTAATTTTTTTTGTATTAACTTTTTCGTTTGTAATATTTTTGCACAAACAACCTTTGATCACGGTTAAAATAAAGCACTGTGACTATGCGTCATCACTAGCATCAACGTCATATTCTTTAAATAAATGTTTTTATGTATGTTAATGTGTACGCAAAAGTATGAATGTTTTAAAAATGCACACGACAATCTACATACATAAATATAAGACTTTCTGCAATATTTTCGAAAACAAAAAAATATAATAAAAATCTGATGGTATAACATACAGTCTGATTGACAAGCGTAACGTTTAAAAGAATATTTAACATGACATAAAATTGTTTTTACTTACGCCAATATTAAATTCGATTACGATAGAGCTGCAAAATTGCACAAGAAATATTCTTAGAACATTAAAGCAGTGAAATAATTATTTCAGGTTGTTTTATGACAACAACAAGAAAAGTTATTGTCAAGTAAGCACGACGATATTTTACACAAAAAACCGGAAAATTTAAAAAATATATATATTTTGATTTTCTGACCACGCCCACCGCCTATCGCTCCTAAAATACCACTAAAGCACCATATTTGTTTTATAATATTATTGAGGATTTTTTTCTCGCGGATATTTTTCTCAAAAAGAAGTATTCAAAATTGGCAAGAGAAAATATATAAGACAAACCCATTTTGACTTATACTATATAAAGAAAATTTAAAAAGTATGGTTTGTTGTTGAGCTTAATTGAAATACATATTTTGAGTTTACTCTAAAATTCTGCCAAGATATGCCCACCGGCATTTAACACACATTTTATTAAAGACCTTAAAGGAGGCAAACTATGGCATTCGACTCGAATCGAAATTGAAAAATTCTTATTAGAATTTCTATATTAAAAGCTTTGGCAACTCGATCGATCGAGCAGAATTTGATAGAATCAAATGCCGTGATTCGCCCCTAGTGCTCATAAAATAATAACAAGTACACAATTATTTAAAATTTGAATTCATCATTTTAAACAACTAACATTCAGATTGTTTTTGAATTAAATTTCTTTTTAAAATATATTTGAAAAACGTTTTTAAAGTGTATTTAAAAAAAAACATTTTAAACCCCCAATTTTAAAAATGTACCTCGCTGTAGTGTTGACATTCAAAAAGTCCCTTTTTTCAAGTCTTAATAGACTGGAGTGTTGTCAATAAGAAAAAAAGTTTTAAAACATTAAATATCTTAATGTCTATAGGCCGTAGTCTTCTTTATTCAATCTATACACTTAAAAAATTATTACAGTAACTGACTGTAAGTTATTTAGGAAGTAATCCGTAAAGTTGTTTTTAAATTAAAAAACAGTTGAATTTTAATATAATATTTGTTTTTAACTGGTTTGAAGAGTTATTCAAAGCTCCAACTGCACAAAAATACTGATTTTCCGTTGCAGTTATTTTTGTCAGTTATTTTAATTTAATTTAATTTTGTTAATTTTTTTTCCGATACTTTGTGTTCAGCTGTAAATAACAGAAAATCCAGTTAATTTTAGACGAATATGTAAGTAAATTTTTTGATGTCTGAAATTAAATAAAATATTTTGTTAAATTTAATGAATATCTAGTTGGACGGTTTTTAAATGAAAATCCAGTTATTTTGAATAGATTTCCAGTTGATTTTACCGTAATAATTTTTTGAGTGTATTGACATAATAAAGAGGACAAATTTTTTTTATGTCTTATATTTTCTTCGGAACTTTGTTTCCAATTTTTATGATTTTTCCACCAACAATTTTTATTTATCTCCTGGGATTTCCCGCCTAGGGCATATACACGGTGTCTGGTGGTAGATTAATATTTTCAAACTTAAATGACAACCGTAATAATTGATACAAGGTTATTTTAAGAGCATTAAACGATAGAATGGAAAAGCGGATTTCATTTTTTAAGAGTATGTCATCTAGATATCTTCCGTCAAGATGAACACACTCCTCTGCAAAACGGAGTCACGCTGCTCTTTTCCGATTTGAAAGTCACGGATTTTCACGTAAACTGCTTCTAACCAGTTCAATGTTTTCGAGAATCCTTGAAGATCTGGTGGACATTCGTAGCCGAATCAGTTGCGCAGAGTCTGTTCATCCACAAAGGAAATAAATTTACATTCGGTCCATTACGTATTTGCCGAATACCAAACTTTTAACAAAATTTTCGACGAGCAATTAAAAAATGTCTTCATAGAGAAAGCGCAATGCTTACCCGACCACTGCGACATCGTGACTGACAAATCCGCACAATCAATAATTTCTTTGCACTGTTTATTACTTTTTAAAATAATCGTATTTAAAAATATAAATTTCCCACCAGACACCCTGTATATATGTTTCTTTTGGAGATGAGCGATATTTTTGTACCTGTGATTTTGAGGAGTGTTTCGCTTCATGGCTTGTTCACTTGTACATATGTAGAGTCTGGTTCACAAGTGTCAAAACAAATTCGACATTGGCTGTCATTTGCAAAAAAAAAGAGCATCTTCCAAACGGGTGATTTCTTTTGGCCCACCTTGTACCTTTATATTAAATTATATAACTTCTGTTACTTTTAAAACACTAAATATTTTTAAGAAAACTTTTGGTTTTAATTCAGGGTGGTTTACATAAGGAATTTTGAAAATATCTGTTCGTTCTCTTGTATTTCAATAACGGTAAAAAATTAATATTTTTCCAAGGATCTGAGATCATGCTTTAATATGTTACAAAACAGAATATTAATCTAAAAATTTCCTACCATATTTTAGTTGGTTAGAAATAAAAAAAGCAGCATTAATATAAAGAAAAAGTTAATGGCTTTTTCTAGGTCTTTACACAAATTCACAAACAAATACACATACACACACATATACGCAACAGCATTAAAAAACTAAAACAAGGAAGTAAAGGGAAGGGAATTTGTTAAGCAAACGTAAATGTATTTAACTATAGAGAAGATAGAAAGGCATTATATTTTATGACTAGATCCTTAAGTAAACCAAGGACAAAATATAAACACACACATACATACAGAGAAAGTCATTGTAAAAAATACATATAAATCTCTGTATATGTGTTGGTTTAATTATTAAGCTCTGTCGTTTAAATACTTGGAAAAGGGAGTCAACATAAACAATAAAAGACGGACGAAAGATATTTTTCCTTTTTACAAGCATTTATTCATTTGAGGTCATAAACAATTTTATTGTTGAGCAGGAAAAAAAATTGCCAAACAAGAGAACCAGTGTTTTTTCAAAGGAAGCAACTTAAATAGATTGTTTGGTTTTCTAAGCAAAATTTACAAAACACTTTCCAAGAACACTGTGTAACAATGAAAATACAAATGTTTGAGTTTTTGAGGGTATTTTTCTATGTAGTAGGCGTAGTTGGATAAATAGAGATCGGACTGCTGCACAAAAGGAGAAGTACATACAAAAGTCATTACTTTAGTCAAGCCGTAGCGATGTCAAAAGTACTATGTGTGCGGATCTTCTTAAACCAAGTACGAGGTATCTGGTACTATATATTTTTTTATCCATATTTAAGCCAAAAAACGATTGAATTAAGTTCCAACCCGTATTTGATTTTAGCTTAAAAAGATTAATTTTAGCGTAAAAGGTTTTAACCAAAAAATTAAAATTAATTTTTTTTTTGAATTAATGAGCTCTTCTACATCAGAAGAGTTTTGAATTTTATTCTTATTTTATACATATTTAATATTTATTACTTGAAAAAAAATTTTTCTGCACCTACCTTAGCTGGGACTTAGACCTGGCACTCTTCTAACTGCCTGCTACCATCTAGACCAGGCATAGGCAACTAATATCATTACATTTGTTTCGGTATATGTGCAGTTTCAGATAATTTTAAGATAATATTTATTTTACATGATTGTGAGTATAATTTAGCAAGCAAGCGATAGCTCACCTTATGCATTAAACACATTCAAGCTACAAGAACACAGGAACACACGAACATAAAAGTTGCTTGCTAAATTTGTGTCCGACTGGCTGCTACTGAAATATTTACTAGACTACCACTACAAAATAAACATATGAGCAATATGACTTTCAGTGGTGCCACCTAAAGTCTTTTTGTATTGTTTAAGCTATATTTTTTGCATCTTACCGTATTGGCAGCACTAATCTGTTAGCTGTCGCGTACAAAAATAAAAATTAGTTTAATTTCGACCACGCCACAAAATTAGCATTGACAGCAACCCGTAGTTGTGTTGCATTGTAGCCATTAAAAAAATTATTCTCATAAGCACACGTGTATTCTATTTTTGACAGGTTGTGTTCGGTAGCCTGTAGCGAGGAATGTATTTAATGCTTAAGTTTGAAAGTTTGTGTGATCGTGTATATGTAAAGATAAAACAGGGAATCTGCGCTGCGTGGCAGAATGCCTACCACTGCTTTAGTTTGATAGCTCATCTGAAATAGATTAAAATTTCTAATGCTTCGTATACGTGAGATTGTGTACGTGTGAAAATAAAATGGGGAATCTACGCGGAGTGACGTTTTGCGTAACAATGATCTTGACCAGGCATATGCTCTGTTCAGAAAAGTTCACTCCACATTATTGTTAGTGTAGTTTAAAGAACAAGCAATAACACAACTAACATTTTCTTATACTCAAACAAGACTGGGTTTTGTTTTTTTAATTCTCCACAATGTGCGTGCACACGTACGTAAGTTAAGGGAAAACACAGAGGCGCGGTGCTTAGTTTGTGCCTAAGGCCAAAGCGACGCAATGAGCGGCAAAGTGGTGAGCGACTGAGCGGTAAGCGGCAGAGTGGCAAGTTTGAGAAGCAAGTGGCTTATTACTGAGCGTCATTTCTGAGCGGTTAGTGCGGTTAGTTGTTCAAATGCCATTGTCAAGGGAGGTTTGTTTAATGTTTTTACGCGAAAATCTTATCCATATATAAAAGAAATAATGCGTTTAAGAAAAAAAAAGAAGATTTAGTATTCATCATATAAATCAAGCAAGACGACATAACGGCGAATTTAACCATTTATATACAAATTTACGCAAATTTCCAGAAATCATTTGATTTGCTGTTGCAAAAAGTTAACAGCAGATTAAAAAAACAAAGAAAAGCAGTTTCTGCAGAGCAAAGGCTTGTTTTAACTTTTTGCTATGTTTATACTTTGCCGCTCAGAAATCAACTAAAAATTAGAACAAGTTCTATTCCTGAGCGGTGCCGCTTAGCCGTTTAGAAATGCCGCTTAGCCACTTAAAAATTCCGCTCATTGCATGGCCACTTCAGTAGTATTCCATATGTTTTAATTTTTTACCGCTCATCGCTCAGCCGCTCATTGCGTGGCCTCGGCCTAAAGAGGGTCTAGACCCGCATTGCCCAACAATAGAGGCTGATTAATGGGAATGAGTGGGTGCTTTTTTACTGTGTTTATTATTAAAAAAAAACAAGGCAATATTCCCCTGTGTTGTTGTTACTTTTTTTTGTTTCTCACTCTTTGCTATTTTTTTTTGTAGGCATTCGTGCTATGCACATGCAAAACCAGATTATTGTTCGTCCCCCGGAGACGGGTTTTGGCTTACCTTGTTCTAGACCAGTGATCGGCACACGCATACATTCTTATGTTTTGTTTGTGTTGGTTTGTTTTTGAGCGTAATTTCTTATGGCACTAGGGTGAACATAATTAAAATTTTAAAATATAATTTAATTGCATTAAAACAGTTTTGGAATGTAATATTAAAAATTTAGCCGCTTTTGTTAAAGTAAAAGTTTCATAAATTCGAAATAATTTTGCCTTACTACTTACTTTTCATAGATATTTATTGTATATGGATAATATTTTATGCGGATACGATTTTTGACATGTTTATTACTTTGATTATTTCTGATTTTTTATAACGAAAATAAAGACTCGCAAATATAAGTTAAACCAAGAATTGAGTGTAATTTAAAATTTTGTTCATTAAACATTTTCAAAATTCTAACTGGTCACACTGGTCGTAAGGCACAAGAGACTACAAAACCCTTTTTCTATTGTTACTGTCTTCAATGCTTAGAGAGCACCCACACGCGTGTGGGGTCTTGCCAATCACTGTTCTAGACTTCTGGGAAACTTTGTTTTTTTAATGTTTAAATATATCTTGTGCGTTTCACGAGCAACATACTTAAAAAGCAAGCAACAATGTTATAGTCGCTTAAGCCCGAACATATTATACCCTTCACCATATTTATATGAGGTCAATAGGGAAAAAAATATACCGACAATTGTTCTATTCAGTAAAATAGTTGGTGGCATTAAAATAAACAGTTGTGCAAAATTTTAAGAGGGTAAAGTAGCATTCGAGTAAGTTATAGCAGAAAGTGCCCATTCCATGAGGATATTTGTATGGCGGCTATGTCGAAAAATAGACCGATCATCACCACAAACAACAGGCTCCGTGTCAGTGCCAAAAAGCTTATCTGTGCTAAACTCTATTAATTTATCTTAAAAATTGCGACCTGTACTTTGATCACATAAATACATGGACACCCACCCAGCCAGATGGATGGACAGACGAACATGCCTAAATCGACTCAGGAAGTAATTCTGAATTGATCGGTATACTTCAAGGTAGGTCCAAGACCATTATTTTTGGGCGTAATAAACATCTGCACGAACGCGTATTACCCCTACCACGTATGTCAAGTGGGTATAAAAAGTAAAGACACAAATTCCGTTGCTTATTTAATAGGGATAGAAAACAACAACAAAACAAATAAAGATAACAATAGAAACAAGCTTTTGAGCTTGGCTTTTTTTGAAGTAATCCCGACTAGACTTGATTTAACAAAAACTAAGAACGGGTCGTACTTAAAAATTTCAAATACCATTTTGGATAAATTCAATAAAATAGAATTCTTGATTTTAGAACTCTTTTTTCTTTCTGGGTAAGTCTTTACCTTGAAATTATGTTAAGCTGCCATAAAGAAACTTACATACTTATGTATGTCAAAGCCAAAATTTTATTGTAGATATTTCCACGCAAAAGGACACAGTTTCACATTTAAATCGCCACCATAACCTACCATAAGTAAAACCGTTTTGAATATGTAAGTTTTTCTATTTCCCTTTCATATTAATTTCTTTATTTTAAATTATTTATCTAAAAAAGTTTGCTGGAAATGGTGTCATTCATTTAATATTTGTCATACACGAATAACTGTTCTCTTTTGTGTTAAAAGAAAATTAACAACAAAATTTTTATGACCAATAAAAATTTGGCAATTATTTCGTGAGCGTTAGTTGAATTTGGCAAATGAAATCACGCACAAAATTTTATATTCAAATCACGTTCGTGTTATACATTAAATATTAAGTAGAATTTCGGTTAATTCCATAAATTTTTATTGATTTTTCTTTAAAAACATATATTTTAAAGTATTTTTTTTAAATTTTAAAAGATTTGGTTTAACAAACTTTATATTAAGAAATATTTGAAATAATATTTTTATATTAAAGAAAAAATAAATTAAATAGAATCAATAATAAAAAATAAAAAATTATAAAAAGAAAACCATGTGAGCCGCCACAAGTGATAACCTTTTTCATCTAATATTTACCACTGACGTCTGTTGTGTGAGAACGCTTATTATGCGTATTTTTTAGGTGTGTTCGATAACCTTTTCAGCAAATACTTGCAACGAGAGAGGAAATAACTTATTTTGCAAAACTCACTCTCAAAGATAATAAATATTTATTAAACACAAAGTGAAAATTTTACAACGAAAAATATTTTGCATTTTTATAACTCAATTTTTTACTCTCTTTTGACTTTATCTTCTTGCAAATTCTTTAGAGTAAAAATTCCTAGCAACAATAACAACAAATTTGTGAAATTTTTCAATAAATGCCAAAATCTACTATTAAAAGCATAAATTAAAATATCTTAAGATTTTTAAGACATTATTTATAATACCAAATTAAACAAGTAAAAGCGCTATATATTCGGCTATGCCGAACCTTATATACCCTTCACATTGGTCTTTTGATATGCTCAGCCGGATGAACGGACGTGCATCAAATCACGAGGGAATTTAGGTTAAATACTTATAATTTAGCGTGGATTAAATTTTTACTTTTAGACGCAAGGTAAGGTACAAAAACGTGCAATGAAATGCTTAGATGTTAATCACAGGTAACGATGCGTATGAGTGTTACAAGATTCTCAATTGAATTAAATGTTAATTATACGCAAATGATGGTCATCAAATTAATTGTTTAAATCCATTTTGCTCATTTGCTAAAAAACGCCATAACCCAAAAAAATGCATTTTTGGAGTAAACGATGCAAAATTGTTGAATTCATTATGCTTTAAATTGTATATTAAATCCATCTTTAAATTATTTGTTTAAAGAGCAAATGCTGCTTGTCTTTTTCCAACAAATATATATGTATGCAAATAGTAAACTTCTCCCGCGTTTTTCTCTGTTCAAAATGTTTTCTGTTTAAAGTAAAATTGCGGAAAGTTTTAACTACTTAAGTAAGTATGCATGTATTTATTTAGTTTAAATAATGTCGCATCTGCAACTGTTAAATTTAGTCGATTTTTCGACTTTACTTTTTCGACTTTTTTATATCGATTACCGAGTTACCGATTTCCATCTAAATTTTTTGGCATTTCAGCTTTCATACTCGAAAGCTGCGTTTCTTAAAGTTTTCCTATCAAAAAATTTAAATTAAAATTTTCTTTTCAGTACTATATTATGTTCAAACATGAATCATAAATTGACACAATTTAAGATAAATTGAGCAGTTAAGTTTTCTGTTCACACGTAATTAATCAAATTAATTTTCAGTTTAAAGGTACATTAAACAAGGTAGGAGCAACTATTAAGCTGACATTTTTCTACGCCATATGTTTTCTAGCTTAGATTGGCAAATTTTTTATGTGATATAATGGTTGTGTATACCGTGTGTATGTTTGATAGCAACAGGTTTGGCGACATAGCTAGAACTTAGCTTTAAACAAATATATGCTAAGTTTTACACGATATTGTTGTTGTAGGTATGAGACCACCTTATTATTCCATCATGGCATACATATTAAAAGCTTTCAAGCTTTTATACTAACTGAGCACAGTTCTTATTAAATCAACAGGGTTGCCCTTGAGTTTAACTCAATTAGTGAAGCAATTTACGACTAATTGCTCAATTAATTAATTAAAATCTTTATGGAAAATTGAGCTCAATTAAGGCGTTAATTGCGTAGATGTGCTAATTTACTTTCGTTTACTTGATTTACTCTATGTAGACGATTTTGAAAATTAAAAAATTCAGTTTGGCAAAAAAATACCTTTAAATTTATTATGTTACACTTGTTAAGAGAGAAGAAATCAACTCTACAACTAAGTGTTCAATCTTTAGACACTTTCTTTCAGAAGAATACGATCCAATTTTGAAGCCGTTGTCGGATCGATGTATCGGTATTAACGCATCGCTATACGCAATATGCTATGAGACGCACTTGCTTATAACAACAATTGTCATTGAGAGAATAAAGAAGAAGCGAAACGGTTTCTTATTTTCTCTGCGATTGTATGGATATAGAGTTGCATGTTAATTGCCTTTGTAGCTTTTTAGGGGCAGAGTTCTTTAAGTTTAAAGAGAAATTACGACATTCGATTCGAATCGAAATTCTACTCGATTGATCGAATTGTCAATCCTTTATATATAGGAATTATAATAAGAATTTTAACATTTCTATTCGAATCGAATGCCAGATTTTGCCCCCTGATAAGTGCTGTAATAGTGTAAAAACGGGACCATTCTAAATTACCGTTACAAACTACTTTGTTAACCAACCAAGCAAGCATCTATTAAAGAAATAAAATTTAGCTGCAAAACTGATTTTAAGGAATATTTAAGAAAGAAATAATAATCAAAATACCAAATCACATGTAGTAAATAATCTAAGCCCCTCTCTCCCTTATGAGGACTTAAGACTGACTCTCATAACTTTGTTGTAATGATTTCAAACAGTTGTATGCTTCAGTTTCCAAGTGTTTGGCAAGGTCTTGTTTGCAATCTTTATCTGTTTTTTTTTTAATTGTAGGAGTTTTTCCAGTTGTTCATTTTGCTACTTAAAAACTAAAAACAACTTGAACAACCTCAGCTATACAAAATACAAACATGAATCTGCACATTGTACCCAACTGCATATGTTTTGTGTTTAAATTAAAAAAAAAGTAAAAGCGCAAGCAGTATGTACGAGTATGTTTAAGTTCAACAGCTGCTACAAAGCAAAAACGGTTCGGCGCACACGTTTTAGTTGTTGTTGTTAAAACAAACAAATAGACACACATGTACATAAACATTAGCAAAAACAGAGTTATAAGAACGGTTTACCACCTTTAAGATTGTTAGTAAAGGCATAACTACTTACTTAACAAAAGCACTGCGTTTCTTGATGCATAGATAGAGACTTTGGATAAAATAAAGTTTTTTGGCGTGAGTACTTTTTGTTGCCAACGAAAATAAATTTTAAAATAAAAAAAAATATTTTCTTCTAGGCAAGAGTAAGATTTATGTGACCAGCATAATTGAAATAAACATATTTTTTTATAATAATGGACACTCAGGGGACGCCTATAATTATACATTGTATCAGGAAAGTAGGTTAGGGGAAGGAGGGTACAGGAAGTAGGCTTTGCGGACATTTGGTTTCAACTTCTTAATATTAGCTGTGACAAGAAAGATATTTTTAGAAAAACTATTTTACGATCGAACTGTGCGACTAAAGAAAGAATTTTCTTTGTAATGCGTGGTGCGATTTACCGGCCCGTCAATCACAAATGGTATGCGTTGGCACTCTTTGGATTTTTAAGCACTACATCAATGTCAGCATTTTGCTTATAAGAGCCCTGGTTTTTATGATATTCTGCGCCTACACAGTTTTTTATCCATGTCTTACGAAGTATTTTTCTCACAAGCGCTCCTAAGGCATTTTCGCTTGCTTAAGCATGAGCCTCCCCGTCTTAGAGTAGTACGGGAAGATTTAGTGTCTTGTAGAGCGTGAGCTCTTCCTGCCAACAAAGGGTCATGCTCCTTAATTTTTATAGTTTCTACACCCGTTTCAAGACCCTAAGAAATTTGGATGCTTTTTTAAACCTAAAAAAAGCGTTTTTGATCCAGATAATATCGTATTTTATTCCCAACATTAAGAATATTATTTAATACTTGCGGTGCAGTATGTTCTTCTGTGCGTTAATGTGGCAGTAGAAAACATTGGGTCTTAAAGGTATAAAAACTGGGCCTATTTTCATGACTCATTTAAAGACTAAAATTAGATTCCAGTAAAGTGTAGAGTTTATATTGAAAGTCAAATGAATATAAATGGCCTATGCTGCTGTCGCCTCCAAAAAAATATATGGGATTTGAATTTTGACAAGGATGGTCATTCAGAAAGACAAGGAAATGTAGAGCCCTGTGGTTTTCCAAAATTGGTTTTGAACTCACTCGCAAAAATTATGAATTGAAGTATTTAGTTTTTTCTGTTAGAAAGACCGGTAGATCTTCAAAGATACGTCTTCTATTAAAACTATACTGGCGGCCCGTTAGAAGTTTTTTGACTCTAGATAGTTAACATGGCGGTGGTTAACCAATCTCTCCATAACCTTGAAGATCGCTGGACAAATTGAAAGGCATTTTGATATTGGCCGGTAATTTTCAGGGTTTTTAGCCTCTTCCTTTTTGGGGTTCGGCGTAGTATTAGCTATTTTCCAGCATATGATGAATACCCGGTTAACATAAATATATAGTGCTGATATTTCATCCAGACCAGAGTCGAAGAAACCCTTTTTATTTTAAACAAATACGTCAGCGTAGTAAATAAGTCAGTATTAGCGTTCTTGTTAGGAAGTCAAAGACTGCACGCTTCCACATCCTAGATCTGACTGCAGTTTAAAAGTCTGATTAAGCCAGGACTTCTGTCCAAGTCTATTTGAAATTTTTTTTTCCGGAATCAAGAATTTTATTGCCAATAAAATGGCAGTTATATTCTCGTCCGAAAAACAAAGTGTCCAGTTGAAGTTCCAAATTTTCGAGTGGTGCTATTGAGGGTACCAAGTTATAAAAAATTCGAGGGTATTATTTTGGTACCCTTAAGAACACGAAATGTGTATTGGTTCATTCACAAGTTGCGCAAGGTGATTTCACGGGGCGAATAACTTAACAAGGCTGTCTTCTAGAGTTGTATACGCGAAATGGAAAAACCAAGAAGAACTGTAAGCATTTAAATTTCCAACAACAACGACTTGTAGTGACGCCCCTTTCCGCGTTTAAACTTTGCAAAGAAATTCGGTGTGTATATGGTGTGATACGATATTTTCAACCGTGTCGAGTGGTTGCTGGCACTAGTATACGACGAGAGAAAAGTGTGATAGAAGATAATACCCAAGTACATACATACATATGTACATAAAAATCATAAGGGTTAGCATTCTTGCAAACCTAAGTTTCACAAAGTGCGAGAACACCCGACTAAAGGAGTCTTATATGTGGTCATATACAGGGCCAAAATTTGCCCTTTGCGGCTTCAAGATGTAGATTGTTTAATACAAAAACCTAAATTTTTTAAACGTTTAAATTGATCACACTGTCTAGCACTAAAGAAAGCGACTATTTAACAAATACTCACGAGTTTTTTTAACACAAGAAAGTGTATTTGTATTTGTCAATTATTCCCTGCAGAAAACAGGACTAGTCCATACATGCGTGTATGGACTAGTCCATAAAGGAGTAGGATTACTCCAAAACTAACCCAAATGCATGTAAAAAACATGGTCTTTTTAACATTATGATGTCCTAGGGCTGGACCACCTAACCCAGATTTGCATTACGTCGGAGTAGTTTCAAAACTACTCTATCCTACCTACAAACAACTTGGAAATGGACTAGTTACAACATGGTCCTTGTGTAATGCAGTCATGGACCATGTCATTGTCAAACAAGAACTTGTAGTTACTTAAGTGATATGCGTTCGTGTTTTTTGTACGCAATCGTTAAAACACGAACGCATATCACTTAAGTAACTACAAGTTCTTGTTTGACAATGACATGGTCCATGACTGCATTACACAAGGACCATGTTGTAACTAGTCCATTTCAGCTAAAACGGACCATGTGGTCCAAGATTTTTTGCAGGGTTGTTCAACGTTTGTATGTATGTATTTGTTCATATTTTGTGCTCTTTTCAAGAAATTGTTTTTTGTTGTTATAATTGCTGGTTGTGCTGTTGCTGCAGAGGTTCATTATGATAATATTAACGTCATTATTATGTCGTTCCGCATAATGTTTACACATTCACTTATATTTTCGTATGTTTGGTGTTGGTGTTAGGTAGGCATTTGTTTAGCGTTGCCATTGCTGACAAAATTTTTGAGAAAATTTAGGAAAGAATTTTTTGGGAATTTAATGATAAATATCCAACAAATGGAAAATTTAAGGTTGCATGAACTCGACAATAGCATACACTACACCACAATTTATTTTATATTAAATACCAGGATATCAACATGTAAATTGGCATTGGCCTTACGGCACAACAAAGTGTTTTTGAAAAAAATAGTTTATAATGTTTGACATAATTTCTTAATAAATGCACCTTCTAGACTCCTTTTTAAATAAAGACATCGATTAAGATATTTTTTCTAACAAAGACTTGATATTTTTAACCAAAGAATGGCAAAAATGTTTGTGCCGTATTTGATCTTTTTTAACAGTCATTTATTTTTCTTTCTTTGCCATACCCCAAAGTAGTTTATTAGTTTTGTGCAAATAAATTTTTGATATTTTCTTATCACACCACACCCTTTTTTTTGGTTTTATTTTGTTTTTGTGTTAATTCACAATCTCTCACAGAAAGGGATTTAGCTTGGAATTATTTATTAAGAAAGCCGTGAAATTGTGGATCTACAGCTGGAGTTGGAAAATTTTTAATATATCCCAAATTTTAAAAAATGGATTGCGGATTCAAGGAAAGGATACATTTTTCATATACATATAGTCAATTGCTCAATTCACAAGGTATCTCTAGAGTTGTATCGGCTATTAAAGTAGTCGTACCGTTAGTTTGCTTATGAATTAAACATGTTATTGTATTTTACTACTGTTGTATTTCAACAAGTCGAAAAGTATAAATAATTTGAGAAAAAATATTAAATACCATTTAATTTCTTTTAAATTGCAGTTTGAGGGAAAATTTGTAGCTTGAAAATTTGGAGGATGAAATTTTTTTATTGAAAACTACAAAGAAGAAAGATTTACACAAAAAATTAAAAAAAAAATATATATAACGTCCCAGGTAGGAAAATTAAATTTTCAAAGCTTACATTAAGTACAGCCTTGAACTTAAATTAAAAAAGTTTAAAATTTTTACTAGAAAACTTGGTTTTTGTTTTAATACAACCCATACTTGGTATAAGAAAATCCGTATTTATTGCGCTTTTCACACTGCTTTGGCTTAATGTAATTAAAAATTTCTTTGTTTTGTTTAAATAAAAATTTAAAATTTTTTGGAGAAAAACTAGAAGCAGTCCCTACACTCAAGAACCATTTACATCAATAGTTTTAGACCAGTCCTCTTATCCATAGGGTAGCTAAGGCTCAAAATGCTTATTTCGGGAGGATATTTGCATGGGGCTTTGTGAAGAAGTGGGCCGAGTATTATAATGATTCAATATATATCAGATCCAAATATTTGCGTAAAGTGATTGTGAGTCAATCGGTATAGTTGAAGTTGATTTGTGATTACTGACCAATTTTTTATCATGTTAAAGCTGCTTACCTAAGTTGCTTGCATACTTCTCCTTTCTTAATTTAAATAAAATAAGTTTTATTTCAATAATAATATTAAATAAAATTAATTCCTTAAAATAAAACTTTAGTGGCAACGCTGTATTGGTGGACACGAAAATAAACTTATATGTTATACGAATGAACATTTTAAGTACGAATGGCTGTATTTACACTCGCACATTTTTTTTAGCTTTTATTGAACTAAGAGAATGATGATTGGGGGAGCCCATTAATAAATAAGTATGTGTGTGTGTTATAAGTATAATGAATGTATAAACATGTATTTGTTTTCAAACATAGAATGACTGAATGTCTGCTGCCTGTTTTTTTTTCAACGAACGACTGCATGTTTTCTTCGTTCGTTTGCTCTTTTGTTTTTGTTTACGTAAATATTTTTGTGTGTTTAACTGCTTGGTATGCCCCCATTAAAGCAAGCAAATAAATATACATTATTACATACATACAAATAAATACATTTAAATATGTATTTAAATATATTTTGCTAAAATTTTATACAGAATTTATATTAAAATCAAAACCGGTATGACGCGTTGCTGGCACTTGGGTGTTATACTTTTTTTTGCAATTTTTTCTGCTTTGTTTATTGTTTTTAATAAAAATATTTTAACAATTTTCAACTTATATCTTGTAGATACTTTTGTTAAGCATGTAAGGAAAGACAGTTTTTTTGTGTTGTAAGATTTATGCGGTTGTAATATTTTGTTAACATATGCCAATATTTATTATTTTAGTTATATTATTATTATATCTTCCATATGGACAATCACACTGTGGGCGCGACAATGTTACTCACATTTAAACATGTAAAATTTTTTATTAAAAAGGGTTATGATTTAAAAGATCATTATTATTTTTAATATTTATGTATTAAAAAGCGACAAAAAATATCGATAAAAAATCAAATTAACTGATTTGTTAAATTTTTCCAAATTCCTAGCATTATTATTGTACCCTTCACATAAGTGATAAGGGTATATGCAAGTTTGTCATTTTGGTTGTAATTTATTTATTATCCATTTGCGATCCCATAAAGTAAATATATTCTGGATCCTTATAGATAGAGAAGTCGATTTAGCCATGTCCGTTTGTCCGTGTTATGGCTGAAGTAAACTTTCTGAAGCCCCCCGATGTCACATAGACCCGTAAGTGGCATAAAATTATCTGCTATTGAAATCCAGCAAAATCGCCCAAAAACTGATCGAGATTTAAGCCAAAAACCAAGATTATCTCTGTTTATTTCTTTTAAAATTTGTTCATAAAAACCTCTACAACTGCCCCGGAGTTGCCCTGTACAGTGTGAAATGTAAGTCCGATTCTCATTAATTTCTCGAAATATACTTACACCCTATCTCCGGCCCCTAGCAGGGTTGCCACGCAAAGTATAATTTTTTTTACATTTTTTTAAATCGCCCCACAGCTTTCAGGGCAAAATGTAAGACCGTACCCAACTTATTTGTCCTCCCAAATATTTTTGTGGAACATACTTAACCCCGATCTCCAGCCCCTAACATGATTGCCACACAAAATTTTAAAAAATTGGGTTAAATACCCTACAACTTCTCCGGAATGGCCCCTAGAGGAATTAAATGTATCACAGACCCCCATTAATTTTTCTTCCTAAACGTATTTCAAGAGTATACTTACCCCCTATCCCCATCACCTAAGGGAGTTGCCATACAAAGTTTAAAAAAATTAGAGTAAAAATCGCTACAAAATTTGAAAAAAATTAGGGTAAAAACCCCTATAGCTGCCATTATCACCCTAAGGGGGTTTAAATATGACACCGGATCCTTTTAAAAATTTAGAAATATTTCATTAATAAAAAACGGATGAAAACAAAAAAGTTTCGGGGTTTTGAAATTCCAATGTTAAGGGTATCTAAGATTTGGCACAGCCGAATATAGCGCTCATACTTGATATATAATAATCTTATTTTATGGCAACACTGTTTATAAGGATTATTTTATTTTTTGGGGCAAAAATGATAACCTGGGAGAGGTGACTTTGACAATTTTTTTTACAGAAATTGGTAGGACGGTTACAAAGTAAACAAATGCTGAAGTTAATGCTACTTAATTAGGGGATAAAGGAGCTTCGCTTTCACCAAATAGAATTATCGACAACATTTAAAATGCAAAATTCTTTGCTTGTAAAGAGAGAGAGTAATATTTAGAGAATTTATATCCGTTAAAGCATATTCTAATTTGTGTGCTGTTTAATGAAAATCATTCAAAAAACTCAGAATTTGATTTCAATCTAATCAGTGTTTTTTTACGGTCGGTGTGGGACTTTATTTTTCAGCATAACAAAAAAATCAGCAAAAAAACATAATAATAAGTTTTTTATTAAAAAAATATCAACTTTAAATTTATCAATCCTGGCTTACGTTCAATAAAATTTTAAAGTGATCAACTTCTAAGCACTTAGAATGCTGTCAATCTAAAAAGTTCAAAATTAATACTAACATCTTACAAATAATAAAAATTTGTTTAAAAAACCTTTATATGTTTATTAATAAGCTTTTCTTGATTTTAGCGAAAGTGAATTCCAACAAGTGCAACGCAGTAGCCCTTTAAAAGTTTTAAGTGGGCGTGGCAGCACTAACGTTTTTTTATCGATATAAGTATATATAATTTCAATCACACAAATTTTTAGCAGAGTCAAAAGTTTGTGTTCATTAAGTGGTCTTTAAGCTATTTAGAAGAAGAGAAGATACAATTTTTAATAAAATAAATAAACAAATATGTTATTAAAAAATTTTTACGCAGAACTATAGATAATATCTTAAGTAAATTGCCGTTACCAAGTGTATAAAGTTTATTGTAATTTGCTAAAAGGTTGTTGAACAAACATATTTTTTGCTCTAAATGTATAACAAAAGCCTTGTGTCATTGAAAACAATTTAAGCACAATTTGTAACGTTATCTGCTTAGAAAATTTAAAAAGCACTAAATTCAAAATTTTAAACACCAGTTTTGTTCATTGCCGCTTTGTTGCTTTCTGTATGATGTTTGTGTATGTGTGAGTATTTTAGGGAACACATTGCGAATACACATTATTTCTATATGTTTTTTGCGCCTTTTCTTCTTTTTCTTTTTCTTGCATTTTTCTTTATTTTTTAAATCTTTTGTTTTTAAATTACTTGCACGACTTTGTGTCGCCACTTTTATTGATATAAATTGCACATTGTTGTTATTGTTGTCTCAGCTTTGTACAAGTTTTTTAATCAAAGACTACTTTTTGCCCTACACCAAGGTATATCTATCTATACAAGGTGGTAGCATAAGTACTAGAGGATCTATTTATTCGGGTTGATTATGTACGAGTTATTAATTACTCGATTTTGGAATTTGAAATTTAGGGATTAATCGATTTAGGATTTTTTTTTTAACTATTTCGATTAACCCGAATAACTTAAAGTACATATTGGTGCAACTTCTACAATTTTTCCAATTTATTTAGCGTAAAGCTTAAAAATTCGTTTTTTTTTCAAATTTTTCCTTTTATTTCAAAGCATTTGAACAAATAATAAATTTATTTAAGGCGTTAGCTACTACTAGCTGTATTGTTTGTCTAAATCTATGGTAATATATAGACTTTGCACCAAAAGAACATTTTATTCATTGAAGTTAACAAGTAAGAGCGCTATATTCGGCTGTGTCGAATCTTATATACCGTTCACAAAGGCCTTTCGAAACCCCGAACTTTTATATTTCTTTAACTTTTATCCATTTTTGCATTATTGATGAAATATTTCTAAATTTCTAACAGGGGTTGGTGTCATATTAATCCCTCTTGTTAGGGTTTTAATCCTATTTTTCTTAAAATTTTGTATGGTGGTGATAGGGGATAAATATGTTCTAGGAAAATGTTTGCAAAGAAAAATGGGTTGGGGTCAGTCTTACATTTGACCTGTGCACGGGCACCCTGAAAGCTCTAGGGGTTTTGTTACAACTAAGTATGTTCTAGGAATATCTTTGGAAGGGGTGGTGGAGGGGGGGGGGGGGGGGGAAGTAATACATTTTACTTCCCTAAGGGCGACTCCAGGGAAGTTGTAGAGGTTTCTACCCTAATTTTTAAAATTTTGTATGGTAACCCAGTTAGGCTTTGGATATAGAGGATAAGTATGTTATATTATTCCTCTAAAGGCGATTCCGGGGAAGTTGTAGGGGTTTTCATCTTAATTTTTTCCAATTTTGTATGGCAGCTCAGTTAGGTGCTGGAGATAGAGGATAAGTATGTTCCAGGAATTATTTGGGAGGGAAAACAAAGAGGGGCCTGTAATACATTTTATTCCTCAAAGGGCAATTTTGGGGAAGTTGTAGAGGTTTTTACGCTAATTTTTTCAAATTTTGTATGGTAACCCAGTTAGGCACTGGAGATTGAGGGTATGTGCCGCAAAAATATTTGAAAGGAAAAAGAAATTAGGGTCTTACATTTGAACTTTTTAGGAGGCCCCTAAAAGCTGTGATAGCGGTTTAAAAAGAAACTAAAAAAAATTAACTTTGTATGGCAACCCTGTTAGGGGCAGAGATAGGGCATGTTCCAAAAAATGTTTGTGAAGAAAAATTATTGGGAGTCGGTCTTACAGCTTACCCGTGTAGGGGCAACTCCGGGGCACTTTTAGAGATTTTTCAGAGATATAAGCAGAGGCAGTTTCGGTTTTTAGCTTATATGTATATCAGCGAGTTATCGGGCGTTTTTGCTGAAATTAAAAAGCGGTATTTTTGCAGATGTTTCTTATAGTTTGATATAACGCAAGAGAACCAAATTACTGGACCCAAATGAGTTCTACCTCCTAACTTATGCACTTTTTTTTTTCTTTTTGATCTTTCGCTACAGGTAACGCAAAAAGCCAAAGTAGGGGATCAAAGTAAGCTCAATGCAACCGATTAGATCTTCTTTTCACTTAGAAAGCGATATCTTTTTATAAATAACCTATTTGAAAGACTTCTAATGAGGTTACAAATTGTGGAATCCAAAAAGCTTTTTTCCTACAGCCGTTCTTTAAATACAAAATTAAAAGTTCCAGGGGAAAGGGTCTTATTCAATAAACACCTCGGGGGTTTGTGACCAAAAAACGTTTAAATAAATTCTTAACAATTATTGTAAAAAATTATTTTTTTTTTTATTTTACTCCCACCATTAAATTAGTTTGTGTCCTTGATTAGACATGTATGTATATGTATGTATGTATATGTGTGTCTATAAGTATATGTAACGAGTAAATAAGTTTGTGCTTAACAATTTTCATTTAGACGTAATAAATTTTATTACACTAGATATTTGTTGGCATCCCTGAATTATGTAGAGCTGCATAAAAACAAATAAAAAGGAAATTTTTTTTCTTAAACGTGTCTCCTTTTATGTTTTTTTTTGTTGTTTTTGTTTTTGCATATTCATGGCCGTTAAACAAACTTTGTCTTCATTATTATTTTTCTTTCGGCCATCCCCACTTACAACCCTCGCAACACCTTTTTAAGATTTACAGCTTTATTCTTGTTTTGTCTCTGTCATGCTATCCATGGCATTTGTTGGAAATTTGCCCTTTTATTGTTATTATTCTTCTTATTCTTCTTGAATTTTTAGAGCTCTTTAGAAAATGTTTTTGTTATTGTATTGTTTTCTTCCATAAAATTAAAATCCATGTTATTAATGGGTGATTGTAAGCAACAGTGTTTTTATATTTTGTTGTTTATTTCTCCCCATCGTCTTACTTGCTTAAGATGTTCTGCCGCGTTTCCCCCTTTAATAACTTTTATGTGGTAGCTTAGTGGAGCAGGACTAAAGGACGTTTCTTTTAAACAAGATAAATCGATTAATGTTGTAGAGTTAAATTTTTTTACAATTCTTTTTAATAGTTAAAAAAAAACCCTTTTGAAAAATCCATTAAAATTTTAAACCTAAAAATTTAAATTTATAAAAAAAAAATTTTTTTCTTGCGACAATAAAGATTTCGAAGTTTCTTTATTCATAATAAATTGAAATTTAATTTAGAAATTTTAAAATTCGAACAATTTATAGTGAAATGCCCTAATACACGTACTTATGTATGCAAATACGTGTATTAAAGTTGAAACTTAAAAACAATTTAATATTGTTTTCTTTTAAAGGCCTTTTGGCATTTCATGAACTCCTGTTACTGTTGTTTTCATTTGTTTGTATGTTTTTGTTTTTAAGTTGTTAAAACCAAATAAAACAACAACAACAACAACCGAACATTTTTAAACGGCATTTGTAAAGTGAGATTGGAGCCTTGCGATTAAACAATGACAAAGATATTTTTTAAATACGTTTTTAACTTTTTAAGAAAAGGTAGTGGGCAGGGGTGTTCTAAGGAATTGGGGTAAGTTAAGCAGAAAAGGGTTGAAAATAATTTATAATTTGATTTAAAACCTTTTTTAATTTTGTTTTTTTTTTCTTAATATTTTTAAGATTCTTTTTCTTTTTATGTATCTGCTCTAGTATTTACAAACATATTTTTCTTTTGGCTTGAGTTTTAGATAAAAGTATTGTGTTCTTGTGTGTGTGTGTGCGTTTTTTGTTAACTTTGGAATTTTATTTTGTTGTTATTGTATTAATAAGAAGCAATAAAAACTGTTGTCATGAAGTAAAGAATTCTTTTTTAATTGTTTTATGCTGTTAACAGATATATGTACACCTACACAAGGAAAGGAATAAAATGCGGAGGATATAAAAATATTTTTCATTATTTTTATATGGATTTGAGTAACTTTTTATAAAAAACCCCAGTTAGAACTTGATGTAGAAAAAACTAAACAAGTCGAAGTTGTTAATGTAATGTTTATTTGGGAAACTCAAATTGTATCTAGAAGCTTCTTCGAAAAAAAGGGTTTAAAGTTCCATGAGAGATAGATCATGTGGTGGCGCGGACATATGCACTTAGTTGAGAATCGGTTTGATGAAGGCCCTGACACTGAAAAGAAGATGTTTAAGTCATCCTAAATTTATCTAAAAAAAACAACTTTAACAATCTAATTAAGTTTTTAGTCGGACTGGCCGGTGAAAATAACTTTTATGTGTCTAAACCTGATAACATTTATGAGACCAAAATTCAAGTGCATCCGGAAAAGGCTTACCGCACTTCGGAGCTTAAAAAACGCAATAAAAACTTTTCATTTTAAGGTATTGGTTCTAATTGAAAATTGCCTTCTGTTGTGTGTGGGGGGATCTGCATGTCACTAACAAGTGCGACACACCAAAAAATGATCCTGGTGGAAAGAAATGCAGCAGTTGCGGTGGCAACCACACTTCCAACTATGTATAGACGTTGCTCTGTTTATTAATGTTAATAGTTTAGTTAAATTTGAAATGCTAAAATATGTGAACATGTATTTTAATAAACTGGAAATATGTACATTGAAATCCACTTGCTCGAAACATCTTACAACATGGCGGACACACTCGCTTGAAGAGAAAATAAATTTTTGCCCTCAGATAAAACCATCAGGATTAAATGTACCTCATTTTGGAAATTTTACTCCGGGAGAACATTTGCATAAGGCCTATATCGAAAAATAGATGGATTATCATCCACTTTCTATAAAAAAAACAAATCTGTTCAAAGTTTCATAAAATTATACTTAAAAATTCGACATAGAATTTGGATCAGAAGAAACACATTGACATTAAGCCAGATGGGCATGCTTAGACCCTTATCGCTAATGTAATGTAAGATTTTTGCCTAAAGGTTGCTCTAATCCAAAACTTGATCTGGATTTATAAACTTGTGTAACTCTACACTTATTTTTTTGACTTCACAGAATTTTTTAAAGTTTTCAAAATTTTTAATTTACAGACATTTGCCATTAAGTTTTCCAACAAATACTTCTCACACTTTCAATTAATTTTTTTTTATTAATAATAACGTCGTTGGTGAATGTTCTTTTTATAGAAACAAATGACACGTGTTTAAATAGGGGGGTTTCCAAAGGTCTTACAGAGATATGAAGTACATAAAAAACTGAGTGCTTGTGTGTATGTGTTAATAATGTTATTATTTTTGGTGTTTTTGTTGTTTTTTATACAACAAGCATTTCCTAAATATTTCTTTCTTTTTGTTTACAATTTTATTTTATTGTATTTTTGAATTCCTATTATATACCTTTCGCAAAGTGATATGGGTATAAGTATTTAAGTTTATGATTTCGTTTTTTATTTCTATAACTTTTTATATAGGAAAGTGGTACTAGCCTTGTCTGTCTGTCTGAAGAACTCAAGTTTTCGGAGCCAAATCAAATCCAAGTAATCAGAAATATAAAGAGGCGGAACCAAGGCGCATTCATAACAGGTGGGAGCGGTTAATCAGCATTTTAGTTGTTTTTGCAGAACCGCTCCCACCTGTAATGAATGCGCCTTGGGCAGAACGTTTAATAAAGGCAGCAAGATCGGTTTACTATGGATGGCGATATATGTAAGCAAAAACATAAAATATGCCATTGGACAACATTCATGTATATATATATTCCCATTATAAGTACCAGGAACCATAATAATTATATCAAAAAATCTCAGAGTATAATAAATATTTTTTGATTTATATAATTTTTATAAAAGAAAGAACATTTTTACTTGCCAGAAATATTTATAATTTTTTAATACAGTAAAATCCCGTTAATTCGTACCCCGATAAATCGTAATTCCCGATAATTCGTAATAAACTGTCGGTCCCTTGAAAAAATCTCGTTAATTCGCAAAATTTCCATACATTTTGGTCCCCTCGCTAATTCGTAATTTTTTTTGAAAATAAAATCTTTTTTACCTCTTATAAATCGTAATTGTTTGCTAACTACCACTTATAATTCGTAATAAAAACAACAGAAACATGAAAAGAATGATTTTTTGTTTACAAATTCAAAATAGCAATTTGTCAGTTTTATTTTTTGTTTGCTATTGAATTTACATATGTAATTTTAAAATTATTTGTATTTACAATAACAATATTCGTTTTAAAATTTTTAATACAAGGTGAGCCAAGAAGTCATCCGATGTTGTTTGGTTCTCATGACAAACTTTGATTCTGTTTTTTTTCTAATGTTTATTTGACCACTTCGAATTTTATTTGTCAAGTCAAGAAGATGATATCGTCCAAATAGGCGCCATCACAATTGATTGCTTTACGGGCTTGTTTTATGGCATTTTTTTATCACTTCGGCGAAAACTTCCGGCGAAAGATTATCGCACTCGTTTTGAATGTTGTCCTTGAGGGCCTCGAGGGTCTCGGGCTTGTTCACGTAAGCGCAGGACTCAAAAAACCCCACAAAAACAGTATGAAACCGTTGAATCGGGCGATATTGCGGGCCAATGTAAATCGCCAAAACAAGAGATGAGGTTGTGGCTCGCGCAGTGTGTGCCGTTTCTCCGTTCTGTTGAAACCACATGTCTTCCAGTCCTAATTCGTTCAATTGCGGCAAACAAAACCCGGCTTACATGACCCTATAGCGTGCACTGTCTACTGTAATCGTTTGACAAGCGGCGTCATCGAAAAAAATTGCCCGATGACTCCCATAGCATCAACACCGCACCAAGCAAACTCTTTAAGCGGGGAATGACTCCTCGTGCATTTCTCGTAGAGTTTCGATGCCCCAGAAGCAAAAGCTTTGCTTGTTCTCGTACCCGCTGAGGTGAAAATGAACCTCGTCGCTCATTATAAGTTTAGGGACGACTGGCTGATGGCCAATTGCGAGGCATGGCGTCTGGTCGATGTTTCTGGCGACAGCTCGACATCCTTGCCAACAGCGGCGATATTCTCGGTACAACGGGCGCTTCAGGGCCGGCCACTCTTGGCAGCGTCTCGTGTGGTCCCATATTCTTCAAGGTTGATGGCTAAACGGCGCAGTGTTTGCGCAGTCGCCAACACCACAGACGAATTGCTACAACAAAAACTAGACACGATTATTCCGCGTTGCGCGTTCACTTCCATTCTATATCTGTCCTGGTCACAAATGTCGATCGGAACAGATTTGACATTGGACGCCATTTTGCAAAATCTAGAGCATCTTCCAATAGAGTGATTTCTTTTGGCCCACCTTGTATTAAAACACTATATATTACCTATTTATGCAAAAAAAAAGATTATAATTTTTTGAAAAAAAATTCAAAAATTTAAAAATTATACATATGACTTTCAAAAAAACTAGATTAATAACATCAAGTTTGTGTGCTTCACTAGACATTCCAAATATTTTCTTTGTTCACAATTTTTTCAATTGAAAATTCAGAAATTTTATGTATTCCAGTATATATACTGTTCATAGACAAATTTCCAAGGTTGGTTTCAATTAAGAAATTTGTAATCCCCATTAAATTTTTATTTGAATCTTCAAACAAATTGATAGTTCCAACAAATGGATTTGTACATTTCAAAAGTCTGCTTATATTTTAGACTCAGTTAAGAAATTTAATTAAAATGCAACAAAAATTATTCATCAATTTTTTTTTTTATTTAATTAAAAGTATATTAAAAGTATATAGATTATGTTAATGTTGACTTTTTACATAAATTTGGGTCAATATTTCTTAACTTTATATTTCAAGACTGAAAATTTAAAAAATTACAGAAAATGTATCTAAAATTTTAAAAAGGACTTTCTGTCCACCCGGTATTCTTTTGACCTCAAAGAGGGCTAATGTTTCTTAATACCATATATTTTAAAAAATGGCAAAATAATACTTAAAATAAAGGGATAAACTTTTTTGCATTCACTTTTAACCTCAATTAAGGCCAAAACATTTCTTTCTTTACCATTTTTAAGACTGATAATCCCAAAAAGTGCCAAAGAAGTCAAAAAAGTCCAAAAAAGTAAATATATCAACTTTGACTTTTGACCTCATTAGTTTTAAATTATTTAAAAAAAGCAACAAAATACTAAATAAAACACTTTTAGTCGAAAAAAAATAGCTAAAAACCTAAATGTTTGTTTGATATCTATGCGGCAATTCGGGTTAAGTTTCTATCTGTATCAGTTTAAAGCAGAGTTCAAAATTGCTCACTCACTTCTCATTCGTGAGAACGAGTGTGAGCGCTGTGTTAACTGCAGCAATTTTTCATTAATGAATGAGCTTTTAAAAAACATTTTGTGCCTTCTCACTCTCGAGCGAGAAAAAAAAATTTTTTTTCGCACCAGTCATAAGTGAGAAGTGAAAATAAAAAATTTTTTTTTTCTTTTCACGAACATAAATGAAAAGCATCAAATTCGAGTACTTCTCATAAGTGAGAAATCATAAATGAATTTTTTCGCGAAGCATTCATAAATGTGTACACATAAAATTTTTTGGTCATGTTACTGGTGCTGCCATATGTAAAAATTTGTTGCATAATTTTTTAAATGCTTAAAAAAAGTAGGAATAATTTTTTTTTTTGAAAACATGTTTTTAATAAATTAAAAAGTCAGGCACTGTTATACGTTGTGGTTCTTAACTACTTTTTTAATTTTCTTGCTTTCATAATAAAATATTTGTATTTATTTAACTTCATTTCATTTAAATTTTTCAATGAATACGATTTAATGATTTTAGTAATAAAAATATGCGGTTAAGGTTTTACAAAAAGGGGAAGCATTACTCCAGTGATAAACAAAAGCATCGTCACCATTACTTTGTATATCTTGTTTGTGAAGTAGTTTGTAATGTCTTTTGATATTTCCCTTCACTTTCTAAATTCCTTTTTGCACGATTCTATTAAGCAAATACTTTTTTTGAAGATGCATCGTACAACACATATTTTTCAAAATTAAATTGTCTTTTGGGCATTGATTGTTATTCACTTCACGCTATTTAAAATCCAAATAAGGTTCTTTTACAAATATTTAATGTTTATATTGCAAAAAAATAGAGCTGTTACACACACTCATGCAAATTTTAAAAGGATTGGAAAAAATTGCATTCCGCTTTACCACCATTAGAGATAATTGTTCATCATTTCATTTTGTTTGGGATTTTCCACTAATTTGAAAGGTATTTTATACCTGCCTGTCCGTCATCCTTTTAGGTATTAGGTATATTGTTACAAAAAATTGTGGTGGTTATCATACAATACACACGCAAATCTTTTTATGTACAACAATTTAAAACTCTTTCTTTTAGGTCAATTATATAGAACCTAAGAGTGTGAAGGAGTTCCAAAAGCAAAAGTTAGAAAAATTAAAAAAAAGCAGTTACGACCATGAATAAAACACAAGATAAATACTTTTTAATCAAAAATGTCAATTAAAAATTTAGCGAAACAGTTCAAAAATATTTTTAAAGATTGCTATAAAAATTTGTATCAGTAAAAACTCCTAAAAAATCACAACATAAAATATAATGTATTATTTAATTTTCTTAATAAAAACAATTTTTCATTAATATGACTTTTTCACAATAAATACTGCTAAAAGCAATTCTTAATGTTAAGATTTATTATTGTTTATAAACCTACATATCGATGCTTAAGTACAGTAAAATCCCGAAAATTCGTACCCCGATAAATCGTAATTCTGGATAATTCGTAATAAATTGTTGGTCCCTCGTAAAATTTCAATATATTTTTGTCCCCTCGCTAATTCGTATTTTTTTCAAATAAAATCTTTACCTCTTATAAATCGTAACTATTTGCTAAGTGTATAATTCGTAATGAAAACAACAGAAACATGGAAAAAATATTTTTTTGTTTACCGCTATTTCATTTTATGTATTTATTTTGAATTTTATTTTAAACATTTGTTTTTTATGTTTCTTTTTGTTCGTTTTAGGAAATAAATTGAAAACTCCCGTTAATTCGTATTTATTTTAACCCCGTTAAATCGAAACCCCGTTAAATCGAAAACCCCTAAATTCGTAAGAAATTACCGGTCCCTTGCGATTACATAGCGTTGTTGCCTGGGAAGCAAACGTAATTTTTATTATAAATTTGTGGTTTTTATTTTATTTGAAAATATATTTCTTTTTTTAAATTGCATTAAAAATAAATTAAAAAGACTGATCCAAAAGTAGATATGTCGTATTTGCTAAAGTTAACAACATATAAGTACATATATACAAGCAGCAAAAAAAAAAAATTTGTATGAAAATGCAAGAATTTTTTTACTCTTATTGGGAGTACAAATTTCACACGTTTAAAAAAATTATTTTCCGGCAACTCTGTTACAAAGCCGTGAAAAATATTAAAATAACACTCGCACTCATAAAAGAATGAATCGAAAGTGAGAAGAAAAAATTTTTCATTCATTTGTGAGTGAGAAATAAAACTTGGTTTTTATTTTTCATTTGTGATTTTTGAGCGTGAAAAAAAACGACAAACTTCTCATAAGTGAGTGAAGGTTGGAAAAAAATTTTTCACGCTCTTTTATGAACGTGAGAAGAAAACATTTTTTTTAGGATTTTTCGCTCTCGAGATTTTTCATGAATGGTGGTTTTTTTTCGCTCACTCTTGAGAAAATTGGTACTCTGGTTTAAAGTATTGACGGTTTGAAAGCAGCTCAGCTGGATTAGATGACTGACCATGATTGGTCAATATGAAGGGTATATAAGATTCGAAACAACCGAATATAGCGCTCTTAAGCACTTGTTGTGTCCCAAATGTTCTAAATTTTTATTTGTTTTTGTTTCATTTTTATTGAAGATTAAATATTTAGTTTGTTTTGAAGGTATTGTGGTTTGTTTTTTGGATTATTTTCATAATTGTTATCACAATGTGGTTTTATTACTAAAAGATAAGAAAGAAATTTATTTCATATTTTTAATTTTTTAATTCGTTTTTGTACTAATTCTTGTTGTTTTTTTTTAGAAATATTTAGTGACTAAGTTTAGGTTCTTTACTTTAAAAAAGGCCTTGAAGATTTTACTAATTTAAAGCAGTTTTGGTGGATAAATCATATTCTGGTAGGACGTTTTTATGCGGGCAATGAATGTTTAAAATGGGCCCATCATAACCGGTCTCTTGGTAGATTAGGTTCGCTTGCCGGAAAACTTATTTTCTCTGAATTGTATTTAATAAAATGCGACCAGCAATTGGAATTTAATAAATAAATGGATGACTAGACAGTCAGACGGAAACTGTTAACCCTAAGATTATAAGGTGATCCTCGATATATATTGGTTTCTAGTGGGTATGTTTCTATTTCGTTTTAGTATTAATTACTTAATTTTATTTTTTAAGTGCTTTCTACAAGTTATATACCAGCAATTGACATTACTGGTGCTGCCAATACCTTCTTTGTTAAGCATTTTTGGTTACTCATATCTTTCTGTTTATTTATCTATTTATACAAAGCCTTATTAGCAATTCTTAAAAAAATAAATATTAAAAATTTGTTTTTATGTACAAAAGGTATGATTATGTTTGTATATTCATTAGGGGAATTCTTATTTTGAAAATCGGATATTGTCGGCCAGATTCTTGTGTCTTAATGTGAAAATTTCTCAAATTGTTGGAAAATTATTTTCATACAAAAAAAAGGATCTGATCTTATATCCACAAACATAGCAAAAAATTAAAGACCAGAAACTGTAAATCATAATTATTTTCGAATTTTCAATTAAGAAAATCGCGTTCGAGAGAACATAGGAGAGTCAAGTGAAGTTAACTAGCTTAATGATATTAAACTAGATTTTTTGAAAGTCAAGTGTGATTAATATTTTATTTTTTCAAAAAAAATAATTATTATTTTTTTGTTTTTATTTTTTATTGCAAAAATAATTGTTACATTTTTAATTAATATAAAAATCAAAACTATAACTTTAATTGTTATTAAAATTACTTTTTTTATTAATATTCAAAAATAATTATTTCTGCCAAAACAAAAATCGAAAAATCCAAAAATTATAATAATTTTTTATTGCAACAAATTAAAATTACGTATTTTTTTACAAAATATTTAAAAATCAGAAAATAATTATTATGTTTTCAGATTATGTTTTGCATAATTATTATGGTCTCGGGTTATAGTAGTTTTCTTTTGCTTAAACAAACAAAAAAAATATATATATATATATAACGATATTTAAAATTATTGAATTCGGTTCAAAATTTATTTATTTAATTTTTTGTTAAAAACAAACAAAAATCTGGTTTGCAAACTGGAATCAAAATACTTTTAACCCTGGTAATATAAGTAGGAACACCTCTAATGTACACACACATAGTGCATACATTCATACAAACACACATATTTATTTGATGACTAAGATTACGCACAAATAAAAAAATTCCAAATAAGTTTTATTAAAAATGCAAATACTGAACTGTGAATGAAAAAGAATTTGCTTAAATATAACAACAAAATAACTGTTTCATTTTAGTGAATTTTTTTTTAAGTTTGGGTAATAGGCTCTCATTATTTCATTGGTTACAAGGTAATGAGGTCTTTACAACAGAATTATGACCTATTTGTAAAGTGCTATTTTTTACATTTTTAGCTATATGGGGATGTAGATAATAGGTTATTCCCTGACTTAACCTCTCAAAGAAGGTTTTCACCTTGATAAAAACACTTTATGCATGTCACAATCAGAACTTAATTTGTAGTAAAAAAATTTCATTAGAAATATGTTAGTACAAAATTTTCTATCATAATTTATCATGAGTCCATGTAAGTCCCATCTTCGGACATCAACCTGCAAACGGCACAACAAAGATAGAAATCCTGGGAAGACAGAAACTCTTGATGTTCTAGGCATGAAAATCCACTGCAGTTTCTGTTCAACGGAACGTGTTTTTTTCGGTAAAAACAGAAAAAAACCTAAAAAATGGTTTTAATTACCAATATGATTAAATCGACCATTGAAATGTTTTAATCTGCACCTATCACCAGAATGATTATATCAATTGCATTAGTTCTAAAATCTGCAAAATAGCGATTTTTAATCCAATTAAAAATTTTAAGATTTTAACTTCTGAAATGATCAAAATTTAGGTTTATTTTAAAAATTTAAATTGCTTGAATGAATTAACAAGTTTAAAAACAAAATAAAACGAACATTTTTTGGTTCGGCTGGCGTTCAGATCTAGGGTGCGAACCTGGGCTGCTTATGTGGTGTGCGAGCGCTCTAACCACTGCGACACGTCACCAGTTGAAAGAAGACCGCATTTGTTATCATAAATATGTATTGTATAAACATTATTCTAAAAGTAAATTACAATGTAAAAACTAAAAATAAGCAATTTTTTCCAATCAAACGCTTTTAAGATTTTGATTACTGAAATGATCAGAATTGAAGCATAATTTAAACAATTCAATTGCTTAAATGAATGACTAAGTTAATTCTTTTTTGTTAAATTAACTTAACCTAACAAGCATATGTAAGTCTAGAGACAATATAACATAAAGAGTAGAAAGCAAAACTAAAACAAAAAAAAATATATAAAGTAAAATAAAAAAAATTAATTCATTGACACATTCTAGCATTCAACCTAGCGCCATCGGATTGTTAGGACAAGGGCTTTACCGTTATACCAATTTTATTTTCGAAGTTTATATTCTGATTTATGTTTGCTTTTATTATTTTTGTATACTTAACATAAACCATTGCGCAAAAGCGTTAAATTACAAAACTTCTATGCAAAAGTATTATTTTTTTAATAATTTATTAATAAGCATCATTTTCAAATGCAATTAAATCGTTAATTAAGACAATTAACTTTTTAATCAAAATCTTTAATTTTTTTCAAACAAAGCGTTAATTGAAAAAAATTGTAGGTTGATTTTTTTTTTGTTCACAAGCACCCAATATCCTTTGTTTTTTGAAATGATGTAGAATCTAATTCACAGTATCTGGGCTACTTAAAATATATACTCTTCGATGAAGTTGAGGTAGCTAACCGTATTGATTCACTCGAGCATTTTTGTAGTGTGGGATATGTTTCATTGTTATATAGATACTAATCATTCAAATGAGTTTAAAAGAAATCAATGAACTCTTTATTAAAAATCATGATTACATAGAAAAAAAAATAAAAATAATTTTCATTTAAAAAATTTGTTAATTTGATTAAAAAAATTTTTTGATTAAAACCTATCAAGAAATTCGCATATTCAATTAAATAATTTAATTAACAATTTTCGATTAAAAAATTAATTAATAAATCTAATTAACACACATAAATCTAAAATTAAATACAA
The DNA here is from genome assembly GCA_963583895.1 of Melanophora roralis. Classification (NCBI taxonomy): domain Eukaryota; kingdom Metazoa; phylum Arthropoda; class Insecta; order Diptera; family Rhinophoridae; genus Melanophora; species Melanophora roralis. Next base: position 68,395,298 of record OY757191.1, on the reverse strand, counting down.
AAAATAAAAACTTTTTTTTGTTTTTTATTTTTTTTTTTATTTTTTTCTATTTATTTTTGTTTATATAGTTTAATTATTTATGAATGTATTATGTTTAATTTACATTTAAGTATACCAATGGCCATTTGATCGCAAGGCGTACTCTCTATCCACTCAGCCAACAAGGCATTCTATTTTTTAAAGTGTCAAGCTTAGTTTTATTTATTTACCTCCACATTCAAAAATGCAACCTCGGAAAGTGAATATAAGTTGAGCTTTGCACAAGCAAAGGAAAAAAGCTTTAGGAAAAATTACAGCTTTTTTAAAGAACTTGGAAACAATTAAAATTTTAATTGAAACAATTAAATGTTTATTTAAAATTAAAAATTTTTTAATTAACGAGTTAATTGAAAAAAATTTTGGAATAACTTTTTCTGTGTTTGTACATGATACGCGTCTTTCAAGGAGAGCACACCAATAAGTGGTATAGCAGATAGAATTCGTTTGGGAAATAAACCTTAAAAAAGGTGTTTTCGGTCACTTTTTATTTCAAAAGTTAAATCACATGTCAACTAACCCTACCTATTCCCTATATCTTCCTTCCTATAACCTAATTTTCTGTGCCAATGCAATGCATTGCATGTGTAAGGATTATTCCCTGTGTGCTAACTATTAAAAACATCAATTATAGTTAATCAATTTCTGACCCAATTTTTTTAAATGTGTCATGTGGCAAAATGAATTGTTGTCTTGAGTTTAATATGGTCTAGTTTTAATTAATAATAATGTTGGTGTTAAATTATTTTCTTTTTTAAACATAAAACCTATTTTACATTTTCAGTGAGTAGAAAAATTATGGCAAATCGTTCTTGATTGTGTTCAAGGAGTATTATTTTTTTGATTAAAAACTTTAGTTTCAAAATGATTTCTAAAAAACTTGCTTTTCAAAAGCTAATTTCTTAACTTTTTTTTTGCAAAAAGTTATAAAGATAATTTAATTGAACTGTGTAGAACAACGTTCACTACTTAGTCCGTGTATTTTTTATTCAGAACTTTGCCCTTTCTTTGGCTGAAAACTAAATATTTTTTCTTTTGCCTTTTTTTTTACAAAAGAAACATCTTAAAATATCCTTTTTATTCATAAAATATTGTTTGTGCATAGAAACTTGCTTTGCTTAAATATTAAAAATAACTTTTTTTTTCCTTATTTTATGATTCCTAAATTATACTGAGAGCAAACTGTTCAGATTTCTGTGGAAAAATTAAACACAAAGAACTTGTGTAAAGCTAAAGGCCATCCATGTGCGTTGCGGAGGAAGGATACGGAAAGTGAAAAGTTGTATGGATGTATATGTGAAAGTGTTTGTTTTTGTATGTGTGTGGATGTGTGTGTATATACATGTTTTTACATGTATGTGTGCATTTCAGAGATTAAATTATGTTTTTTCTGTACACAAAAAAAAAAAATAAACCAAGTGTTTTTAAGCCGTAGCGGTGTCAAAAATACGGTGAGTACGGATTTATTAAAACAAAGTACGGATTTTCTAAAACAAAGTACGATTTATCAAGTATTATTTTTTTACTTTTAACTATATTTATGACAAAAAAGGACTGAGTTTTGTTCGAACCGTAATTGATTAAGCTTAAAAAGTGTGTTTTAAGCGTAAAAGGGATTAATCCAAAAATGAAAACTATTTTGTTGACTTTTGGAGCTTTATTAAAGAAAAGTTTTTATTTAAAAATTTTTATTTCATAAACATTTGACCCTTATTTATAGAAGTAAATTATGTTTATTAAGAGCTTTTTTGACAATTATTCCATAGAAATTTGAAAAAAGCCCTTGATAAACATAAAAAAGTTTTTATAAATAAGGCCATTAATATTTAACTATTGGAAAAAATTTTTTTATACTTTTAGTAGCTGGGACTTGAACCTGGGACTTTTCGAGCTGCAAGATTCAATTATGTTTTTTGATTATATTTACTTGAACCTTTAGAAATTTATTGGTCAAGTCGAGAAGATGAAGCGGCCAAATAGGCGCCGTCATAGTTGATTGCTATACGGGCTCGTTTTATGGCATTTTTCATCACTTCGGCAAGAACTTCGGGCGAAAGATTCTCGCACTTGTTTTAAATGTTGTCCTTGAGCGCCTCCAGAGCCTCGGGCTTGTTCACGTAAACGCGGAACTTCTAAAACCCCCACAAAAAAAGACTGGAACGGTTAAATCGGACAATCTTGCGGGCCAATGTAAATCGCCAAAAGGAGAGATGAGGCAATCCGAGAACGCCACCTTCAAAATACCGGTTGTAGCTCGAGCGGCATGTGCCGTTGCTCCATTTTGTTGGAACCACATGTCCTCCAGTCACAATTTCTTCCATTGCGGCAGAAAAAATTCGGCTAACATGGCCCTATAGCACGCAGCGTCCACTAATATCGTTTGACCAGCGTCATCCTCGAAAAAAAAATGGCCCGATGACTCTTCCACCGTGAACAGCGCTCCATGCAGTCACTTTGAGCGAGTGTAATGGCTCCTCGTGCATCACCCGTGGATTTGCGGTGTCTCAGAAGAAATAGTTTTGCTTGTTCACGTACTCGATGATGTCGAAATGAACCTCATCGCTAATTACGAAAAGCTGTTGACTTCGGCTCCCAAAATTGAGGATGGCTGGGGCAGCAGGGAGCAGCTGATGCACGGACTGGACTTTGTACGGAAACATGCGCGGTTCTTTGACGCAAATTCGCCTTAGAGATGACCGGCTGATAGATAATTGCGAGGCACAGCGTCTGGTCGATGTTTCTGGCGACAGCTCGACTTCCTGCCAACAGCGACGATATTTTCGGCAGAGCCAGCGTTCCGGGGCCGGTTACTTTTGGCAGCGTTTCGTGTGGTCCCATACTCTTCAAGGCTGGTAGCCAAACGGCACAGTATTTGCGCGGCGGTGCCTAACTACAGGCGAAGTAGCGACGGAATTCACGCTGCGCCAACACCACAGACGAATTGTTACGCAAAAAAATATACACGATTATTCCGCGTTCCTGGGGAGTGTATCGCTCCATGGAATGTTTATTTGTATTATACATCTGTTTCTACATTGGCCGCCATTTGCAAAAATTAGAGCATCTTCCAATAGTGTGATTTTTTTTGGCCCAACCTGTATTTATTAATTGAATAAAAATTTCAGTACTTTCGGTAGCTAGGACTTGAACCTGGGACCAGCGCGCTACCATCTAGCCCACCGATACACGAAATATGTATGTATGAAAACAACAGGTTTTTTCTTATTGATTTTTTTAAAATTAATCTCGACTATATTTGACTTGAGAAAACCCTAGTACGGATCGTATTTAAAAATTTCAGATACGATTTTGGAACAAATTTAAGAATAAAATTCTGGATTTAAGAATACGTTTTTTTCTCTCTGTGTATTTTATTTATTGTGTTGCTGCTTTACAACAATTTCTATAAATGTTGGTCAACATTGTTTTTTGTTGTGGTACTTGTTGTTTTCATGCTTAAGTTCAAATTAGAATCATAAAAGTAACAAAAACAACTACAAATATAATAAAATATTGTTGATCCTTGCCAAAGTAAAAACAACTGAAAGATATGAAAAAAAATACATTTAAACATAATAAAAGTTATGAAAAACAGAAAAACACAGCCACCTGCTAAGAGCTTGCAATATTGTGGGAAAATGAAAACAATATGTTGAAGAGAAACTCTTGCTTTAGAAAATTGTGGATGTTTATTACAAATAAAAAGTTTTTCAATTAAATGGTATAAATAAGGACCAAGGATCGTATATATATTAATGTACAGTTTTAAATAAAACAATTTCTATAAAGAAACTAATCTAAGAGTTAAATTTTAATAGTGTGTGTGTGTGTGTGAGTATGTTTGCATAAAGGTGGGCGTGTCACATGATTTTATTTCCTTTTAAACTGTGCAGCAGTGAAAAGACATAAATAAACAAGAAGTATAATCTAATACTCAAGTTGGCGAAATGGATAACTGTTTTCATTTTATAGGCATTAAAAGCTAAGGAAAATTAGTAGACGCTCCCAATAGTTCTTTTACAGTGTTCGCTTAAAATCTGATTTATATTTGGTTATAACGTCCCTACCAGAACAGTGACGGTCATTTGACCGGTCATATGACCGACACAGATGACCGGTCAATCGGTCATTATTTTCTATCATTTTCTTAAGGGCGATGTGAAAAAAATGACCGAAACTTTGTGTACGTGTGATCTTGCGTCTCCCTCGCACCTTCAGATGTGATAGAAATATTGGTCACAAATGACCGAAAGAAAATGTTTTAGTGTTAGTTTCGGTCACAAATTTCTTGTAGGGGTCATACTATATTCCAAATAATTCTCTAAACACAACTGGTACAAACAACGAGTTTCGCACTACACCACGAATTTGTCTGTTGAAATTCGTTGCGTAAACTCGTCAATTGAAACACATTTAGAACGTATAAAACAGCTGTGATAAAATAACGAAAATACATTGGGTGCATTATATGCAACAAATGAAAAGTGAAAATTATTCTTTAGGTATAAAGAAACATTATTTAATAACAAAATAAAACAAACTTTAAGAAAAATTGTCACCGCGTGCCAAATTATTCATCGTTTGTCGGCGCACAGTGGGTTCGATGACACCGAAAGTGGCGATTAATTCATGGGAGCCATAATATAAATTTTTTTTTTCAAATCGTTAAACATGCATAAAAAGGCATATTCTGAAAAAAAAACACGGAAAAAATTTTTTTTTACTGACATTCTTATTTTTTGGAAAATTATAGTTTGTTTCAGAATTTTCGCCGTAATTTTAAAATGGAAAGTGCTTTTTTTAAAAAATGTCTTCTTTCTAAGAAATAAAAAAATAAATATATATTTTGCACAAATATGAATATAAGTTTAATTTAAAGTCTGAATTTGGGTTTTGAAGGATTTCGAGAATTCTACAACTTTTTTAAAAAAGTAACGAAATAAATTTTTATATTTTTTTTGTTTATCAATAATTGTCATACATTAAAAAAGAAACCATATTATGTTAATCCTCACCTTCATCATCATAATTTTTGCTATCATTACTCTCACTTTCATGTATTTCTTGAAAAATAATAGGCGACAGCAGAAGCTGTAGTTCGGAATTTGATAATTGTTGCTTTTCTTTCCGCTCATTATGTTTATTAAAACTAGATATGAATGGATCTGAACTGAAAAAAATCTATTTAAAATATCTTCATTCGACTTTTCTCGGCTACATTTGCGAGCAAAGTGTTCCCTATAATTTTTAAAATCCTTTTTTCTGGCTTCCTGAGCTTCTTCTGAAAGTTCTCCAATCGGCAAAAGGGCATATTTTATGATCTCGGGACCATGAATTAAAAATTTCTGTATTGTAGGAGTCATACAAAACCATTTTAACACTCTCGTGAATAAAAATGACGGAAACTTGTTCACGCACCTATCTCCGACAACAATAACAACAATAGTAAGCATTGAACGAACGTTAGTTTTGTTAAATACATGATTTTGAAAAAGCACGACTTCAAACAGAAAAATTTTAATAGCAAAAATGGAGCAACAAAACCGCAAATTTTTTTTTTGTAATATCAAGCTAAGATTTCATACTTTTAGAAAATATAAGATTCAAAACCCAACCTCCACTAACTTAGAAGTTATGGTTCACGAAACATCAAAAATAGGCCAATTTTGGATTTTTTTTTTTAAAAATCGTCAAAAATATTTTCGCACATATTTTCAAAAACACTACACAATTTTTGTACACTTTAATACCTGAAATTGAAGGTTCCATTCTTAAAATAACACTTTCTTAACGTTAAGTTTGGAAATTACGGACTCGTTTAATGCAAAATTTTATTTTTTTCGCTTTTTAAAAAAATTGCAAAAAATTTTGTACTTTGACACGTCACTACGGAGTCAGCTGACAAGATAGATGTTTGAAAATTTACATAGTAATGTAGAATTTTATCTAGTTTTATCCGATAAAAATTCAATTAAGCGTCACTTTCGAACCATTTCAACCCAACGTGCGGCGTAAAAAATACACACAGAGAATAAATCAAGCAAACTTTACTTAAATCAAGCCATAGCGGTGTCAAAAGTACGGTGAGTACGGTTTTTCTTAAACCAATTACGAAATTTCTTACTCCAAGTACGATTTTTCAAGCACGAATTTCTTACTTTTAGCCACAATTAAGCCAAAAAAGGATTGATTTAAGTTCAGAACCGTACTTAATGTAAGCGTGAAAAAGATTGATTTAAGCCGTAAACAGATTAATCCAATAATGAAATGTAATTTTTTTGGCTTATGGAGCTCTATTAAAGAAGAAGAGTTTTTATTTATTTATTTTTATTTTATTAGTAATCAATATTAATAATTTAAAAATTTCATTTTTGTACTTACCGAAGCTGAGATTCGAACCAAAAACTTTCCGCACTGCAGCACAAGCGCGCTACCTATAGGCCACCGAGACACTTTGTTTTTAAATGTAAAATAATATATTAAAACAACACGTTTTTAGCTGATTGATTTGATGAAGCAATCCAAATAGGCTTAATTTAAGAAAATTCTTGATTTTAGAAAGCGATTTTTCGTTCTGTGTAGAAATTACCTTTCACAGAGTTCGTTACACAGAGTTCGGCGCACTGTTTGTGTGCATCTTCATATATGTACACAAATGGGTTTTGTTAGCCATTATCCGGTCGTCCCCAAGGCGGATTTTGGTTAAATACCTGCGAACGCTCCCGTACAAAGTGCAGTTCGTGCTGCCTGTCGACCGTCAAACGCGTGTAACCTACGCCCAAGCCATCCTTAATCTAAGGCACAAAAAAGTGAGTGCATGGTGTGCTGTTCACGCTGGAAGAGTCAACGAACAGTTTTTAGAAATTTTTAAAACTCCCTTTTTTCTAAAACTATTACATCTAACGACTATAAACCTGCTCCAAAGTAATTTTGTTTCTATATTTACATTGTAAAAACTACTTTTCTATGTATATCGTTTCACTGGGAAAAAGAGACCAATTTGTAAGGTGTAGAAATCAGCCCATCCAAGTGTATCGCGCTCGTTATATATATTTTTATCCATTAAATGTATATAACTTATGTTAGTAAGTAGCCTAAACATCTGTAGCGTAATTAATAAATTTTTTTTTTTCTAATTCTAACTCCTTGTTATGTCGAGTAGAACATGCAAAGTTCACAAATAAAAGCAGAAGTTGTAAAGCGAACTACAAAGAAAAAAAAGCAAAATAAAAAAGTACTTTCTTTATCCTTTTTTTCTAAAACTTCTTTGGTACAACAAACAAAAGCTCAAACTAAACTACATAGATTCCTTTCCTTTTGAGAATTTCACTAACATTCTTATAATTTTATAAATTTTGTGTAAACGTATTACAGGGCAAATAATACGTTTACAAAGATATTAACCTTATATAAACTAAGTAAATCATATGTCCTTAATGTACGTTAGTATGTGTATATATGTATGTATGTTTGCAACTAAATCCACCATATAAATGCTTGGGGTTTCCCGTCTTTTGTTTTTGTTATTTTGTTTCAACTCTGTATCCATATACATACATATGTACACACATACTTATATACTTGTGAATATGTAGGCAAAACTGCGTTTCAGGAATTTTTCATCATAAAGTTAGTATATTGTGTTTTTACTACCTCTTCTTTTGCCTTTGGTTATTAACTTTTATCTTAGTTTAGCTTACTTCAGTCACTCACTTACACATATGTATGCTTGTAAGTGCTTATGTATGTATGGTTATACGAACGTATGTCTATGAATGTTGGGTGTTAAGGCAATTCCTATGAAAATACGTCAAAATGATTTATATCCTTCAACAATGAGTGACAAGTAATTACTGGTTTGCCAATAGAGCATTTCAAACAAGAACAAAAAAGTAACCAAATCGATATTTTATGATAAATGTTTTATTTTCTTAACTCTGTAAACTTTTCATTGATATCTTAAATATATATTTTACTGCATTAAAGAAACTAGGTTGCTAATACATATAGAACTAAAAACTATATGATATTTTTACATAGTAAATCCTTGGAAAAACCAACACTAAGTACGCTGATTTTGACATCTAGCTATTCGAACACATCAAACGAAAATACAAAAGTGTTGTGTTTTTGCTTAAAAAGAACAAAAGCACCCGTATCTGGAACTTTTTTTGAAATTTTGGACTTTAAGGGGTAAAACAAATTAAAATCTAAATTTAAATAGTGTTTATAAACAAATAAAGTTAGAAATAAAATTCAAAAAGCATTTAACAGGTTTTAAAACTTTATGAACATGTTTTGGTCACCTCTTTGAAATTATTACCATCTGGGGAAAAAGCGGGACTTAAAAACTATTGAAAATTTCTTGAAACCAGTTCCAACTTCCTTATTGTATGAATAAAATTTTAAATTGAATTTTAGAGATTTTATATTATTTTTTGAAATTTTTAAATGAAGTTCAAAAATTCTATTTTAATTTGAGAAATTTCAATTACAATTTTAGAATTTTCTAATTCAACTTTAGATTGAATTAAACATTTTTCAAATAATATTTCAGAACTTACTGACACTATTTTAATTGCTGGTTTTAAAGAGCGAGCATGTTATCTCTTTTTATAGTTTGACACCAAAACGCGAAACTTGACGGTAAAACGGACAAACGCTATGACGGACAGACGGAAATGGTTTAATCGACTTCCCTATTTTTAAGGATCAAAAATATGTAGTATACTTCTTGGGGCCGCAAATGATTATTGTAGAAGTTTTTACCGGAAACTAATGTACATAATATACTTTGAAGGGTATGCACGAATATAAATATAAAAGAATTTTACTCAGAAAAACTTTAAAAAGTTGTTTAAAAAACATTTTCTTTAAATAAGTTTTAACTTCTTTCAAAACGTAAAAACTTTTGTGCAGTTTAAAATTAATATTGCTGAAATTTTCTTTACCAGTTTTGCAAGGATTAATTCACATAGAATCCTACTTTTGTTTATACAAAACACATTCGCAATTACAACAGCTAAATTCTATTTTAACCGATTTTTTGTTTTTCTTTGAAAGAAGTTAGTTTTTAGTTTGTTTAATGCTTTGCAGTCTGGTTGCATTTAGTAATGTTTTGTGTTTTAGTATTTTTTTATTCTGCTCCTTTTGTTTTTTTATCTTCTACGTCTATTTTATGTTAACTTTCTTTTTGTTTATTTTTCTTTTGAAGTATTGCAGAAAAGTGTTTTTGAATGCAAATTTTTTTGTTAGAGTTTATTCACGACGGAGAGGGTATTAAATGTCCAATACACTCACATCTATATAAATATATAAAGGAACGATGTTACTAACTGACTGATTCGTTATCGCAAAGCCCAAATGTGTAGAGGTAAACCCTTGAAATTTAGACTGTGGGTACCTCTTCATATATTTAGATCCACTAAGACGAGAGTTCAGAAAATTCGAAACCGAAGGGGGTCAAATATGAAAATATGCGAAAGTTGATATCTTTTAAACTATAACTGATAAAAAAAATATAAAAAATATCACATTTTTTTCAATAAGCGGACCCGTGTCTGCCATTTTTTTTTTTGGATATTTTGGACCCTAAGAGCAAAAAATGGTAAAAACTCAATGTTAATAGTGCCAAGATCCACTTTCTAACTTCTAAACGAATAAAAATAGAAATATACTTTAAATTGCATTCGACAGGCCTCAAAAAAATATGAATACGTTTTGAAACTTTTTTGAGATTCGGACCCTAAGGGGTAAAGAATGGTTCAGAAAAGGGTAAACATTCTATATTGGTACTTTTTGTAACTTTTAAAAGAGATAGAATCCTTATTCAAATTGCGTTCGACAGGTCACGAAAAAATACGAATACCATTTTTACACTTTTTCGAAATTTCGGACGCTAAAGAGGCAAGAAAGGGTAAAAACTATACTTTAATAATGCTTAGGTCCACTTTGTAACTTCTGAGTTAATTAACATAGAAACAAAATTCAATTTGCGTTTGAAAGGTCTCCAAAAAATACGAATAAGAATTTGATACCCTTTTTTAAATATTGGACCCTGAAGGGTATGATAGGGTAAAAACTATTTTTTGATATTGCTTAGGTCCATTTTCTATCTTTTGTGTCAAATTGCTTTTGAAAGGTATAAAAAAGGATGAATCCATTTTTACGTAAAAACCTACAAACACAAATAATAACATGGTAAATGTAAGAAAGGTTCAAGATAAAACCTTGAAACTACAGCAAACTTTGTTTGAAAAAATGTTTTTGTTGTTAAGTGTGGCCAACTTATAGTATAAATTGACGATGGTTTATTCCAACGTATAGGTTTGGCGACTGAAAATCAAAACCCAACATTGAAACTGTATTATGTTTTTAAAACAATGCTCAACTTAAACGGTTTAGTTATTTAGCGATAAATATGTTAAAAATCTAAACTAAAAACATGAGCAATGTAAGCCAAGATTGTCTCCGGATACCCACATAAAATCATAACAAAGAGTGAAAATAAAAGAAAGGTAACAACAACAACACAGGGGGATATTGCATTGTTTTTCTTTTCAATAAAAAACACCGTAAAAAAGCACCTATGCATTCTCATAAATCATGATCTCTCGTTGGTTAACGTTGAACATGAGGCTTAACCCTTGGAGAACGAAGCAAGGTATAAGGTGGGGTCCCTTAATATCCCCAGCAGAAAAATCGGCTTTGGTGTTTAATACAATGCCACGACAAAGTAAAAATACTTTTAAACTAAAATTTTTAAGGTCACACCCGTCACAGTATTTTAGAAGAATTTGGATATTAAAGTTCTTTTAACTTAGAACTTGATGTTCATTGATGCACATTGGTTAAGAAGTTACAAAATGGACTTTAGCAGCACAAAAATTACCCTGTCTTGCACCTTTTGGGACAATATTCGAAATAAACAATTCAAAAAATTTTGCAATATTTTTAAAACCATTCGAACTCATTTTGAATTTTCTTTCTATTTTTATTGGTTTAGAAGTTACAAATATGCACTTTAATTTGCACTTTTAATTGGACCCCTTTTTCCTGTAAGGGATTCAAATTAAAAAAAAATATGAAAGAAATGTATTAAGAAATGTTTAAGGCCTGCGAATGCAATTAAAATTGTATTTCTATCTTTAGTCGTTTAAAGGTTACAAAATATATTTTTGGTTTAGAAGTTAAAAATTATTAAACAATACCAGGATATCGAAAAGATGCCAAAAATTATAAATATATAAGTCTGAAGAAATCCAAAGCTTAAAACGAATCAGGAGATAAATTCTCCTATATTTATTTTACTCTTTAACCAGGATTAAAATTCTTTACTTTTTTAAAAATAAAACTGGAGCAAGCAAATGATCCCTGCCAGTATGGGGCTTGAAAATTGTACTTTTCCCGTATTTTTGTTCCCAAAACAAGAACATCAATATAGGAGGCATTCCAGCAAATACATTTGTTTATTCATCTCTTTTATTAAAAAAAAGGTTTTATAAGCTTAATTGGCTTAACTTGAATGTAATATATGATCGATTCCAAGTAAAACGGTTTAAACTGGGAAAAAATTAGTTTTTTTTAATGAAAAAATCTATGAATTTTCAGTCCAAAAAAACGAAAATAGTTGAAATAAAAAAAAAAATGGTTGACATTTTGTTTTTATTTATTTTGCAAGAGCTTAAAAAGATCTCATACTGAATAATCAGCCTTTGTTTTACGTTTTAATAAAAATGTCACACCTGTCACAAGTTTTTCCTTAAGAAAAAGTAGTTTTTTGTACAAATATTGAATCAAATACGAATAAAAACACTTTAGACTACCTTAGAAGTAAAAAAATTAAGCCCGTTCCTAAAAATATTTTAAACAACTCGATCTTAAATTCCAAATTCTCTTTAATTAAAATTTCTAAGGTCACACCCAGCACAGTCTTCAAAGTGATCATTGCCAGCAGAAATTATGTTCTTGAAGTATCTTCTTATTATTATGCGATTTAAAACATACCATCTTGGGAAACCAAAGACTTATTTTTAAACAAAAAGTTTGAATTGTTTAAGTTTTAAGCAAACATGTAAGCAAAATGGTCACACCTGTCACAATGAAATTCCCCATAATTTTTTTTTACAAATAGTTTCGTGCAGTTTGTGTGTGAAAATATATTTTCTTTAGATATTTTTAAAATGTTTAACGTACCTAAATAGTTAAATATGTATGTATTTTTAAAAATATATGTGAATTTATTAAACGCAAAAGTTTACTTACTGCCTCTACTGCTTCCCTTGCGTCTGGCCATATCAATTGTGTTTTGTTCTTTGTTTTTGTTGTTGTTGCTGTAGAAGTTAGTCTTTTGAATTCAGCAGACTTTAAGTAAAAAATTGAAAAGTTATCATTTATATCTGTATTTGCCTTTATACGAAGGACTCTTTGAAGCATTAATTTTCTTTGTAGAACGTTTTGGGTGTTTTGTGTCTACTTTTAGTTTAAGTATTTTGAAAGGATTCCAAAAGTAATAAAAACAAATACTTTTGGGTGAATTTACATTAACAGCAGACAAACACGCACACAAGCTTACAAAAGAAAAACCAGCTGGAAGCAACAGTGTGGGTTGGGGGTGGTATGTATGTATGTGGTGTGTACGTTTAGGATATGATAATATGGAATTTCCTGGTTGTATTAAAGTATTTACTTTATGTTCTGGTCGTTCTGTTTTACTTTAATGCTTAATCAGAGAGGAAGAGAGTTTGTTTTCTTTCTGGTTTATTTAATTAAATTCTTATTATCTATTTGATAGCTCGTAGTTTGTTAGGGTGAACCTTCACCTGTGATATCATTTTTATTTGTTCCATATTTATTTGTTGCTTCCTTTCTTTTAAATAATTTTTTTTTCTATTTTATTTAATTATGTATTATATTGATATGTTAGATTTGCCATTTTTTTCTTTAGCTTAAATTATAAAAATAATTTTCAATTTAAATCATCATTTATCACATTTTTTAAAAGTCTTAAAGTTTAAGAAAACACTTAAACATTTTTTTCTTATTCTTTGTTAATACATATGTATGTATGTGTTTTGTATTTATTTGTATTAAAAATATTCAAGCTCTTCTTCTTCCTTATTTAGCATATTGCGCGCGCACTTTTTAAATTTACTCTTTTCTACCAAACGAATTTCATTACACTTTCCAGCTTTTTAGCTTTAATTTTATTAAAGGACACTGATGTGGGAGAAAGAGAGAGAGAGAGAGAGAACTTCTAAGAAAGAGACTAATGATAAATAATCACTGTTATTTATGTTAACTTTTATTTTATCGTTATACCTATTCTGTCTACACAGGAATTTCTTGGTTCTTTGTTTTTGTTGTTTTACTGTGACGCCATCACTGTATGTCATTTAAACTAGAGCGTGTGTAAAGCAGTGTCTTCAAAGGGGTCTCCCCAAATCACTTTGTGGGTGTAAGTACATATAGGTGTAAGTGTATTTGTATATTTTGTTTTTCTTTTTAATATTCATTAGTTGTTGTATGTTTTGTATTGTAAGTGAAGTTCTTGTTGTTGGCTTATTTTGTAGCAGAGAAGTGGTTTTATACTAGAATTTTTTATTTTATAGGTTTGGGTTGAACTTTACAATAAATATTTATGAACAAATGCAGATTATTTTTTTTTTTATTGTTAATATTCAAGCTTTGAATATATTCTTGTTTCTTTTTCCTTTTACTTCTTTACCCAGCAGTGCTAGGTTTTAGAAAGCTACACACATGTGTACTTATAAATGTGTATGCAAAGGTAATTCCCAAAGTAAAGATGTTAAATATTTATAGGACGTGTGGGTTACAAAGCCATAAACTACAAACGCCTAAGGAGTATTAAAAGAGAACTCCTTTACAAAACAGATTTGGATCACTAACAAAATGAAATTTCTTAAAAGAAATTTCCATTAATTTTCTTTTATAATTTTTATATTTACATATTTTTATTTAAAAAAAAATTTTTAAAACCCTTTTTTAATTAGTTTTGATTTTATTTTTAAATATAAAAAAATAATAATTTATTTCTTTATCACTTTTTTTGATTAAATAAATATTTTCCTCTTTTCTATTTTAATAAGATTTTAAAATCTAATTTGTAAACATTTTTTTTTTGATTTCTTAAATTCTCTTTCATTTAGATTATCATAAAAAGCCATACATACGCATATGTATGTATGTATGTAAATGTTAAACACGTTATTTCCGCTCAACAAAAATAATTCAATTTTATCCGCACGTACGTCCTGCTTTAACAACGACTAGCGACGAACAAACCGAAGCATTTGGCAAAATATACCAGCGAAAGGGGGAAACTGCCCCCTGACAAAAACAAAGTAATAAACAAAATTACGCTCATAATAAAGAGCTTTAAAATTTTTTAAGAGTAAAAACCCCTTGCATATAATTAATTCTCTTTTTTCAAAAGCCTTTTTATAATGTTTATATTTAATTTTGTTTTATTTTATTTTATATTCAAACTGTTGTTATTATAAATTAAATCTAAATAAAATCTTTTTTTTTTAAATAATTTAACTCAAAAAATTAACTTTTTTTTTATAATATTTGGACAAATTTTTTTTATTTCGTTTGAGACAATTCAATTGAGGCAGGTTGAAGGAATTTACCTAATTTTGTTATTATAATTAATTTTTTTATATTTTAAACAAGTAAGAGCTCTTTTATATAGAAAAAATAAATAAAAAATAAGAAACGTAATAAATGACATAAAGTTTCATCAAGAGCATTTAACGATAATATGGAAAGGCGGATTGCTTAAGGAGTTTGTCATCCAGATATCTTCCGTCGAGTTGAACACACTGTTCAAAACGGAGCCTTGTGTTCTGCGCCACAAGCTGCAGTAAACTTGGTTCAATTGAGCTGATTTCTCGATGAAAATTTTTCCCTTTAAGGCCATTTAGGTATTTTCATTTTAAACCCTCTATAAGGTAGTCCCATAAAAGAATCCATGGGAGTAAGATCGGGCGACCTCGTTTTTGGGGGAAATTTTCCCAAAGCAAATTCACCAAATCTCTGGCTGTATGTACAGTCGCCGCATACTATTGAAACAACGTGTGTAAAAAGTACGATGGATGAGCTCGCAGGAATGGCAAAAATAATTCCGTAAACATGCGTCGAAAAATTTCATCATTGACATTCGCGCCTGGCCTCGAGAACTTTCGAAAAAAATGGTTCAATTTTCTAATGCGTGGATAAGGCATACCTAAAAGTTACCCGGGGGCAATGCAATGGTTTTTAATGTTTCAATCGGGGTTGTGGGTTTTTGGAGAGCAGCAACGTCAGTTTTGCTTGTTCACGTGGTCGTTTAAGTGAAATTAAGTCTCGTCGCTCCAAAAAAATGGGACTTACAGTGCGAAAACGCTCCAAAATCGTTTCAAAAAAATTTTCGCGTAAATCAAAGTTACTTTCTTTCAGTTCTTGGACGATTTAAATTATAAAAGGATGAAACTTCTGACCCTCTTTCAAAATTTTTTGAATAATAGCTTTTTTAAGTCCAAGTGAGGCTGCTCTTTTCCGTTTTGAAAGTCACGGATTTTCACGTAAACTGCCTTTAGCCAGTTCAATATTTTCGGGAGTCCTTGAAGATCGACTGGGCCCTGGCCGATGGACATTTAAAGCCGAAGTAGTTAAGCGGAATATCTGCACCCACGAACGAATTAAATTTACACTCGGTCTATTACGTATTCGCCGAATACCGAACTTTGAACAAAATTGCCGACGATCCCTCCGAACGGTTTATACGCTGCAGAGGCATAAACACTTCCTCAAGCAGATAAAGGTGTTTTGTGATTATAAAAATTATTACTTTTATTTCACTCGCATGCACTTTGATATGTATATTATTTTTTTTAGTATCTACAGTAGTACGAAACAAAATTTGTATAATTTTGATGAAATTACCTTGTTTAATAACAGCCAAAACGAAAAAACCTTAATAATGGAGGCATCCAGTTTCTTAAGTTTTGTATTTTGCACTTTTGCAATTAGAAATATTTCAAATGCTCGCTCGACTTCTGTTCCTTATAGTAGTTTCCTACCTTGGCCCTTATTATTACTCATGTAAGACACAATTGATAGTTGTTACTAAGAAATTTTAATCAGGAGTTTAAAAATTGTAACTTAAAAACAAAAAATTTTAGCAATTTTACTAGAATATAGTAAAATTTAACAATTCAATGTTTATGCATCATAAATTTCTAAAGTAGGGGAAAATCGCCTTACTAGACAACGGCCCCAATAGAAATTTTTCATTTGAAAGTCTGGCAATACAGATTTTATAGTTTTATTTGCACCCCTAAAGTATGCTGTGCTTTTGTAGCATGTAATATAAGCATAGACATCAACCTTGAAATTAAAACGGTATTTGAAAATAATAAGCTTTCCTCCATACGTATAAGCAATCTTAATTTGTTATTTGGTTTATTGAACTAAAATTTTTTAGCCCATTCAGGCTGGCACGAATTTAAGTTGTTTCGTATTTAAATTTTGAACGAAAACTTAAGTGTTTATACTGGAACTAAATGACATTTAAGAAGTTTTAAAAATCATTTGTTATTAAAAAATCATCCAAGTATTTTTATTATTTTTTGGTTTATGTTTATTTAATAAATTTTTAATGATTTTTTGATTTCAATATTTTCTCTGTAATAATAAAAAGGTCGTAGGTATTATAGCTATAGTTTGACCATTTTTACACATTCTTCTGGAAAGTTCAAGTAGCTATTAAAAACATTTGTTCCAATTCTTTTAAATATTTGTAATATAATATGATGCACGAAACGTAACCTATAAATTTTTTAATTATATGTCCTTGTTATATCCTTCACATTTGTGATTAGGGTATATAATTTTGTTATTCTGTTTGTAATTTCTTTAAAAGATATTAATTTGTTATTTCTTTAATATCTATTTGAGACCACTTGCAACCACATAAAGTATATATTTTCTTGTCCCTGAGGACAGGAGAGTAAGTTTAGCGATATCCGTGTATTCGTTTCTGTCCGTCTGTCCGTTAAACCGGTGAAATTAAGTTTAAAAACCCCTTGATATTTCTCGGAAATGTTTGTAATATCAAAACATCAGGTATACTTGCTAACATTTGGGTACTAAAATTAATCAAAATCGCGCGATAACTGACAGAGATATAAACCAACAGCCAGGAATACCTTTGTTTATTTCTCTAAAGTTTGTACATAAAAACCTCTACAACTGCGCTGGAGTTGGCATATTAGTTTTTCCTCGCAAACATTTTTGTGGAACATTCTTAGCCACTATCATCAGCCCCTAACAGGTTTGCCATACAAGTTTAAAAAAAATTAGGGCGAAATCCCCTACAATTTTATCGGAGCCGTCCTTAGAGGAACAAAGTTAATCCCTTATTAGTTTTTCCACCCACACATATACCTAGAACATACTTACCCCCTATCGACGTCATGGGGTTGCCATACAAAATTTTAAAAACTTAGAGTAGAAGGCCCTAAAAGTTGAAAAGGGTCACCCTAAGAGGAATAAAATGTGCCACAGACCCCAAAACATATTCCTAGAACATACTTATCTCCCTCTCCATCCCCTAAGGGGATGCCATACAAAATTTACAAAAATGATGTAAAGCGCCCATAACTTCCCCAGAGAGGGCCTTAGGGAAATAAAATTTACGACCGAGTCCAATTAGTTTCTACTCGCAAACATATTCCTAGAACATACTTACCCGCAATCACAATCGATTAAGGAGGCTGCCATACAAAGTTTGGGATATTATAATAATCCTCCCCATACAGTTCCAGGGTACCCGTGAAATAGATCAAATGTAGAACTGACCCCAATTCCTAATCTTAACATACCTACCTTCTAACTCCTCCCCTAAGGGGGTGACGATACAAAATTTGAAAAAATTAGGGTAAAAATCCCTACAAATTGAAAAGGTTATATAAGATTCGACACAGCCGAATGTGAGTAAAACAATACCCAGCAAACCAAAAGTTTACATTTTTTTTGGAAGTCAGACTTGTCGTTGCAAATTTCTTAAAATATTTCGGTAGTTTTCTTTAAGTCAGACTTTTTTAAAGGAGTTCGTTAAGGCATTTTGATAGTTTGTCTAAAATAATAATACTTACATATCGTAACGATTTCGTACTTACACATCGTTACGATTTCGTACCTACAGGTCATTACAAAGTCGTGTCAACTCTTTCATATAGAATTCGTTACAATTTCCCTAATACTTGGGTTCCGAAATTGCAAGACCTTTTCGACAAATCGTAACGATTTCTTAACGAAATCGAACCCTTTGGTTTGTTGGGATATTTCAACTTTTCAATACCAACAAAGTACATATATTTAAGTTTGATTTATTATGACTTGTTGGTTTTGGTTTTGAGATTTTTTCTAATTTTTTTTTTTTTCGAGTTTGCAGTCCACTTAAAAACTAATGATGCACAGTGAACTGAATTAAAAAAGTTAAAATAAATAAGACAAAGTGAAATGTGTGTGGTGCGGTAAGTTTAAATCTTTTGCATTTTTTTGTTTTACGAAGAGAAACTTTTACGTTAATAATAATAATGGCAGTTTTATCAAATAGTTTTCAATAAAAAAAAAAATTTCATTTTTTAATTTCTTATCTCTAGAAAGTATAAGAGTTTTGCTATTATGGGCATAAAGAATTTTATATTTATATATAAAAGAAATTTTAATTTTTCAGTTGAACTTTAATTCAATTTTAACTATAAAACAAACTTCTAAAATGAGTTGAATGTTATTTCATGCTGTATGGTATTAATTTAAAATGAAATTTTTTAACAAGGAAAATAAAGAAAAATTTTCTAAAATTTATTTGTCAGGAAACGAAATGTATTTTAATTGTTGTATGAACATGTGTTGTTGGTTTCGGCATACGTTTGACAATTCAAACGCAAAAGAGAGTGAATACAGTTTTAATGAAAAGAGTTTGACAGTTATAGTTTACTATCGCTCTTAACACTCTTGCAAAGACAATAGATGTACATCGTAACATACGTGTATGTTGTTTTTGCTTAATTGGCAAGGCGAATTCATACAAGGTGAACGCAGGGCGAAAAATTCGTACTAATAATGTCAAAAAAAATATGGCATCATGTAAAAAAAACACAAATTATTTGTAGAAGAAAAATGGGAATAAAACTAATTTTGTTTTTTTTTTGCACAAAGCACAAGAACGCATCACTTGGTTTTACTATTTGTTAAATAAGAACACTTTTTTAAGATTTTAGTGTAAAAACCTAACCGACGCGCAATTTTTTTTATATCAAGAAGAAGCACGTTGACAAACTTTTGACATATTGTGAGGAAAATTGCACGAGCAAAAAATAGTCAGCTGATCTGTCGAGACCACCTTCTTTATGAATTCGCCTTGCTTAATTGGTTTTCTGTTTTTTAAGAGCCATAGTGTGTGTGTGATTGCTGTTATTCTTTTAACGTAGTGGTTAGGGTATATATCAGTTTGTCATTCCGTTTGTAATTTCTTTATTATCCATTTGCGACCCCATAAAGTACATATATTCTGGATCCTTATAGATAGGGAAGTTGAAATAGCCATGACCGTCTGTCCGTCTGTCTGTCTGTTGAAATTAAGTTTCTGGAGTCAAATAAAGTAGCACGAACTATTTATTGATGTCCAACTATTGGAAATATCCTAAAGACAACCACTATATATAATCAGCAAAATCGGTTCACTACTGACCGAGATATAAGCGAAAACCCAAAAAATCCGTGCATATATCCCTATATGTATATCTCAGTAAATAAAGTCGCTCTTGCCACAAAACTGGGCACGAATGCTCTAAAGGGAAAAGGTAATTCGCCTACAATTGCACAAATTTTGTGAAATATTTCATGCGCTAAATCTTAGGACACCTATCGACTTCAAATGTTTAGGAAAAATTAATTGGGAGAGTAAGACCTACACTTGGGAAAAAATTTTTTTTAGGTAAGGGTAGGGGAAGGGGCAGGTCCCATACAAACTAACAATTTTTATGAAATTTTCGATACTATATGTCTCGGAAACTGCTTTCGACTTCAAATATTTAACAAAGATTAATTGAACACTACACAGAACGAAAAACGGCTTTCTAAAATCAAGAATTTTATTCTTGATTTTATCCAAAATCTTTCTTGAAATTTTCAAGTACGATCCTTACTTACATTTTCTTAAATCAAGCCTATTCGGATTGCTTCAACAAATCAAGCAGAAAAAAACTTTTTGTTTTAATATATTATTTTACATTTGAAAACAAAGTGTCTCGGTGGCCTAGAGGTAACGCGCTTGTACTGCAGTGTAGAAATCCCTGGTTCGAATCTCAGCTTCGGTAAGTACAAAAATGAAATTTTTAAATTATAAATTTAAAGTATCTATAAAATAAAAATAAACTATAAAATTCTTCTTCTTTAATAAAGGTCCATAAGTCAAAAAAATGACATTTCATTTTCGAATTAATCCCGTTTATGGCTTAAATCAATCTTTTTTTGGCTTACATCAAGTACGGTCCGAACTTAAATCAATCCTCTTTTGGCTTAATTGTGGCTAAAAGTAAGAAATTCGTACTTGAAAAATTTGACTTGGAGTAAGAAATTTCGTACTTGATTTAAGAAAAACCATACTCACCGGATTGCTTCAACAAATCAAGCAGAAAAAAGCTTCTTGTTTAAATATATTATTTTACATTTGAAAACAAAGTGTCTCGGTGGCCTAGAGGTAACGCGCTTGTACTGCAGTGCAGAAATCCCTGGTTCGAATCTCAGCTTCGGTAAGTACAAAAATGAAATTTTTAAATTATAAATTAATTATAAAATAAAAATAAACCATAAAATTCTTCTTCTTTAATAAAGCTCCATAAGTCAAAAAAATGACATTTCATTTTCGAATTAATCCCGTTTATGGCTTAAATCAATCTTTTTTTGGCTTACATCAAGTACGGTCCGAACTTAAATCAATCCTATTTAGGCTTAATTGTGGCTAAAAGTAAGAAATTCGTACTTGAAAAATTTTACTTGGAGTAAGAAATTTCGTACTTGATTTAAGAAAAACCGTACTCACCGTACTTTTGACACCGCTATGGCTTGATTTAAGTAAAGTTTTCTTAGATAATTTTTTGTGTGTAAGGTCTACATTTTGGAAAAAAATGTTGTGGGTAGGGGAAGGGAGTATTATGAAATGGGCATAAGTAATTTGTCATAAGATGTGCAAATGCCACAAAACAATAGTCTTTCCATATACTTATTACATGCAGCATGTTAAAAGTTTTAAGAAAGTTTCAAAAGGAAATGGTACAAATGAAATTGGGCCATTGGCAAACTGTATAAAATAAATGATAAGCCACAAACAGAAAGAAAAATATGACAACAGTAGTTTAATTTCAAAGTCTTGTTATATACTTGAAAAAAAATCTTGAAGAAAAGATTTTATAATGCCTTTAAGCAATTTTACTTAATAAAACAATGTTAAGAGACAAGAATTTTAAAGGAGTAAAAAGGCGGAAATAGTTTTTTTTTTATTTCATAACAAATTGCAAAGGAAAGTTTTGCTCCTTTTAATTCAAATATTTAAGCAACTTTCTGCAGTTTCAGGGACAATTTCAAAATATAAGTATGAATATCTATGTAAAGAGTTAGAATCTGTTTTAATCATGTATTATTTTTTAAAGTTTTTGTTTTGAGTTTGTTTACAGTTTTTATCGTTCTTTTAAAGCCTGTGGTGCTGATTCTAGTTGCAGTTTCCTAAAAAAATAGGGTGGTTTTTTAGTTTTCAATAATATTTAAATCCTGGTTTTTAATGCCTTAAGAGTTGATTTTCCGACATATATTATAACAAATAAGAGCGCTATATCTTTTATACTCTTCACAACGTGTAGGGGGTTTTACTTAATTTTTTGAAATTTTGTAATTTAAAAAAAATGGGAAGGACACGAATCCTTAGAGCTTAGGTGATAAAATTTTAGGTCTGATCATATTTTATATGAAAGAAAATATATTTATATTTATTACCTTGATCCTAAACCTACGTGTCGCCAAAATCGTCCTTACAGCACGTCTACAGTTATCCACTAATATAGACCTGATATAATCTCCCGTCACAACCCCTCTTCCCTTTGCGCCCACATAAATCAAATCTGTTTGACATCTCTACTCTCGTATCCGTTACATACACAGCAGTCCCGGTGTCCACTGCCCACCTCTAATCAGCCTCTCGGATCCATTCCATGCCTCCCTATCTAGAAACTCTATCTGAGAAAAGATCGCAAGCTCAAGTTTGGCAACCATCTAGTAAGTCAAAACCGACTGCCGCAGGAGTAAACCATCCGCGACCCTTACAAGAATGCTGGCATATCCAACTGAGCCCAAACAAGCTCCTTGCCACCATTCCAGCAATAAAATCCTCAATGAAAAGAAGATGCAGAATGATATTTAATGCTGCCTGTGGTGTACTACTACTTCTGGCCCCTGTAATGCCTGGTACATCACATCTGTGGACCTTTAACAAGAGTTTTCTTATGTCCTCTTTCTCCTAGGCCCTCCACAATACAAGACTGCCGTACGTTAGAATTGGCCTTACAACGCATGTGTAAATCCAGTTCAACATAACCCGTTGTAACCCCTAGTTCTTACATATGGAGCTTCTACAGGCCTAATAGGCAATTGAGAGCCTGCCTAACCCATTCTTTCGCATTCGCACTCCAAGATAACTTGCCATTCAGGACAGTTCTTAGATAACTTGCCCTATCAGCCAGTTTCACCTTAACCCCGCCAAACACCGGCAGCTTAAAGTCAGCCACCTTGAACTTTCTAGTAAAAAGAGCTAGCTCCGTTTTTGTTGGGCTTACTCTCTTGTCCCTGATCCAAGCAGACAGATCGGATAATGCACTCTGCATCACCTTGCTCGTGGTGGAAAAATACGTCCCCGCCACCAAAACCATGATTTCGTCTGCATAAGCTACTAACTTAATCCTTTTTGAGTCAAAGCGCCTCAGTATTACATTGACCAAAAGATCCTCGTCGGAAGTGGCGACAGGGCTCCTCTCTGTGGCGTCGTTCTGACCCCACTTCTTTTTAGACGGTCATTTCCCAACCCAGAGTTGATTATTCTGCTACCAAGCATAGAATATATTTACTCAATTGCCTTGAACTCCTTCTTCCCTCAGTGCGTTCACAATAGCCTTTATCGACACATTATCTTAGAACGCGACCAGCAAGAACTCCTTTCTGCACAAGCGCCGCTCTATGAATCCGACATCATGAAGCATACTCTCAACAGAATCACCCTTCAGAAAAGCATGTTGGGCATTACTTAAGACGTGCGTATTAATCGCGTTTCTAATATAAATATCGATCAGTCGTTATATCGTCTTCAGTAAGAAAGACGAGAGGTTGATCGGTCTAAAACTCCCTCGCTTCTAGTGGCTAGTCTTAACAGTTTGGAGTATGAAAATCCTCCTTACTTTTCTCCATATCACTGGTATTTTGACAAGTGTGATTTTCACAGTCAGCACACTCGTTAGAAGCAGCAGTCTCTAAACCGAGAGTTTCTGTAACATACACGGATAAATACCGTCCGGTTCCGCTGACTTATCAAGCTGAAAGCTATTAACCGCCTATTTTACCCTATCAAGATCTTGTTTTTCGTTAATCGGGCAAGTGTGTCTTTTTAAAAGGAAAATGTTTTGTAGTTTTGAATTCATGCCCAATAAAAAGTTAATCAGGTCCTCTGCCACCTTTTTGAACAAAATTGTAAACACATAATAAGGTTCTTAGCTGTAAAACCTTTGTTACCGTTCTCAGGCATCTAATACCCTACACTTTAGACCAAAGAGTAGAAGTTAGAGCTGCAAAACTAGTGATATTCGGCCTTTTTAATCGAAAATACATACTATCAACAACTTACGATTATTTTGCCTTTCTGGTGGTAGATCGTTTTACCCTTTTTAAAAGTTAAAGCTGCTCTCCTTCGAATCCAAAAAAATTAATTAATAAACATGTGGCCCTTACATTTAATAAATTCTGTTACGTTTGACACTTCTCCTCGTATTTTTAAAGGATTCTTTTCGACATAGAGATTGCCCATAATTGTAGAGCTAAAAAATCATTTAAAACAAGCTGATAAAAGGCACTGGTTTGGATAACGAATTTTTTACCTGTAAAAATATGGACATTTCCACAGCGGAGTCGATTTAAGCATGTCTGTTTGTCCGTCCTTCCGGCTTGGTGTCCATATATTTTTTTCATTAAAGTACAGCTCGCAATTATGAAAGTATTTTTGCAAAAATTTGGCACAAGCTGTGCTCAAAGCCTATTATTTTTTAGTAATGATCGGTGAATTTTTCGACATAGTCCCCCTAGCAAATGTCCTTCCGGAATGAGTATTTTGGGGTAATGGCTCCAATATTACCCAATTTTGAAAAAAGTTTTGTAAACATGTCTAACTTTATGCCCCCAACTACTTTATTCAACGAAAATATGATCAATACATTTTTAAAAATGTGGTGTAGGGTATAATATGGTCGCGCTAGACTGACATTCTTACTTGTTTAAATATTGTTTAAGTTTTACTTAACAAAACTCAATATTCTATCAGTAATAATGTTGTTTAAATTAAAACAAAATTTTTCCTTTAATCTGTTCCTTATGATTTCAAAAGAGGACTTAAATAAAAAGTAAAAAACTGGGGTAATATTTAATGTTCAGTTTGAGTAATTGTTAAGCTAAAAAAGAATATGTTTTCTAAACTCATTTTTACTTAAAGTATGCAAAATAAATTCTTCTTCAAAAAAAAAATAACAAATTGAAACAAAAATTGCAGTTTGTTTGCTTAAGCTGTTCACAATAAAACTCTCGTTTCACTCTTAGATGATTAGAAAAACGAAATGTCCCAATTTTTTAAAGGGACAAATAAAGTAAAAAAACAACCAAAAAATATTAAACAGAATTAACTTTATACCATTTCGAAGAAGAAAATGTTCTATTTGCCTTTTTGTGGCAAAGGAAATGAACGATTTATGACAGAAATTTATGGCAATATTAAAGTGTTTTTCCACGCATGAAAAATAACCTTCTTCTGGTAGCAATAAAGAATCCATCAAAGATGAATATGGGAGTTTATGTAAAATATTTATAAGTAAGGACATACTATATGGATGGTCATCCTACTTATGACTCTAAGTATTACATACTTAATTGCCATTTGTTTTTGATGCATAAGATAATGATGGAAAATATTATCATATCTTTAGCTGCAAAAAATATATATTTTCTATTACGTGTTATAAACACATGATCATAAATTCGCTTTTTAATATTCATTAAATTTTTAACCGGCCAAATATATGGGGGGAAAACCTTTTGAAAACAAAGTAAGAGCGCTATATTCGGCTTCGCCGAATTTTAGATACCCTTCAAATTGTACTTTCAAAGACGTGGATAAGGCACACCAAACAGTTACCCTGAGACAATGCAATGGTTTTTGATGTTTCCATTGAGAGTTGCGGGTTCTGAGAGACCAGTTACGGAAGTTTTGCTTGTTGAGGTGTCTGTTTAAGTGAAAATGAGCCTCGTCGCTCCAAAAATGGGATTTACAGTGCGAAAACGCTCCAACATCGTTTCACAAAAATTTTTGCGTTAATTAAACTCACTTACTTTCAGTTCTTAAACAATTTAGGTTTTAAAAGGATAGAACTTCAGATCCTTTCTTAAAATTTTAAGAATAATCGCTCTTGGAAGTTCCAGTGGGGCTGTTTTTTCCGTTTTGAAAGTTGCGGATTTTCACGTAAACTGCTTTCAATCAGTTCAATGTTTTCGGGAGTCCCTAAAGATTGACTAGAGCCTGGTCGTGTGAAATTTATAGCTGAAGCAGTTGCGCGTAATCTCTGCACCAACGAAGAAATTAAATTTATACTCGGTCTACCACTTATTCGCCGAATACTAAACTTTGAACATAATTGTCGTAGAGCTATTACGTAAGAATTATTACTCTTAAAAAATGTCTTTACAACGAACGCGCAATTCTCAATTGACCACTACAACATCTTGACTGACAAATCCCTACAATCGATAGTTTTAACGAGCCATCGTCCCTCCGCTCTGTTCATTACTTTTTGAAATAATCGTATTTAAAAATATAAACTTGCCACTACACACCCTGTATTTGATAGCATTTTTTTTATTTTATTATAAAAATCTGAAAAACTAAATGGTCATCTAGAAAAATATTATGATTACATGGGATCATAAAATAGCTGTGCGCAAGAATATTATGATGGTGCAATACAATTTATGGGTATGCAGGATCATATTATGATCCTACGAGTCATTTTATGAACGTATGGAATCACAGTATGGTAATAGGACGTCATCTATCGTACAAGAGATCCCGCAAAACAAAATTATGATACCAAGAAATCATAATATAATGATTTAGAATTATTTTCATTAAAATGACTACAACTAATCATTGCTTTGTTTTTCTACAATCATACAACCCAATCATAGTATGATGATATTAGATTATGGTTACCTCAACTATATTTTATCTTTACGTGTGGATTATTTTCAGTGTAGATTGCAATACTCTACCAAACACAAAGTTATTAAAATTTTCCAATTCTGATCATCAAGTTTTAGGCTTTAAGCATTTTATTTTTTTCTTGAATTGTATTGCTTTTCGTTTATACTTTATGGATTTTTAAAATGAAACACACACATTTACAATTTTGTTAAAGTTTGTTTTAAAATATTTGTTAAACTTATTTTATAACTCTTTAACACACATTTGCACGGTTTTTTTTCTTTATCTATTTTCAGCTTAATTTTTCATTTGATTCTTTGTTTAAGTAAAAACATTTTAGTTGAAAAACATGCAAAAAACAAATTTTGATTACTTTTAAACAATAATTAATTTACACACACCCTAGTAAAGTGACACAACTGGGTGGGTGGAAATATTTTTAAGATTTATTATATGAATAGTTGTAGGCAAAGTATGAGCCTTAATTTAAAGATTTTAATTAAATTTTAAACACAAGTATGTATGATTTTTGAAGCCAAACCTGTTTATTATTTAAACGCCATCCATCTATGGTACCGTTGGACGTACGAGAACTCTGTAAGACCGTTTCTAGCGGAATGAAAAACATATATGACTAAATTAACTTCCCAATTCATAAAGATATTTGAAATAAAAATTTTGAATATACTTTAAATGATTAAAATGATATCAAATAATATAAAACTTTTAATATTCGATTTAAGACTTTATTCTTTAATTTACTTAGTATTTAGAGATTGTATTAAATATGACATTTAATATAAATAAAAAAACAACAACAACTCTGTTTTTTTTAGGTGCAAAAATAATCTCTTTTTTTATATTTTCCTTTTTGTAAATCCTTTTAAATAAGTTTTTATAAGTTTTACCTTGTAACTCAATTACAAAGGACAGGACTTCTTCAGATTCTAAAAACATTGCATATGTACACAGAAAGAAAAAAACACATTCTAAAATCAAGAATTTTATTTTAAATTTATCCAAATCCGTGCTTAAAATTTTTAAGTACCATCCGTAATTAATTTTTTCATAAATTAAGTCTATTTGGATTAATTTAAAAAATCAAGAAAAAAACCTGTTGTTTTTGCATATTTTTTAACATCTAAAAACCAATTGCTTCGCTGACCTAGATGGTAGCGCGCTGATGTTGCAGTTCGGAGAGTCCCAGGTTCAAATCCCAGCTACGGCCAGTACAGAAGCAAATTTTTTTAACTATACATATTAAATTTGTATAAAATAAAACCAATAAAGCTCGCTAAGTAATAAAAAAATTTGGGTTTCGTTTTTGGACTAAACCCTTTTAAGCTTAAATCAATCTTTCTAAGCTGACATCAATTACGGTTTCGAACTTAAACTAATCCTTTTTTTGGCTTAAATATGGCTTAAAGTTAGAGTTTCGTTCTAGATAAAACGTACTTGGCTTAAGAAATTTTGTACTTGCCGTACTTTTGACACCTTTTTGACGGCTTAATTTATGTAAAGATACCTTGCCTTATAATACCCTTCACATAGTGATAAGGGTATATATCGACCCCACAAAGTATATTTATTCTGGATCCGTCTGTCCATCTGTTCGTCTGTGTGTCTGTTGAAATCAAGTTTTTGGACTCAACTAAAGTCGCACAGAAAACGTTTTGACACCAAACAATCAAAAATATCCCTGAGGCAACCCCCATTTAAAATCAGCAAAATCGGTTTACTGACCGATATAAAAAAGAAAACCCAAAATAACCCATGTTATTAAAAAAAAAAATCGTGGATATACCCCTTTATATCTTAGCAAATATAGTCACTCTTGCCACAAAACTTGGCAGGTATACTCTTCGAATGTTCTACAAAAAGCAATGATACAATAATTGTTATATGAGAAGAGAAACCCGCCATGCAAATAAACATTTTTTATTAAATTTTTAATACGAATAATGTCGAAAACTGTTAAAACTCTCGATCCCAAACCTTCTACATTAATATTTCTATTATATGTAAATACAATCGTTAAAATTTTGTAAGGGTTTCTATTTCGAAAACCTATCCTATGGACTTTAAACCCGGCAAAAGGTATTTTTTTATTAATATTTGCAGTACAGAATAACTCGGCTAGAAAAGATGGCTGGGTATATGAAAAGGCCAATGTGAAGGGTATATAAGATTCGGTACGGCCGAGTTCAGCGCTCTTACTTGTTTTTGGTGTGGGGGTGTGGATAACAGATATTTTTTTTTCGTTTTTTCCTTTCTTTAAAAATACAACAGTTAGGAATTAAAAAAACAACTGATTAGCTTTAGTTAGGTTATAAAGGGTAGTGAAGGCAAACCCATCCTCTTTTACATCATCTGGCCAACTAATTCCAACGATGAACCTAGTAATGTTTTGTAGTTTGTGACTGTAAACTTACTTTAATGCGTCTGTTTCCTCCTTATCCTCCTTCATATTGAATTATCTTATTATATGCAGTTTAATTTGCTCGATCTAGCTCTAACTTGACAATGCTGTATGTAGGTAATAGCCGCAATCGTGTTTGCCGGACCAATCTCTCCCTAGAACTTAGTGTCTAATGAGATTACTTTTGATCATATAACCCAAATATTCCACAGAAATTTATTTTCCTTGACCCAAAATTAAGAATGTTAAGTGTTTATGCCTTGAAACTATAACATCTGTTGCCCATAAAATGGCCAGTTCTCTATCTGAAACACACTTCAATCACTAGATGGCCTATGGGTCTATTTAAAGTTAATCCCTGCTATAATATTGTCCGTCTACGATTCCCCAGCCTATACTAAAATTCTCAAGATCAATTACGCATAAAATTTTGGTGTAGATAGTGTTAAAAAACTGTGTAGCGCGGAACCTTCCTGTCTGACTAAGTTTTTTGTTTCCATCTCAATCACCCAGTGCTAATTGTATCGTGTGAAGAATGACATTTAGTGCCGCTCAAGGTGTGCTTCTAATCACTTATATCAAGTAAAGCATACGTGGAACCTAAAATCAATAATTGCTTAAGCAGTCATTATCGTCTCCTAACAAAAAGGAGTTAGAATGGGTTAGAATGTGTTTTGTGAATTTACCCTCAAGAAAGTTCAAAAAACGCTAATTGCTGTAACTTCACGACCGAAATTACAATATCATTTGCAAATGCAAAAATCTTCTCTTGTTTAGCGTCAAACTTTCAAAGAACTCTCCCCTTTGATGTGCTTTTGGTCACTAAACTTTTCCAAATAACCTTTCCAGCCTAGAGTGTTTAACCCCAGTCCCAAACATCAAGGCTATCCATCTGATTAGTAACTCTCTATGTCCTAAGAGAATCACATATATTCTGTTTCTTTGCACTTGATAGTATAAGAGTATAAGAGTATAAGAGTATAAGAGTAAAAGGAGAATAAGTTCTTTTTTCATATATTTTATTATTGAAACTTCGCTTAGGCGAACTAACAATAAATCTTAAAACTAAGTAATTAATACAAGTCCAGTCAGTACCAGACTAAAATTTAAGTTCTCACAATAAAATTAACTATTGTATTCAAAAAAATCCATGCAACATATTAACGAACTCGTTTGTACATTGTACGAAATTTTTCGTTATTTCGCAACACGAAATTTTGGCGGAGAATATACGAAATGTTCATAAGTCCTTTGCATATTGTAGAAAAAAAATTTCATAATTAAAGAAGTAGTTTCATAAAAATTACAAGAAGTACGAACGGTTTTTTTGTTAACTCTAAAATTTTAAAAAAATTTGCTTCAAAATTCAAACGAAACTTCCGTATAATTTACGAATAAAAAAAATTAAAAAAAAGTTATATCTTTACATTTTTTAAGATAAATTTTGCTTCTATTATTTTGGCTTTAGTTTAAATTTTAATTTCATAATTTACAAACAAAAAACACTACTACCGTTCAAAGAGTACTAATGATGAAATCCGTAGCTGGTTTCGAAAATGCATTTTACTCGGCTAGTATCAGTGGAAAAATTAGCTTTTTCAGATAAAGTTTCTCCCAGCATTAATAAGGAATAATAATTTCTTCTACACAGAAAAAACTGAGTTGTGGAATTAGTAACAAATTTCAGAGAATCAGTAAATATTTTGTCTGGCTGAGGACCTACAACGAAAGTTGTAAATTTAGACAAACAATTTTGCAAGAATTTTAGTTTCTGTTAAAAAATTTTGCTGAGCTGGTTAAATATTTTATTTGTCTAGGCGAAAATTTTGTTTGATTTAAAAATCGAATAAAAATATTATTAGAGACTATTAAATAAATTGACTAAAAAAATAAGTTATTTTGAACAAGAATTTGTTTGAAAAATTTTTTTTGTAGTTTTTTGTGTGTAAGTAAAGAGAAATTCAAATATGGACCTAAGGCCAAAATTATAATACATACGAAAACTTAGTATAAATTATACGAGAAAAAACTACGAACTTTTTTTCGTACATTGTTGCATGGGTTATTTTCAGTGTATTTACCAGGGAAAAAAAACAATTTTTTTAATTAACTTTTTTTGTTTTCAAACCAAAAACCAAAGCACCTATAAAGCAGTATGAGGCCACTTTTTATGTAATTAATTTGCAAAAGCATTTGTACTTGGCTGCTTAAAAAGGACATATGTAAATTGGAAAGTTCTTACGTTAATATTTTCAATGGAAATATGTATATTGGAAACAAGAGCACGTGCTCCTCATATTGTTTTATTGGTGGAAGCTTTAAGTTTTTTTTGCAAATTAGGACCCGTATTCATAATAAATAAAGTAGAGTTATTAAAGGTTTATTTGACAGATGTCTATGGCATAATTGTCAAATAAGCTTATTAAAAACTTACTTTATTGTATAACAAAACGTTGCATAACGGGTTTTGAACTATTGCACTACAATAAAATCAGCTGTTTTTCTAGATATATTTTTGCAACTGCCACATGTTGCTGCCATACAACATTAACATGTTTGATGAGCGCTTGCGTCAAACCAACCCAACTTTAAATATTTATCCGTTATTTGTCTATATGTACATACTAACTCCAAACGAATTATGCGCTTTACTTAGTGATAAGGATATTTATTAGTTTGCAATTTACGTTTGAAACTCCTACAACCTTCATTTGTGACTCCATTGACTACATATAATTTGGACTCACATAGAAAGGGAAGCCGATGGAACCATCTGCTGAAAACAAAAATTTGTCCAAAAAAACTGGGTGGTTATGCTTATAACTCAGCCGCTCTTTTTAAATTTTCATAGCGACTGTTCCAGCGATATTTCTAACAGTTTGACACCGAACCCTGTATTTACTACTTGACTTGATTTCAGTAGAATAGCATTGCTCAGTTGTCTTCTCTGTCTATAATGAAACCGGAAATTAATATTACAAAAATTACAAACGAAATGACAAACTTGAAATCCTTTTCACAATGTTACACTTTGTAACACTCTGGGATCCATACAAATTACGACAATATGTTTTATGCTTTAAACACAACTGGGACGAACGACGAGTTTTTCGTTGCGAATATTTGCCTTAAAAAAATAAAATAAAAAAAATTAGTGCTTCTTTTTTTAAGAAATATGGTCACTCCATCACAGCTATTTTATTCGAGCCAAATGTGTTCCAGCTGACGAATTTACGCAACGAATTTCTATAACTCGTCGTGAAGGCGAAATTTGTCGTTCGTCCCAGTTGTGTTTAAAGCACTAGGAATTTAAAATTGCATAAAATTGCATGGTTTAACCTATGAACGATAATTAAACAAACATTTCATATATAAAATGGAAAATTTATTACGAAAAATAATCGTTACTTTTAGAAAATAACAAATTTCTGGTCTTGAAATTGGCTTCGTAATTTCGAAAACTTTGGATATTTTACGAAAAAAATTGAAAGTTTTTTTCATATATTGTTGCATGGATTTTTTCAGTGTGCTTAATAATTTGTAGTATGGCTATGGTATTTGTTTTTTTAATTTTAATACAAATAACAAATATTTTTCCAATTTCAGTTATGAATGAATTTTGAAAATCGCAACAGGCATGCGTCAAACAAACTTAGTTCCAACACTTAGGTTGAATCAAACATATTGTAACTAAATTTTGTTTTTGGCGCCTTAATTTGTAGCTTTTTATGCGGCCAATTTTAGTAAACAATTGTCCTTAAGCGAAAACGCTTTTATTTTATTGTAAAAGTAAACTTGAACTAACAATGCTTCCAATTAAATTAAGACGAAAATTTAAGTAAAAAAGCTACAAACATTTTAACACCTTAATGTTAAGTTTAATAAAAAAAATATAAAAATATTATAATTCGATTTAATATTTTAAAATTAAAAAACTAATAAAAATTGTATATTAGCATCAATATAACAATATATTTAAAAGATTTTTATTTCAAATAGAGTTATACATTAACGTTTTAATAAATGTCTTTAGACAAAAAAAATTTTTAAAATCTTTGTAAATGTTAAATAAGTGTTGAAAAATAATTAAAATAAAATTTAAAAAATTTTTTTTAATAAGAAATAATAATAATGAGGAAAAATATAAAATAAAGTATATAAAAATAAATTAAAAAGTGTTAATTCTAATGGGTAACAAATTAAAGTTATTAAAGCAAAAAGCTTTTTCAATAGAAATGTATGTTTTGTGATGTTTTAAATAAAAATCAAAATATTTGGTTCTAATAGGAATAAATATACTGAAGTTTATAAGTAAGAAAATAAAGACTTGTTCTTTTAAACTTTAAGCTGAGGAAAATCTTTCAAACTTGGTAAGTTAAATTGAATAAAAACAGTTTTTTGTTTGCCTCAAGTAAAAATACATATTCCATACGCAGGAGTTAAACAAACAATTAAAAGTGCAATATTCCGCTGTATTGAATTTATTCAGAGTTTGACGTTTAAAGTTTAAAAAAAATAGTAGCGGAGAACTTAGTACCTTGCAGAGACCTGCGCCGATCGGCTGAAAGCCGGTAGATCCAAGCCGCCGATAAGCTTTTGATAACCGCCGCCGCTGATTTTTTCTCGGCGTTTTGTCGGCTGAAGAATTGCCGCCGCTGGAATATTTTTTAAACATTTTTATGTCATTCGTTGCGTTTACCACACTAACTAAAGCAACAAACATAGATTTTAAATGCACTTTAAACTAATATGTTAATAAAACTTTTAATCTGACTATCTACCATTTACATTTTAATCGTTATATTCAGTATTTTTTTACATATACTTGAAATTGGTGGTATCCTGTAGAGTAAAATCTATTTACAAACAATATGCATCGGCTTTCAATTAGTGCCAAAGTCAGACTTGTATAAAGAGTGTCATATGTACACCTCTTACACGAAGAATCATTTATAGTTAAGGGAAATATAAATTTCCGTAATCTGTTGCTACTGTAATCAAAGAATAGTCCAAATGTTCACCACCATTAGTAACCACATTACCCCTTGCAAGAAACAGACTTATTCATTAAAAAAACTGCTTCTAAAAGTTTACGTTCAAAGTTAAATAAATAATATTAAAAATATATATGTGTCTGTACTTTCAGTCGTCACGCAGCCGGCTTTAAGCCGCCGCCGTCAATTTTTAAACGAGCCGCCGCCGCCAAAAAAAGTCCTCGGCTCAGGTCTCTGGTACCTTTATGCTGCCTAATTATTTTTCTATTAATACATACAGGGTGCCTGGTGGCAGATTAATATTTTCAAATTTAAAAACGTCATAGTTGAAACAAAATTTTATAAAGAACATGAAACGATTGAATGTGAGTTTTATTTTTTAAAGAGAATGCCTTTCATCCAGATGTCTTCCGTCGAGTTGAACACACTGTTCAAAACGGAGCCTTGTGCTCTGCACCACACGTTTCAGTAAACAAGGTTCAATTGAGCTGATTTCTCGACGAATATTTTCATTTAAAGCAACAAGAAATGTGAAATTGTCATTATAAACCCTCTCTATGAGGTAGCCCCATAAAAAAATCCATGGGAATTAGATAGGTCAACCTCAATGTCCAGGGAATGTCCCTAAAACGGCTAATCAGTTTTAGGGGGAAGTTGCCTAAAAGCGAATTAATAGAAGCTCTGGCTGTGTGTGCAGTCACTCCATCCTGTTTAAACCACGTGTGGGAAGAGTACGACGAATGAGCTCGCAGGTTTGCCCGAAACAATATCATAATCAAGCGTCGATAATTTTCACTGTTAATATTCGTAGCCTGGCCATGAGAATTTTCGAAAAAAATATGGTTTAGTTATCTCATGTGTGGATAAGGCACACCAAACAGTTGTCCTGGGTCAATGCAATGGTTTTTGATGTTTCCATTGAGAGTTGCGGGTTCTAGGAGACCAGTAACAGTAGTTTTGCTTGTTAATGTGGTCGCTTAAGTGCAAATGAGCATCGTCGATCCAAAAAGTGAGATTTACAGTGCCAATATGTTCCAACATCGTTTCACCAAAATTTTTCGTAAATTAAAGTCCCCTTCTTTTAGTTCTTGAACGATTTTAATTTTAAAAGGGTAGCACTGCAAATCCTTTTTTAACATTTCAAGAATAATTGCTTTTGAAAGTCCCAGTGAGGCTGCTCTTTTCCGTATTAAAAGTCGCGGATTTTCACGTAAGCTGCTTACAACTAGGGTCCTTGGAAACCGGCTGGGCCCCGGTCGTGATTTATTTATAGCCGAAGCAGTTTCTCGGGAAATCTGCACCCACGAACGAATTAATTTTACACTTGGTCCATCACGTAATCGCCTAATACCGAACTTTGCACAAAATGGTCGACTAACAGTTATGTAAGAATTATTACTCTTAAAAATGTCTTCACAGCGAACGTGCGATACCCATTCGACCAGTGTGACATTTCTAATGACAAATAGGCACAATCGAAAATTCCAACGGTGCCAACCTCACTCAGCACCGTTTATTACTTTTTGAAAAATTCGTATTCAAAACTATAAATTTGCCACTAGACACCCTTTCTTAAACGTTATTTTAAATTTATTCTCACCAAATTT
This sequence comes from Melanophora roralis, assembly GCA_963583895.1. Taxonomy (NCBI): domain Eukaryota; kingdom Metazoa; phylum Arthropoda; class Insecta; order Diptera; family Rhinophoridae; genus Melanophora; species Melanophora roralis. The sequence continues at coordinate 68,359,670 of OY757191.1, read as the reverse complement.
AAAGTCAATAACTTTTGAGATAAATTTCATAAAATATTTCAATTTGTGAAGGGAACACTGCGCTTAGCAGTTGACTACTTCCAAAATCTGCCAACTTCTCTTTGTAGTATCCTCGATTTCTTCGACCTTTATTACACAACCTCTTTTTTTTAGCTTAAAAAACAGTTTGTGTATTAATTATTGAGATTTTTAAATAAATATACAAATTGATTTTGGTTAAAAATTATATTGTTTTTTAATATGTAAATCCTTAATTTACGTATGTTTATTTACAAACAATATGTACTTACGCATATGCGGGTTGTAAAAACTGCATAAATTACAAGCGAAATAACAAACTGATAACAAGAATCACTATAGAAAAGCATAAAAACACATTTGTTCAATTGACAATGCATTTTACGTGTAGAAGGTCATAGAAACGCAAGAGTATACGATTTATTTTGTCAGCTGTAAAAAACGAGAAAAAAAATTTGGGTTATAACAAGGCCAATTGATTACAAGGCGGTGGTGATTGTATAACAAATAATTTGCGGCTAAAAAAATTTTCGTTTTTTGTTGTGATTATCCTTAGTGGATGTTGCAAAAAAGATATGTAAACATAAACAAATTCGATAATCCAGCTTTGATTTATGCAAGAAAAAAATAGATCAGCTGTGCTCGTAACACCACCTGATCAATAAATTCGCCATGGGCTATAATTTACGACATTCGAAAAACAGAGCAAAGAATATTACACAAGTTGTGGCAGCAAAACACAAAAAATATTTACGGCTTCGAAGACTTACAATTAATACAAGAGGCTGTAAATTGAACAGCTGTTTTCTTTAAATTACTGTTTGTTTCGTTGCATAACAAAGCAAACGTTTTTGTTGGTGTTGTTCGCTGTCAAAACAATTAGTCGAAAAAATGTGGGTAAAATTTTTAGCATCAAAAACTAAATATGTATTTCCTAATAGCGAAATTATATTTATGTGTAACAGTACACCCACACACTCATACAGTTTGCCAAAAAAAATTTTCACTTTAATTAATTAAAAAAAAACTTTATTAATCTCAGATAACTCGTTCAAGTTTTTGAACAGATGAAGTCCTAAAAAATTTGCCCTGGAGCGCATTGGTGTTGGACAGTAAAAACGAATGAGCTCAATAGTACCTAACTTCAGGTATGTCAAAACAGAACCTGCACCATAGTTCTGTTATCATTCAGACTACGCCTCCGTGTCATAAATTCCTCAAGTTTTACTGAAGTTAACTTTTAAGGCACTAACCTCCACAACAGCGTAATATTGCTTTTACAGAGCTAAAATGGAGACTGAAAATCTTTTTCTCTTTCAATGAGCAAATCAAGCCTAAATACCCCTGTGCCCCCGGGGACCAGGACCCCACTTTTACGGCATTTAGTTTAACAATAAATTCCTTGAACGCTTGGGCAATCGAAGTGCGTGTAAGGTTTGCGGTTATAAACTTGATTTCAATAAACATATTTATCTAAGATTTTGCAGTCTCGCAGAACAGGGCAACATCAGCGGCCATGTCGGCTGCCAGAAATTCTAGCTAAAAGACACTGCATTGAACAGATGTTTTATATGACTCATTGATGTCCGACATTTAAGACAAGACCATTTTGGACCAATTCGCAAAAAAGTCGCCCAGGTCTGTTTGAAGACCAACCACCAATTTATTTTTACCACAATCACATGCAGCTTCACTGCGAAGCTTGATTTCAGGATCATGTGGTAAATGTCACATTTTTTCCCCCAATAATCCTTGCCATGCTCATTTGGCATCTGTGTGAGTTGTCTCGTTGCCCTCAGGCGAGCTGCAGAGCCTTTTGAAATGCCCTCTGCAACCAGATGGTTAGGTTCCTAATATTACAGGATTACCGAGTCCCACAAATTTCTGAGCGATCTCTAAGTGCCTGCGGTTTACTTGCTTTCCCAGTGCGGTCTACCACACAAGTATTCTATAAGGCAAGGTTGGGTTTAGTTGAACTGGCTGGCCCTACAGACCCCGCATGATCTTTTGGGTTCTTAGTGTTACCAAAAAACAAGTCTAACTCATTCGAAGTAATGAAATACAGGGTGCTTTATACTTTCTTTGCAAATGCAAGCAGCCTTATCTTTTCAACCCCGGATATTTCTTCTAAGCTTTGAAACAAATTGCTCCGGAACACATGAGCACTGGACAGTGATTTGCTCAACAGTCTCACTATCCCCCGGTACACTGCAGAGCCTGCAATCACCGCTTGCTAGTCACTTTTTCTTTTAAATGAAGCGGTTTCTAACATTGACCTGTTATCATCCCTGCTAGGAGTATACAATCGCTTCTTTGCAAAGACAGAAAAAACCTCATTGCCCCTGGGTTATAAGATCATCGCAAATAAATAAACTACATGGCTCTGACCCTCAGTCTATACCCCTAGTGTAGAGCTGAAGTGGAGCACGAAGGCCCATTGCTCTTTCAATAGGCAAATTGACCTTCACCAGCTCGTTTGCCATCTCACTCCTATAAATAGCTCTATGTTCCTGAACCCAGTACATGTGTACTTGTGTCTCTGCATACGGTTCACCGTTTACGGTTTACGTCCGAACACTTAGTGGATAGGTGAGGCTTTCGAGATTGCCTTCGTCGCCGCTTTACTGTCAATAAATATGCTCACCTAAAAATAGTCAGTTTGAAAGGACGACGCAAGATCGCAGGCCAATTGGGATTCGTTCTCGTTGTGGTCCATGGATCGATTTCAGTCCTTCTGGTAAAAAAAACCAGGTCCGTTTTCTCTACTTCACACTTAGATCAAAATTCCTCGCCAACTGGATTAATCTAGTCAGCCTCCATCACAGTCTAATTAAAACACTTTCTGGTGACAATGACCACTACATCATCCGTGCACATGGTTGACAATTTTTTCCAACTGTAGCCTCCACGACAACTAAATGCCCCGTGTTTCTCTTATAAAAGACATTTTGTGTATTTCTTTAGTTCTAAAGGGTGTCCGCCGGCAAGGTATACATCTTTGTTTGTTTATAATTTTTGACTAAACGAAAGAGAATGGATCGTGTATTGATAAATGTTTTATTTAATGTAGGCAATTATGTATAAAATACAATTTTAGATAAATGTCCGCCTCTGTTAGCCTCACAAATGCAAGCCCTTTTGAGCATATTTTTCTTAACATTCTCACACATTTCACGCGGTATTTTATTAATTTCATCCCGAATATTTTGTTTGAGTTGTTTCAGCATTTCTGGTTTGTTTTCATAAACCTTGCTTTTAAGATATCCCCAAAAAAGAAGTCCAGAGCAGTCAAATCAGGCGATCGTGAAGGACAATCAACATCACCATTTCTTGAAATAACTTGTTGTGGAAAGAGGTCTTGCAGTAACTCCATTGTAATCCTGGCTGTTTGCCATGTGGCACCGTCTTATTTATACCATATGTTAACCAAGCCCAAAGCATGCAGTTATGGCATTAAAAATGGGTTTCAATCATATTACGATATTGCCGTTTTCAGTTTCAAAAAAGTAAGGTCCAATGATTCTTGCTGACCAAATTGCACACCAGACTGTCACTTTTAATGGGTGCAGACGTTAAGTGTTTTACGTGATACCTGCCATGCTGGCAATAACTCACGGTGCTCTCAACACTGATGGATACAAGGCGTCCACCAGCGCCCCCAGAATGGTTCACCCAACCACCCAGGTACCAATGCTCTGCCATGACTCTGTGTAGCCAAAACAGACCCCTTGGTGAGGAGTTGGGCTATTTAACCCCGAATTGCGTTTCTAGTTTTTATCTCACTTCTTCATAATCAAAACAGATCCGCGTCGACAAGAAATCTCTCCCCACGCTTGTGAAACAGCACCCAACCTTAAGCAAGAAGAATAATGATTATCATACTTGGGCCAGTACAGGACGGATAACCGCAGCCACCACGTGAACTCCCGAAGGAGACCTCACCATTAATCAATTCATGCACTGGTAAGCACGTGTGGCCAACTGATTCCCGTGGTATCAGATAGGACTCCGGTCAGTCTCGTATATCTAATTCCGTAAAATTCCTACCAATTTCTATTTAACACAGATAAGGTATTGGTACCCTTAGAACCTTGTATTGATGTGCCACTTAATGGCGATGTACATGGCACAGCGCAACAAGGACAACCTGCCTCAAGCCAGACCAGTGAATCACTGATCACTGTGATTCAAGACAGATTGTTTTCGTTTTAGCCATGTCTTTTAGCCTTCCAGTAATTGAACTGAAAGGTGCCCGGTTGATAACGCTAGGAGGTAGACTTAGGCACTTGTGTTACACACTTATCAACCTTTAATGGATGCAAAGGATGGATAATTTAAGGGTTTTTCATTGCCCAGAACTGACTAACCCTGAAAATCGATAATTGATTTTGATTAAATGTTTAAACGATTAAAACATGTTGGTTTAATGAATATTTTTCCATAATAAATTTGTCACGTCTCTGCTTCACGACTGCCAAATATGAGCTGTTAAGACTAATGTTTACCAAAATGACGGCAAAACGAATTAATATATTTTGCCGGCGGACACCCTGTATATTGATGTTATCCAATCTCGCTGTAATTTATTAATCAGTGTTTGTTCTCCAGATAAAGAGAATTAAATACGTCTTTTCAGAATTTACTACAATCCCAGCTTTGTTTGTATTTAACATTGTATGCAGCTTCCAAGAACTTTCTAGGGTGCCCCGGTAGGTCAGTGGTAAGTGCACGAGTCTACCAGTCAGGGGGTTGTGGGTTCGATTCTTACCAGAGACCCTGGTAAGTCTGCTTCATTCTTCTGTTTTTTCTTTCTTTCTTATCTATCCTTCTCTAAATTTCTTCTTTCCTTACGTCTCAACCTATTCTATCTACGTCTCTAGGTGACACAAAGGGACCGAGTTAGGCTGACCCAAGTGAGCTGTATCCTTTTCTTCAACGGCTGCCTGTTCTACTTAACCTACCTAACCTAAGAACCTTCTAGTGACACCCGAAAGTTCCGTGAAAAGCATTCAAAAAATTGGTGTAAAGTACTGCTTTCGCATTTTTCAATTTCGCACACATAATTCTTCTTCATTATTGTTTATATCCAGTTTATATCCGGTTGGACCATTTCCGTTCCCTATCTTGATTTCAACTATTGCGCCTATGGAAACACCATTGGGGCGATTAAGGTATGTCCAGTGTTCCACTGAGGCATGCAGACTGCCACAGAGCAGACCAGGGGCCCTATCATCCTTGATGTGAAAGTCAATAACTCTTTTGACCGACCATACATTTTTGTTTTCAAGTAAATTGTACCAAATTTTTAATATTTGGAGCATTAAGATGCTTTCATACCACTTTTAAAAGCATATTTTTGAGTTTTTTTGTTTTAAATATTTTTAAAAGACAAATTTTAAAGCACTGATTCTAAATAACAAAAACCTAAGAAAACAATTTTTTTTAACTTTTTGACAATTATAACTCACTTTTAACACAGGGCTTTTAATTTCTGTTTAATTTTAAATTTATCACTTCTCTAATAAATTCTTATGAACTTTTTGATAACTTTAACATAAACTTTTCTATTTCTCTTCATATTTTAATCTTTATATAAATCATGTCCCTAGTGAATGTTAAAGAAGCTCCCTTATTGCTTGGTCCCTTACAAAATTGTCAATGACAAATACATGGTAATGTGTACTTACGGGGACAATGAAACAATATCCTTAAATAAAATTAATTTTTGTTTCCAAGACACAAAATATTTGCTACAAAAAGTCATTATTATTTATTTTAGTTAAAATGTAGAGTTTGAAGAAAATTAAAAAACCAAGAATCTTTTATTAAATAACTTAAACTTAATTTAACTTCTTAAATGTGGACTTTATTATTAATTTATTTCAAGTGTTGAATTTTTTTCCAGTTCAAGAGAGCCTTAAAAACTTCTTTATTATTTTTTAAAAAACTACCACCTAAAAAAAGTTCGTCTTTATTACTGATTTCATTTCCTTGTGAATTATTTTGTAAATAAATAAGTGCTTTTGAAACTTATGCCATTGGTTGTTCCTCATTTTTCGTCCTTGTCAAGTTCATGTTTATGTTGAGTTTCTTTTTATGAAGTGTGAGATTTAAAAAGTTAAAAATTATAAGCATTTCAGAAATTTTTTATTTTGTTTGTTTTTAGTCTTTTTTACATTATAGACATGATTTAATTAACAGTTTATGTCGCTGCATTATTTTTAATTTTACACAAAATTTATATTATAAATTCATAAGAACATTTTAAATTTGAATTTTTTTTTTGCTACAGAAAGCGAAGACGAAAAAGAGGGAAGTTGTTTCTACGTGACCATTTTCAGTAGAGAAAGATTAAATGGCAACTTTGTGTTTTTTTTTGGTAAAAAATTAAAAATTAAATCATTAAATTTTTCTAAACATACGTTTTAAAATGGACACATTCTTGTCAAAACCAAAGACGTATAGGATCAATCAATGCTTTGTGTCACTTAAAAACAAAAATTAAAGACTGTGGAAAGTATTGACATTTCCCTTAAGCAATAGATTTCATTAAGGACACCCCCACAGAGAAGTCAAACTTTTTCGATTTATATTCTACTGATTACAATGTTCTATTATGCAATGGAAAAATGTCAAAACTTAAGCTGAAACATCTCCCATTAATAAAACATTGATGGATCAATATGTCATTGTTGTCAATTATTCATGTCCTTAAATTTTTTTTGGGGTTGATGATAAAAAATCACTTAATCCAAAAGTCGTAAATTGAAAATGTTTGTTTTTAATTTAAAAAAAAATATCAATTAAATTTAAAAACCATTTACCTAAAATAATCGTATATGTATTTTTTTTTATCTGAATATATGTGGCTTTTCTTCCTTTTTATCAAACCATATTGTGCTTGCATTAATGTAATGAAAATTTATTTTTGTGTTTTTAATGCTTTTACGCAAACACAAGAAGAAAAAAAAACAATCTTTTTAATAAAAAAATACAATAAATTTTAAGTAACATTTACATCCGTATATACATATGTACTTACACACATTCATATGTACATGCCATACATATGCAAATAAGTATGTTGAAAAAAGTTCCTGCAAACCATTATACAAATTCCAATTAACAAAAAAGTAAGAAAGTTATAGTTAGTCATGCTCGACCACACTACACCCTACCCTACAACCTGTTCTTTTATTAAGTACCAACATTGGTAAAAAGTTTATGAAGGATAAATCAAATTTTAGGAGCGAGACTAATATGGAATCCTTACCCCCTTATTTACTAAAACGCAACGCCCTAAAACAAAAACAAAATACATGGAAGAGTTTTTTTTAAGTTTTATTTTTTTTCATACAATTGTTTGCATTATTATGCGTTGCGTTTTACGTAACCAGCACTCAGGGGATGGCCCCTACACATGCATTGCATTGTGTTTGTATCAGGAAAATAGGTTATGGGAAGGAGGATAAAGGGAGTAGTGTTTGTGGATATTTGATTTAAATTTCATTATATTTACTGTGACAGGAAAGACATCACCAGGAAGTTTATTCCACATACGAACTGTGCGACTGAAGAAGGAATTATCCCTGTAATGAGTGGTGCGATCGACTACGTATGGGTGTGCTCTTCTAGGAAGACGTGTATCACGCAAAAATTTCCGGGTTTCGGGAACAAGCTTACTGATTTCCTTAGAGCACTTTCCATTATAGTAGTATATAGACTTTGAGGGCACCAGCCCATACATCAGAGTTGTATTCCATTTTCGGTCGGATATAGGTGGTATAAATATTGAGAAGATCAGATGGTGTAAAGTAATTCCTACACTGTTTAAGGAAACCAAAACACTTCGATGCTTCTTTCGACACAAGAAAGATGTGTTACGTCCAGTGGACATCGCACTGGATTTTCATGCCCAGAACATCAAGAGTCTCTGTCTCTTCAACACTTATACCATCCATTAATACAGACGAGGCAGCATCGTCCATTGTGCGTTTATGTGTCAAAAGACAACATTGGGTTTTACAGGCAATAAAATCGACCCTATTTGCACGGCCCCGATTGGAGATTACCATCAGATCGCGGTTAATCGAAACATTCATACTCTTGTAGTGTACACTTATTTTTTCATTTCCATAAAAGCATCACACAATATTTTTGTAAACAAAATAAAAATTATTAATTGTAAACGACCATGTCAATGACACATAAACATTATGACACATATGGTAAACAAATGCTTGCATTTCTTACGTATACCAAAATACATACAGCGAAGTGAAACATGAGTATTTTCACTTGCTCCACTTATAGTTCAGTGCTTTAGGTACTTGACCGTACTTAAGGGGTAACAATAGCAAATCAAATTTCTTTTTTATTTTTTTAATACCTTAAATAGGAGAAATGCAATTTGTTTAAAAATGATGACTGTGCTGATTAGTCAGTCGATCAGTAAATGCATTTTGTAACATGAACAAAAAAGTTGAACACCATGTTACATTGGGCATTTTGGATGTATGAATGAAATGCAAGATGTGTCAGATAATTTTTAGATAATTTGTAAATTAGTAGGAAAATTTGTAAATAAAAGTCAGTCTCAGTTTAGACACAAGAATTCTTTTACTGAACTCAATTAAAGGGCATCATTTGCTCGTCTGCCGAGTTTTAAAGCCTCGCTCTACAAACCAAGGCTTTCTATTGCATTAGTCGCAATTCAATGCTAATGCAATAGTAATAGATTTGCAATTGATTTAAATATTCAAAAACCCTTCCTACCAAACTTACTATACTCTGTCTCCTGGCTCCAATCTCCAAAGAGCTGTTGTCTGCAAAGAAATAAATAGGATTCGAAGTTTGACATAGAAGGTCATTCAGAAAGATAAGAAATAAAGTAGTTATTTAAGGAAAATTTGTTACATAAGGCTCAATATACATATATGAAAGTTATTGTGTAAATAAAATTATATTCATGGCGGTTTAATGCAAAGTTCTAACGTAGGAAGGGCTTTTGTATTGAGGCTACCTAAAAAATAGGCCGACCATAGAAAACTCCGCAGGAAAATTGACGGTATCAGCTTTTAAAAATTGATGGCGATTAGCACCAGTTTCAATGGGATTGGCTCCTATGTTTCGAAATTTGGCAATACTAGTGTTGCAACCTGACAACTAACAGCTATATCGTAAAGTTTAACATTTTGTAGGTTAAAAGTTTTGACATACGAGCGCTATTTGTGTTATTTACAACAACTAAAAAGATCCAACTCGACCCAAAAATGAAATTAAATCATAAACATTTTCGTGCGATTATTTTTTACAACTTTCGACGTGGATTAACTCAGCAACAGTGCATGGATGAACTTAATTATTTTTTTTTGGCAATGAAGCTCCATCACCGACCAGTGCTTGTGGATGGTATAGTGAATTCAATCGTGGTTGTAGTTCACTCCAAGACGAGTTTCGTGAAGGTAGTCCAAAATCAGTTGTTGTTCCGGAAAACATTGATGCTGTGCATGAACTGATATTGGAAGTTCGTCATGTGACCTATCGTGAGATTGAGACAACCTTAGGCATTAGTGGGACCAGCATACGTTCAATATTGCATAAACATTTGACTGTCAAATAAATTTGTTCGCTTTGGATCCCACACAATTTGTCAATCGCTCAAAAAAAAAAAGGATCGTGTCGATTGGTCGAAAGAAATGCTCAGAAAACACGATCGCGGTGCTACGAAATACGTCTATGATATCGTGACAGGTGATAAATCCTGCATTTACGCGTATGAGTCCGAAAGTAAACAGCAGTCGACTGTATGGGTGTTTAAGGATGAGCCAAATCAAACAAACGTTGTTCGCGCACGAAGCACTTCTAAGCAAATGGTCGCCAGTTTTTTTGGAGGAACTGGACAATTCGCAAACGTACCACGAGAACAACGCAGAACAGTCAATTTTGAGTGGTACACAACCATTTGTTTGCCAGATGTCTTTAAGAAATCAGGAAAACTAACCGCCAAAGATGGATCACTCTTCACTACGACAATGCGAGCTTTCACACATCGGTTTAAACAACTGAATTTTTAAGCACCCAAAACATCGATTTAATGAGTCATCCTGACTTGGCACCGAATGACTTCTTTTGATTCCCGTACGTGAAAAACAAACCTAGAGGCCAACGTTTTTCGACACCTGAAGAAGCTGTTGCTGTATTCAGAATGCATGTTTTGGAGATCCCTCAATCAGAGTGGCAAAAGTGCTTCGACCATTGGCTCGAACGCATGCAAAAGTGTATAGATCTTCATGCGGAATATTTTTAAAAGCAATAAAGTGATTTTTAATGATTAATATTGTTTTTGTTCTCTAATCCCGAAATATAAAATGCAACCCTCGTATATTTTAAAGTTTGACTTGTACTTGGATTACAAAAATTAATAGACACCCAGTTAGACGCAAGGGCTGACGACAGAGAGACATGCTTAAAACAACTCAGTTATTGATTTTAAGTCGATCGATGTAATTGAAGGTAGGTTTCAAACTATTATCCTTAGGCGTTACAATGATCTACACAAACGACCCCGACCCCATAAGGGGGATAATAAATGTCATTCAATTGTACATCATACAACTGCACAGTAGGTAATTTCACCCTTTTTTTTGGCAAAAATTAGTTACAGCTTAACGGCTGGGAAGATTTATCCAAATTTTGTTTGACTTATGCTTTCGGAGATTTCCTTTTCACTTTATGAAATTAGTCACTCACTGGCACACTCGGGATATGACACGCATGACAAGTCTTTCATTTTTGTGGCCGTTAATTTTGTTAACAAAAATAATGTTTTTTTTCATAATTTTTTAAAAATATTAAATTTGCAAATTTTTTAATTTACATCACTGTGAGTGATTTGGAGAACTTTTTTAAAACATTTTTCGTAACCTAGAATGTCCCACGGCCAGGGCCCATGCGATCTTTAAGGTCTCCCTTAAACATTGAAAGCAGTTTACGTGAAAATCCGTGACATTAAATTCAGAAAAAACAGCCTTACTGTGACTTCCAAGAGCGATTACTTATGAAGTTTTAAAAAAGGATCTAAAGTTCCATCCTTTTAAATTTCAACTTGTTCAAGAACTAAAAGAAAGTGACTTTGTTTTTCGCAAACATTTTTTTGAAACGATGTTGGAGCGTTTTGGGACGGCAAATTCCATTTTTTTGAGCGACGAGGCTCATTTTCACTTAAGCGGCCACATCAATAAGCAAAACTGCCGTTTCTGGTCTCTAATTACCCGCAACTTTAGATTGAAACATCAAAAATCATTGCATTGTCCCAGGGTAACTGTTTGATGTGCATTATCCACGAAAGAGATAATTGAACCATTTTTTTATTCTCGAGGCCAAACGACGAACGTCAACGATGAAAATTATTAACGCATGATTACGGAATTCTTTTTGCCAAACCTGCGAACTTATCTATCGCGCTGGTTTCAACAGGATGGTGCGACTGCACACACAGCCCGAGCTTTGATAAATTTGCTACGAACAAATTTCCCCCAAAATCCGATCAGCTACTTTGGGGCATCCCATGGCCACTGAGGTCGCCCGATCTAACTCCCGTGGATTTTTTATGGGACTACCTCATGGAGAGGGGTTATAATGACCATCCCACATCTCTTGTGGTTTTAAATGAAAATATTTGCCGAGATCTTAGCTCAATTAAACCAAGTTTACTGCAGCATGTGGCGCAGAGCACAATGCTCTGGTTTGGATAGTGTGTTCAGCTTGACGGTAGACATCTGGATGACATACTCTTTTAAAAATAAAATCCGCACTTCCATTCTGTCGTTAAATGCTTTTGATAAAACTTAGTGTCAATTATTATGTTTTTTTATTTAACTTTGAAAATATAAATCTGCCACCAGACACCCTGTATAAGTAAAAAGGCATCAAAGAGTAATCGAAATCTACCAAAACGGCAACACTGTATGCAAGAAATCAATTAGAAATCCTACAGATACGTCGTACAATAAAATTTCAAAATCTGTAAGCTTTCCATAGGAATCTATTAAGACTTTTTTGTCGGATACTGTCGGACAATTTTGCAGGCTGGGTATGTACATACATACATATGCGCTTTAACTTTTGTTTGTAAAATTGCTGAAATATTTGATGCAGACCAAAAATTAGTTTGAAAGGAATTCCTTGTAATTATATCAAACAAATATTAATAATTAATAAATAACTAATTAGTAAATTATTTTAAGATGTGGCCACAGGGAGGAAATTATTTTAATGTTTTTTTTTAAGGTGACAAATATAAAGAGCCTGACCGAAAGTTCGGGTTTGGGTTATTTTCTTTTCATTTAACTAATAAAAACCTTAGCTATGGCAACCAGTGCATTTATTTTATTTGCCCTAAAGGTATGTTTGTGCATATTTGTGTTATTCTTCTATTTTTTTCCAAAATAAAAATTTACGTATGTATGTATGCTGATTTATAAAATCAAAATGTTTTGCTTGAGTTAAATGGAAATTGATTTCTAAACAATGTGAACAAATCACGTTTTGTCCTGCGCTTCCTAAAATAACTTTAATTGAATTAAGAATTATATAAAAGTTAAAGCCACATTGCATAAAACCCAGTATTAATTACTACAAATATTCAGGTTTTAATACTTTTTGCAAAATTCACCATTGTTGCCATTAGATTTTTAAATGGACTAATCAATCAATATTTCATAGAATTCTATGGGAATTTTGTTTGACATTTTTTCACATTATTTTGAATTAAGGTTATGAACGAAGGACAGCTTTAATGCTCGCAGCTCTTTTTTTTTATTGATATTTTGAATTGTGCTTTATCAGAAAAAGTTAAAAGGATTATAAATTGGTTTTTGCTCTTAAATATTTAAGTGTAAGCGCATGATATTTCATATTATAAAAGTGTCATTGTAAAGTAACAAAAAACATATTGGCCATTGAAACGCCAAAATAAAAACAAAGATTAAATTTGAGAGTGTGTGTGTGTGTGTGTGTGTATGTGTGTGACTGTATTTGTATTTTAATCACAACCCTCTTTTCTCCTCCTTAAACGCCCATTTGTCTTAACATAAAAATATTTTTTTTTTAATTAACTTTAACCACAATTATTTTAAAAGTTCATAATTCTTTTGCTGTTCTATATCATGCTGACATAGAGATATACAGTGACGTGCAAATAAATGAAAGTAAAGTAAGCATTTTTTTGACTTTTAATTGCAAATAATTTTTGTAATGTTAAGTATACATTTAGTTAATTATTTTAACACATTTGGGGTTGAGACAATTTGTATACATATGTCTACATATCATCCTGTAATAATTAGTAAAAGATAACATTAAATTTTTTACGTGACCGACATACATTTCAAACATAATTCTACACTTGGTAAACTTGCAAACTCAGGTCTTCCGGTGCTTAAATTCAGAAACAAATGGTTTCATATGTAGCAAAGTTAGGATTTTTTTAAAGTCAATTAAATAACTTGAACAGTTTGAAATATTATTTTTTTTTACTTTTCATAACCAGGGTGCAAGTTTGCTTGTTTGTTTTAACCGCAATTTTATTAATTCTCAAGTACTTAGGTGTAACCTCGTTTATACAAAGTAAGTATTTTTAAGCGTAAAACTTTTTAATTGAAAATATGTATTTGTTATGTTCTTGTCTTTAAATATTTTTAAAATTATTTTAATTAAGGTTTTTATATCACTGAAATTTTTGTAAAATATTTTAATTTTTAAATGCCCTTTCGGCAACTCCAATTTTTATTTACTTTAAAAAGGGCCAAGCTGACTCATAAATAGAGGAGCTAAGGGTTAAGACCTTCTGTGAAAATATATTTAATCCATTAAATTTCTAGAAGGAACATAGCTTTGTAACAAATAAATTCCATTGAATTCGATCTAATGCTAATTGTTTGGTTTCGTTCCACCTCTTTCCATATCTTTCAAGCTCAAATTTGACTTGTCTTCTCCATGTATTTCGCTGCCGCCGGCGTAATATCATTTGCCGTTTTTCGCAAGGTGTGGCCTAGTCATCTTTATTTTCGGCAGAAAATCTCTTCAGTTATTGGGGGTTGGCTGGTATTAAACCACAGGTCAGTGTTAAAGATAGTGTTTGACCAGAACACTCGAAGAATACGTCGCGGGCATCGTTTGGTAAAGGCTTGAAGACGTTGAGCATTGACGGCGGAAACGTTCCAGCTTTCACTGCAAGCCAGAAGGGTTGATTTAACATTGGTGTTAAAGAGGCGGAGTTTTGTGTGCAGCGAAATGTTAGATGATCGCCAAATTTTGTTTAGGGAACCAAAAGCCTGTTTTGCTTTAGAGAACCTGCATTCGATGTCTTGCTGGCTGCCACCGTTATTAGATATGTAGCTACCGAGGTAGTAAAAACTCTGAACGTCGTCGATTTGCTCGCTATTTAACTTAAAGTTTCAGAGTGCGTGCTATTTATGCGCATAGATTTGGTTTTGGTTGTGTTGATTTTTAGCCCCGTTGCAAGACCGTTGTGGCCTGAATCCTGTTTGCTCGTTGCACAGGTTTGGTTCGACTACAGCTGCAATACGGTTGTACAAAGTTTGTGCAATGACTTTGCTTACGGCATTAAGAAGTGTTATACCCCTCCAATTTCTGCACTCCTTAAGGTTGCCTTTCTTCGGGAGGTTTATTATGCTGCCTTCTTTCACGTTAGCGGGAAGCGTTTTATAAATCCAGAAAGATTTAACAAGTGGCTGAAGGATTTGTGCTGCTAAATCTGTGAAAATAATCCCTATAAAATTCTGCATCATGGCTCTGGATATAATATTTTTCGCTGATATTAACTTACAACCATTTTTTCATTTAGTATAATGTTGCCTTGAACCAAAAAAATAAAACTTTAATCAATTCAAATCAGCTGGACCAGAAGTTTATTCAACAAAAATTATCTATTCAATATAGCCTTTCAGCGATAAAGAGTCGCTATTATGTTCCCATCAAAAAGTCTTAATTCGTTGGACAGTGTTATTTTTGTAATTTTATTTTATTATCATACCCTTTACATAGTAATAAGGGTATATATCAGTTTGTCATTCCGTTTGTTATTTCTACAAAATTCACTTTAGACCCCATAAAGTATATATAGTCTGGATCCTTATAGATAGGGAAGACAATATAGCCATGTCCGTCTGTCCATCTTGGTGTCTGTTGAAATCAAGTTTTCATACTCAAATAATGTCGCACAGAAAACGTTTTGATATCAAACAATCAGAAAAAATTTTGAGACAAACGCTATTTAAAATCAGCAAAATCGATTCACTGTTGACCGAGATATAAGCGAAAACCCAAAATAACCGATTATTTTTAGAACAAAATCGGCGCATATTCCCTATAAATCTTAGTAAATAATAGTCACTCTTGCCACAAAACTTGGCACGGATACTTTGAACATAGGGACCTAAATAAGGGAAAACAATTTTTCAGATATGATCAGCGGAAGTGGTATTTCCCCTACCATTGCACAAATTTTGTCAAATATTTCAGGCGCTAAATCTTAGAAACTATAACAGCTATCGACTTCAGGCAGGAGAAGGGGTAGCTCCAACACAAATTAACAATTTTTATGAAATTTTCGATACACTAAATTTTGGTAAGCTATAACAGGTACTTCTACAAGAAGTAATTGGATAGTAGACCCATATTTTGGAAAAAAAATTATTTGGGTAGAAGCAGTGGGAGGGGAACTACCCATATAAATCAATAATTTTTTTTTAAATATTTGATACCCTACATCTGGGATACAATAATTCTTACATTTTGTAAAAACATAGTTGGATAGTAGCAGTGGTGGGGGGGGGGGGGGGGGGGGGGGTTCCTGCGAATAAACAACTTTTATTAAACTTTTAATACGAATAATGTCGAAAACTGTTCAAACTACCGATGTCAAGCCTTTTACATGGTATTTCTGTTATACACACAAACATTAAAATTTTGTAAAGTTTTCTATTTCAAAAACTTGGATAGTTGTCGACTTCAAGCCCGGCACTAGGTATTTTCATTACAATATTTGCAATACGAAATTACCCGGCTAGATCAAATGGCTGGGTATACAAGAGGACCAATGTGAAGGTTATGTAAGATTCGGCGCTGTCGAATATAGCGCTCTTACTTTTTTTTCATTATTAATACGGTCCCTTATTTTTCTTTTCGATATTCGTAAAGTTAAAAGTAATTAAGAAATTAAGGTTGCACAAGCCCAACCAAATTATAGCCAACGCCACCATTTACTTTTTATTTATAAGGTACCAAAAGCGTATGCAGGTTAAGGGACTTTTGTCAGTGGGGTTAAACCAGATTTTCGGGTTATTCAATTTATAAGTTTATATGTGATTTCTGAGCACTAGGAGCCATAATAAAATTTGAGTTGCAGCATTCTATTTAACATTTGTTGGCATAAAGTACTAAATATTTTAACAATTTTGTGGAGCTGTAATACTTATAGTCAACTACACCCCAAAACTTTTATTCCGAGGAGGCATTTGTATCGGGACTATGTCAAAAAACAGGCCGATTATCGGTGCAAGCAACAGACTTGGTGCTTAAGCAAAAAAACTTATGTAAGTCCATTAAAATATCTTTAAAAACGTGACGTGCACTTTGATCACAAAAATACATGGACACCCAACCGGGCGAACATGGATGGACATGCTTAAATCGACTCAGAAAGAGAGTCAATCAGTTCACTTGGAGGTGGGTCTCAGGCCATTATTTTTGGACGTTTCAAACATCTGCACAAGCGCATATACCCCCGTCACGTCTGATTTTTTTTTCACACACCACATGGTAGGGGTATTATGCGCTTGTTCAGATGTTTGATAATAATCTGAGATTGTTTCAGAATCACTTTCTGAGTCGACTTAGTATGCCCGCCCATCTAGGTGTTTATGCGTTCTTGTGATCAAAGTCCAGGTCGCAATTTAAAGGTAATTTGATAAGATGAAGCTTACTGTCTGTGGTGATGATCGGACCATTATAATCGAACCAATATGAACGGGCAATTTTTTGATATAGCCCCCATAAAAATGTCCCTTCCGGAATAAGCATTTTGGAATAAAACTACACGAATGTGTAATACATTATGGATGTTTTCCTAAACGCAGTATGCTTTCATCATGAAATTTCAAATTCTTTCTGACAGCAAAGCTGAAGGTTTTGATAATATCTTCTGCTCCCAAATGAGTGTTTAAAGCCATGTTAATGCTTTGGAAACACAGAAAATTGTTTAAGCTGTAAGTTGTGTCAAATAAAAGAAGTTGAAATTTCGTGATGCAAAGCATACTGCGTTTAGGAAAACAGCCCTTATGGCACCAACTTGTGTACAAAATACAAATATCTTGATATATCCCCTATACAAATGTAGTGTAGGATACGGCCGGACTTGCATGACTAAAAAAACACATTTTGGCTGTATATCTGTTAAGAAATAAATTTAATAACAAAAACAAAAAAGGATGTAGAAGCTAAAGAATAATAAATAAATCATTATAAAAATATTGATGTTGTAAAATTATTATATTCTTTCAATGAGTATTAATATTCCATATATGAGTGTTTAATAAAATAAATATTTTTTATATTATAAAAATTATTAACGGTTATTTAATACTAAAATATGGGTTAAAAATTTATATAAAAATATGTCTTAAATTTACAACCACTACCAAATAACATTATCATCTTCGATGCCTCCCATAAATAAGGGAGATATCCGATGTTTAGTTAAATTAGAGGAAACAGATGACTGTGGTAGTGGTCCCTTTGTGATAAATGTGGAAGAGTGGGAGAGAGAGAGAGAGAGACGGGAAAATAGCTGTTCGGGTAAAGATGCCCGAAATTGAATAGAAAATCCCATCAGAAAAATCCCTAAAGAAGCTGCTGATGGTTTTTAGGATGTAAAAGATCAGACCTGATTCAGAGGACCACTAAAAGAATTTACTAAACGTTGCCTACGACGTAAAATCAGGCTTCAAATATAGATTTCTAAGCGCTTCTCCTAACTTTGAATTAACCTTATTTGCAATAACAAATAAACTAAAAAAGAGTGCTACCAAATAACAATTATAAACAAAATTAACAAACATTTTCCAAATTTCATTTGAAAGAAAATTATTTCTTGTTTGAAATGGCTGCCAAAGGGTCGCGTTTAAATTGAAAAGTTTAAATTAAATTTAAATTGAAATAGATCTGTCATGGTACAAGAACAACATACATACAAATGTATGCAGTACATATGAGCCGTTTATTTTGAAAGTGGCATAAGTCACTTTTTTTAAAGTTGAGATATTTAAAGATATGAAAAGATACCATTCAATTGTATTTAGTGTTGCCATTAACTCAATTTTTTTGAAAAAGTGACTTATGACACTTTTAAAATAAACGGCGAATATATTGTAAGATTTTAATTACTGCTTTAATAACGAAAAAAATTGTTCGCTGTTACTAATTGTTTTTATGCTGACAGGACTTTAAAAAAAACAGAAAAAAATATTGAAACAAAAAATTTATTAAACTTTTCTATTTGTAAACAAAACTGTAAATCATATTGGAAATAAAATATTTTGCTGCGTAATAGATATTCGTTATTTTAGCGAGACCCAATCAATATTTCATTAAAAAGGTTTAACAGTTAATAAAATAACAATATTTTGTAACACAAAGTATATGTGGGCACCACAAATAAAGGATGGCATTCAGTAAAGTGATGCGCAGCAATAAATATATAAAAAATATATTGAAATATTCTTATTAAATTTGTGAAATTTAACACCTTTTTATGAATACTTTATATACAAAATACACACATACACACATGCATTTCTTTTAAAAGCTTTGAAACAAGAGTTTAACTTTCAATTAAAATAAAAATAAAAACAGGAATGCAGATGTCTTTAAACAGTGTGTTACGATCAGACTACAAATAGGCATCCAGTGCACCAAAAAAAAACACAAGGGCTGTATAAATGCACCCAGCAAAAAATAATCGAAATTTTGTAAGCAGTAAATACTTTTTATAATATACTAATGCGCTTCGCAGCAAGCACTTATCTATTCCCTTAATAAATGCAGTAGTGTATGGTAGTAAATGAAAAAGTTTTACCGTTTTACACACTCGCTTACTCAAGTGCATACTAAGAAGCACTACTGTAAGGCAGTGAGTAAAAAAAACAATAGTTTTTCGTCGAGTAACGAACATAATAATTTGGCAAAACATTTATTTCGATGACGCAATAAATTTAAACAACTAAAGAAGCACTAAAATTACATGAATTAACTGGATATTTATAGCCCCGAAATAAGCACTTAACATGAAATGCAACTAAGTGGGACATCGCGAACAAATGTCATGCCATACGTAAGCAGGTTTGTAAGCTTTGCTGTCTTGATATTCCCTTACAAACCTACCTACGGCGAAGCATCAGTTTTTGCTGGGTGGGCATGGCAAAAAATATATAACATTTTTTTAAAATAATTTACAACCAGTCTTTAAAACTTTTATTTTTTTTAAACCAACCTAACTCAGATGTCAATCCGTCCATCTGATTGAGAGGTGCAGATATTTTAATGAAATCTGGCATAGATAAGTTGTGTGGCACTGGTGGAAAGCCTATTGTTGTGGTAATTATTGGTCAATTTTTGGACATAAGAATAAGCATTTTTTACTATTATGCACTTACTGAGCCGAATAATGCTCTAAACACAGCAGGGCGAACGACGAATTTCGTACTACACGACGAATTCGCCTGAGGCACATTTAGAACGAATAAAACAGCTACGGGAGAGTGACCATATTTCTTAAAAAAAGCACTAGTGTGTGATATGTAAATATGTTTTTTATGAAAACATGCAATATATTGCCGGCGAAAGAAAATTTTATTTTTTTGC
The DNA here is from genome assembly GCA_963583895.1 of Melanophora roralis. Taxonomy (NCBI): domain Eukaryota; kingdom Metazoa; phylum Arthropoda; class Insecta; order Diptera; family Rhinophoridae; genus Melanophora; species Melanophora roralis. Next base: position 68,339,708 of record OY757191.1, on the reverse strand, counting down.
TGTTGGCAACAGTATTAAATAAAATAAATAAAATTTTAAATTGTGACTGTCAAAGTCAAAGTCTAGTTTTCCAGTTAATCATACATATCATAGCGCAATAATTTATCAGGTGGTGTTGATTTTACAACAACAAAATTTGGTGAATAAAATTTTCGTTTTTGTTGTAGTTTTTGTTGGCTCGGTTGTCAAAAAAAGATATGTAAATGTAAACAACTTTGACTACCCAGCCTCGATTTATGCATGAAAAAAGTAGATCAGCTGTGCTTGTAACACCACCTGGTACGATTATTTCACCATGATACATATTGTTTCTCAAATTTATTCGAATTGGGTGTTGTGACGTAGGCTGCACTTAACTTGATAATCAACTTCATCATCAATTTTATTTCTTAAGATGCTGTCGTCAAGAAATAAACTTAAAATGGTCGCTTTGCGGCAGAAGATTTGTTAAACGAAACACAACAATTTTTTTACTTTCAAACATATGTATATCTATGTGTATTCCATTTTTATTTATTTGCGACTAAATTTTGGTACAACGGCACACAAACTATTTAAATAATTAATTTATAAATATAAATATACGAAAATATATGAAAAATAACTATAATCAGCTGTTTACTTGACCATCAAGATGAAAGGTGACTTGAATGGGAAAATTAATCATCAAGATGATTTAAAGTTCGAAAAAGTTGGGTGTGTTAGTAAAAAAGTTTGAGTGTATTGAAACTTGAAAAGCAAAAATTGAACGTCTAGCCGCTAAGTAAGCAATATAGAATATGAATATAATTCCAGTAAAAATTTGTTTAAACAGAGCAAATTTAAATTCAACTTAAAGTAATGTCAAACAGAAAGAGTGCTCACTAAAATTTGTAGATGATTTTGGAAATGCATTGCAAAATCGCACGATAACTGACAGAGATGTAAGCCAGCAACCAAGACTGCCACTGTTTATTTCTCTAAAATTCGTACATAAAAACTTCTACAACTGACACCGAGTTTCACCTTCACGAGTGCAATGTAAGACTGACTCCCATTAATTTTTCTTCAGAAACATTTTTGTGGATCACACTAACACCCTTGCCTTGCCACCTAACAGGGTTGCCATACAAAATTTAAAAAAAAATTTGGGTAAAACCACCTTTAACTTCACCGAAGTCGCCCTTAGAGAAATGCATCACAGACCCCATTAGTTTTCACTCCCAAACACATTTCTAGAACATACTTACCCCCTTATCACCATCACTGGGTTTGCCATACAAAATTAACAAAAATGATGTTAAAACGTCCATAACTTCCCTAGAGTAGGTCTTGAAGGAGTAAAGCATACGCCGGCACAATTTGTTTCCCCTCCCAAACATATTCTTAGAACATCCTTAAATCCTTACTCGTCTTAAATGTTGAATAAAATTTTTGTTTCTGTGTTTACAATGTAGCGATTTTTTTGAATTAAAAAATTTTTAGTTTTATCCATATGAATTGCAGTGTATGTACAATATGAATTTTAATGAATCTAAACTGTTTTTGTTTTCATTTTCTCTACCATTAGTTGATAATGATTTGCAAAATTAATAAAACTCAAGAGAAGAAAAACAGTTTTTCTAGTTGTAAAAAATACATATATTTAAGTTCCTTTCAATGAAACCGTTTTAAAGGCTTAACTTTTACTGAGAAATCAAAACAACTAAAAGCAAATTGAAATCCAAAACAAAAAAATGAAAAATTCTTATTTTTTCTGGTCGTCTACTTATTAAGTCACCCATAAAAAATTATTAAATTTGCACTTATTTATTATATTTTGTTATCATTAAAGGGTACTTAAAATTCGACATGACGAAAACATTGTAAAACAATATAGTTTGATTAGATATTCAGGTTTTAAAGTGATTAGTTGAAAAATGTTGTCCTGCTTTAGGAATTTGTTTTATATTTAAGCCTTAAAATTTAAAATAACGTTGTTTTGAATATTTCAAAATTCAAAACTAAAATTTTTTATCAGACTGTCTTTACATTTTAAACTAGAACAACAACAATAAAAATTAAGATTAATCGAATTGACATCAAACACTTAACGCAGAGGGCAGCTGTGACATTTATTCTATTAATTTAATAACGTGACTGGAATAAAAATTTTTGCCACAATTGGGCTTTTTCTTTGGAATTTCATTTCTTGGTTCAAACGATTTGGTGATTTGGGATATTTTTGAGATAAACTCTTATGTCTTAAGTAATGCAAGTGAAAACTTATGAATAAGATGACCATTATGTTTTTCTATGATTCCTAAGCAAAGAACAGGACCTTCGACCAGGAATGTAGATACTATTTGTTGTTGGATTCCATAATTTGTTATGCCGTATTAATAGAGCTTTTGTATGGTTGCTTAAGATAAAGTAAGTCAAAGCTAAAGTTGTTCTTAAGCTGTTTCTTCACAGATTTTTATATTTAAGTAGATGTTGGTGTCGAACAATCAGAAATATCGCTGAAATAAATTTTTTTTTTCTTTTCAATATTGTAAATCTCAAAAAATAATATAAAGGGCTATTAACCCAGATTAACATCAAAAGTCATTTGGAAGGTTAGAGAGGACTGTTTCAAATTTTTGGTACTTTTTTGCATGTATTAGGATTATGACTCAGATATATAAAGTTAAGGCCTAGCGTCAATCTGGGTCAGGATTAAGGTCGAAAATCAGCAATGTGGTTATATATATATGACATAAAGACCTGTTGACCTTGATTGAGGCTTCAAGTCAACTAAGTGAACAAAAAGTAATTTTTCACATCTCTTGTAGCTTTTCGCATTGTTTTAAGATTTTAATTCTTAAAATATAACAATAAGGCAAAGAAAAGTATTTTTTTATATTTTTAAGTATATTTTTTCACATTTCAAAAAAAAAAATAAGAGATTCTGGATTGAAATTGTATAAAAAATTAGTAAAATTAAATTTTTTTATTGCTTATTAGACGTTTTTTTAAATAAGTTTATTTAGATTAGTTAATATATAAGCCTGGGGGAAAATTACGACATTCGATTCTAGTTGATCGATCGAGCTGTCAGTGCTTTTAATATAGGAATTCTAATAAGAATTTTTAAATTTCGATTCGAATCGAATGCCTTAATTTACCCCCTGTTCTGCGGGTCAATTTTCCAGTTTTTAATAAAACAAAAAAGTCTTTACTTCTTAAAGGCATTTTATTTAAATTTTCCATTTATTTATTTTCTTGTTTAAATTTTTGTTTTATTGGAAACAAATTAACGACCAATTAGGAAGTTTTTTCCCATATTTTAAATAATTTATAAAATGTATTAAATTAATTTTAAAAACTAAATTGTTTAAATACAGTTTCACAATTCCTTCTTTAAGTAAACCTTGCATACAAAATCAAAGATTTATTTTATAATAAATTACAAAATACTTAAGTCCTTTGTGTTTATAATATTTGTGTATAAAGTGCTCTTGTTTTGTAATACTATCTGCTGTTGTGTGATGGTGTCACGGACGTATGTGCAACAAAAGGTCTCATTATTTATGTATATAAATCATACGACCTAAGACTACTTGTAAAAATATTATTCTAAATACCAGAACACTGTAAAAACACATTAAGATACAACATGTTTACTCATATAGAGTAATGACAAATACTTGACTATTTTAATTTGCCATTATTTGAATCTATCAAGCAATGCAGTCATGCTTGAAAAGTCTTATGCAAATACAAGGTGGGCCAAAATAAGTCATCTGATGTTGTTTGGCTCTAATTTTTTTTCAAATGAAAAACTTTAATTCTGTTTTTTGATTATGTTTTTTTGAACCTTTATAAATTCATTGGTCAAGTCGAGAAGATGATATCGGCCAAATAGGCGCCGTCCTAATTGATTGCTCGTTTTTCATCATTTCGGCGAGAACTTCGGGCAACAGATTCTCGCACTTGTGTCGAAAGTTGTCCCTGAGGACTTCCAGAGTCTCGGGCTTTTTCACGTGAGCAGGGGATTTTAAAAAACCCCACAAAAAAGTCTGGAACGGTTAAATTGGGTGATCTTGCGGGCCAATGAAAATCACCAAAAAGAGAGATAAGGCTAGGGTGACCATTCGTACTGATTTCTTCAGTGTATGTACTGATTTCTCTTTTGGTGTACTGATTAAAAACTCGTGTACTGAAATGTACTGATTTTTAGTAAAAAGCACTGATTGAACTGAATTTTCAAGATGATTTGATATTTTAAATAATTTTCCTCAAAAAGTTTGTTATATTTGGGGCAAAACTAGCAACAGAAAGTGTATTAAAATTATGTTTATCGATTGTCAGCTGTCCTAAAATTATTATTTATTTTTTTTAATTTATTATCTGAATCAAGTATTGACCTGCCACTTGTTTTTTGATTACAAGAATAAGTATATAGACACCCAAACGGACGGACATACATGCTTAAATCAAGTCAGGAAGTGATTTTAATTCGTTGGCTATAATTGAAGGTGGATCTTAGATTATAAAAAATAAAAATCGGACTGATTTTGACCCAGAAATAAATGGTCCCCCTACATAAGGCATATCGGTTGTGGCTAGAGTAGTGTGTGCCATTGCTCCGTCCAGTTGGAACCACATGCCCGCCAGTCTTAATTTGTTCAATTGCGGCAGAAAAAACTCGGTTAATATGGCCCTATAGCTCGCACCATCCACTGTTGGCGTTTGACTAGCGGCGTCCTCGAAAAAAATGGCCCGAGGACTCCTCTAGCGCACCACGCGGTCACTTTAAGTGGGTGTAATGGCTCCCCGTGTATCACTCTTGAGTTTTCGGTGCCCCAGATCGATAGTTTTGCTTGTTCATGACCCCGATGAGATGGAAATGAGCCTCATCGCTCATTATGATTTTTGTCAAAAAATCGTCCACTTCTGTTTAGAGACTGGAGATGGCTTGGGCGTAGGTTGCACGCGTTTGGTTGTCGACGGGCAGCAGCTGATGCAAGGACTGGACTTTCTACGGAAACATGTGCAGACCTCTGACCAAAATTCGCCTTAGGGACGACCGGCTCGACATCCACATTAGCAGCGGCGATAATCTTAGCAGAACAGGCGCTCCGGGACCGGCCCCTTTCGCCAGCGTCTTGTGTGGTCCCATGCTCTTCAAGGTTGGTGGCCAAATGGCGCATTGTTTGCGCAGTCGGTGCTGGACGACCGGGGAATTGGCGACGGAATTCGCTCTGCGACAACACCGCAGGCGAATTGTTAAAAAAAAAAAAAAAAAAAATGAAAACTATTGTTTTTTGATTTACGGAGCTTTATTAAAAAATAATAGTTTTATATTTTATTTTAATTTTCTACGTACACATATTTATATATTTTATTTTATCTTTTATCTGTACCTGCCGTAGCTGGGATTTGAACCTGGAACTTTTCGAACTAGAACACCAGCACGCTACCGTCTAGGCCACCGAGACATTTTGATTTTAAAAGGTAAAAATATATTCAAAAACAACAATTTTTCGCTTGAATTTTCAAATTTATCCCAAATAGAATTTGTTTAAGAAAACCCAAGTTCGGATCGTACTTAAAAATTTTTAATTCGATTTAGGATTAATTCAATAACAAGAACATGTTTTTTTCTTTGTGTGTACATTTTTGAAATTTTGACTCTTAAGAGTAAAACCTATAAGTTGGGAAATTTTGCATACTTTTTACCCAATCTGTTCTCAACATAATTTAAGTCACGTTCGCCAGCTACAATCTCCAATTGAGGTTTAAAACGGTATACGCAAACATAAGGTACCTTTTAAAGTCATTGACTACATTTTCACATTTTTGATACTTTTTTTGAAAAATGAGATTTAGGACTTTACTTTTTTTTGTTTTTGTTACGTTTTGATGTTTTTTAAGATTATTTGTGTGAAAATAGGAAATTAAGAACCATGGACCCATATAGAGGTTCAAATGTCATACTTAATATTTTAAGTTTTTTTTTTGACAAAAACATAAGTTTCATTTTGTTGACCTTTTCAATGTTAAATATCAAAAAAAATATTTGGCGATTTTTGGCGATTTTTAATAAAATTTTGGCGATGTAGCCTACAAAAAAACCTGACAATCTTGTACCTTTGTATAATGTTTTTGGTCATTTAATACCTTAATCTAGTCCTTTAACCAAAGTATTTTATAATAAAAGATCTTCAAGGGACTTAACTGGTTTTTCATTTCTTCTTTTAGCCAATGAGAAAGAAAAAAAAACAGAAAATTGAAAAATTACTTTCAAAAACAAAAACATAAATATATGTATTAAATTTTTATTTACATAAGTATGCATAAATAAAAAAATAAACTTTTTGACAGCATTATTCATATTACGTATAGATTCTTAATATCATATCCTTTAAAAAAATGTAAAAATATACACCTGTATATTTAAATTAGTATTAAAATTTCATACATAATATATCTATAATTAGCTTTATCTTCTTAAATGCTTAAGGATGGGTAATTGAATATTATTCAAGCTTTCACAGTTTATATATGTAATTACATTTCAGTTGAATAAATTGAAAATATTTACATTATTATCGAATTTCCTGGAAATGTTATTAGGGTGTCATTTTACCCACATCACATGAGTTTGTGCAGATGTCTGTAATGCCCAAAAATAATGGTCTGAGACCATTTTTAAAGTATAGCGATCGACTCAAATTCCCCTCCTAAGTCAAAGTTTTGAATACCACTGTACCAACCAGTCAGATATCTTAAAAGGTGATTACATATATTGATTTTTTTATTTCCATTAATTAATAATGTGTTAAAAGTAAAAATGAAATTGAAATTCGTATACCCTTTAAATGCTAGAACTCAATAGAAAGATGTGTACTCGTATGTTCATACATAAATGCATACGTATGTATGTTTGTGTTTATTTTCATGTAAATATGTTTTTCCGCATATTAAAAACACGTCTTCTTAATATAAAAATAATAAATTTAAATTATTAATTATTATATACTCATTATTTTAATAATATTCACTATATTATTTTGATAATATTATCATATGTTACAATTTCTATTAAACATTAAATTTGGTTAAGTTTGTATTGAAACGTTTAATGCATATTAAAACAAGCAAGAATATTATAGTCGGTCAATCCCAACCATATTATACCCTACACTACATTTGTATGTGGGCTTTATGGAGCCAATAACACATCTTTGCTATTTAAGCATTTTTGGGTTATTTCGATTTTGATTAAATTTTGTGATTGTAATACATCTTTGTATTTGGATCTGAATACTAGTAAGTCCCCTGGGCCGGATGGTATACCAGCACAGGTTTTGAAAGAATGTTCTTCGACGCTGTCGCGTCCATTAGCTAACCTTTTCAGCCGTATTTATCATGCCGGAGGTTATGGAGAGTATGGTTAACTACCGCCTGGTTAACTATCTGGAGATAAACGGTTTATAAAGCGACCGCCAGTATGGCTTTCGTAGAGGACGGTCTACGGGGGACATACTGGCCTTTCTGACAGAAAAATGGTGTACCTCAATTAATCATTTTGGCGAAAGTAAAGTGGTGGCTCTGGGCATATCTAAGGCGTTTGATAGGGCCTGGCACTGTGCGCTTCTATCTAAATAAATTGCTTTTGGTGTCGGTGAAAAATTTTCTCGATTTATATCGAGTTTTTTTAGAGATTGCACTATTCGTGTTGTTATAGATGGGATCTCTTCCAACGAGATCAAAATCAATTCAGGGGTACCGCAAGGCTCCGTCCTCTCTCCTACCTTATTTTTTATCTTTCTGAATGACCTTCTATGTCAAACTTCAAATGCTATTTATTCCTTTGCAGACGACAGCAGCATATGCCATTCGTACTCATTTGACCATAGGCCTAGCTCTTTGGAGATTGGAGCTAGGAGACAGAGTATGAATGTTTCGATTAACCGCGATCTGATGGTAATCTCCAATTGAGGCCATGCGAATAGGGTCGATTTTAATGCCCGTAAAACGCAATGTTGTCTTTTGATACATAAACGCACAATGGGCGATGCTGCCTCGTCTGTATTGATGGATGGTATAAGTGTTGAAGAGACAGAGACTCTTAATGTTCTGGGCATGAAAATCCAATGCGATGTTCGCTGGACGTAACACATTTTTCTTGTGTCGAAGGAAGCATCGAAGTGTCTTGGTTTCCTTAAACAGTGTAGGAATTACTTTACACCATCTGATCTTCTCAATATTTATATCCGACCAAAAATGGAATACAACTCTCATGTATGGGCTAGTGCCCCAAAGTCTATTTTGGGGCTACTTGACCGCGTACAGAAACGAGCGAAGATACTCATCAGCGACGTTGTGTTATCTAATCGTCTTGATTCACTCAGACACCGTCGTGATGTGGGGTGTGTTTCGCTGTTCTATCGTTACTATAATGGAAAGTGCTCTGAGGAAATCGGGGAACTTGTTCCCGGAACCCGGAACTTTTTGCGTCATACACGTGTCTCTAGAAGAGCACACCCATACGTAGTCGACTGGCCAGTGAATCGCACCACTCATTTCAGGGAGAATTCCTTATTCAGTCGCACAGTTCGTATATGGAATGAACTTCCTACTGATGTCTTTCCTGCCACAGTAAATATCGAGAAATTTAAATCAAATGTCCACAAACACTACTCCCTTAGTCCTCCTTCCCATAACCTATTTTCCTGATACCAACACAATGCAATGCATGTATAGGGGCCATCCCCTGAGTACTGGTTAATATTAAAAAAAAAAAAAACAACAGTGGCAGCCCTGTAGCTCTGAATTATTTAAAAACGTAAGTTAGGATCTCAATGAAAAACATAATATAATATATTGAAAATATGAGATTTTAATATTTAAGAAATTAAGTTTGAAAGTTTTTCAAAACATTCCATTTTATCGTACTTAGCAACTCTTCCTTAAACTAATTTGACTAGTATGCAATACAAAGATACATTCCGACATTCGTTTGCAAATTTTAAATAAAAAAATTATCAAAAATGTACAAGTTTTTGCTCTTTTCGATATTTAATAACTTTTAACCAAAAACAAAGAATAATATTGATGATTTCGGTCTGAACAACTTAAAAACCAATTAGTTTTAGAAGCCCACTTTGTAGTAAAATTGTCGGCGACGGCGGCAAAACAAAAATTTTCTGGCGGCGGCGGTATTAGTCCTTCCGTTTGTTTTTTAACAACATTCAGGATCCTTATACATAGTGAAGTCGATTTGCTATGCTGGTCTGTTGAAATTAGGTTTTCGAATTATAAAAAAATCATATGCAGAAACAATTGCTGTTTTAAATCACCATAGTCGACTATTCAATTGCTTATTATGTTAACTTGGCCACCATCATAATTATGTGTATGTTAAACAGGATAATAAAAACATTTACACAAGACGTAATTTTCTCTAATCTTTAAGGCAGCATAATATTGATCGAATTAATCAAAGAGACAAAAATATGCCATACGGTAAATCACTGGAGAATTAATGTAACTTATACGGGCTTTGTAATCTTTATAGATAGTTTTCGATTACCAGCAAAGGGCTTTTTTTTGTCAAGAATTATTAATTATCATCAATTTAACTATTGCTTATGTATGTGTATATGAATAAAGGCGATGCACAGTGGCTGGAAATCGTTTTTCATTGGCAAAAAACTGTAACTTTTGAGCCAATGGAGACATTGTTAGAGTTTTGGCTTTTCTATAATTTATTTTTTGTTTTAAATCAGAAGTGAAACTTTTGATTTTTTAAAAAACTTTTTAAACTACATAGCTGCCAAATTTTATTATGATAAATTTGTTCATGTCAGATTAAAATAATATGAAACGCTATTTTAACTCATTGTTGAACTAATTGTTTTAAATACAAGTTTTTGCTTTTTAATTTCAACATTAACAGAAAATATTAATTTTTCTAATAAAAAGAAATTAAATGAACTTAAGCCAAATTAAAAAGCAAAAACTTGTAAATAATATGAAACCTTAAAATTATTATTTTTTACTTATTTTGAAAGCCCTCTCATTCATTTACACTATAGAAATAATAATTTTAATGTTTGGCATTCTATAAATCTGTCATAGATAGAGAAATATAGGATTGTAGATTAAAAAGTACTTAAAATAGTGAACTAAAAAACATCCCCTTTTTTTGGAAAAGAATCGATTAATTTTCCATTTAAATCAATAATATTTTTATGTTACATAGCTAAGCTCCGGTGTGCTTCGCTACACCCGTCATAGTAAAAATACCAAAATATTTAAATAAAAGCATTTATATATTTTTTAATTTACTGGTTGCCCGACATAAGTTGCAAGCCCTACTCTTTCTTTTACATATAAAAATTGGGAATTTATAAGGTTTATAGCTTTGGAGACATCCAGAAATCTTTAGTTATCAAAAATTCTTTTATAAACTTCTATATTTAATTCAAACCCTTTATTAACAAAAATATTAACATATTTTGGTAACCTGACGAATGCAATTTAAAAAATGTTTCTATCTTAATTGGTTTTAAAGTTACAAAAAGTACTAAAACATAATTTTAACCCTTTTTTTCCTTAAGGGTCCAATAGTTAAAAGAGGACCCAAAAACGTACTCATATTTCTTAGGCCTTAGGCACTCAATTTGAATTACTTTCCTATCTTTATTGGTTTAAAAGTTACAAAAAACGCCCTTAAAAAAATCAAAATATATTTTTATTTTCCCCCCCCCCCCTTTGGGTCCAAAATTGAAAAAAGTACGAAAAACGTAATCATATTTTTTTAAGACCTATTGAACGCAATTTTAATTATGTTTCTATTTTTATTGGTTTAAAAGTAACAAAAAGTACCAAAATATAATTTGAATTCCTTTTTTCGCCCTTTCGGACCAAAATTAAAAAAAAAAAAACTCCAGGTACCGTCTGTTTATTTCTTAAGGAAAATGCAAAACTTTTTAAATTTTGTTTCTATTTTATATACATCAAAAGATAGTAGGTTACAGATTTTTCCCTTTTTGCCCCGTTTTTATCCTATGGGCCAAGTTTTAAAAATTCATGTGTATTTAAACAAACATGTAAAGCTTAACACGTGTTATAAATTTCATGTATTTAGCCCTACGCGTTTGATCAGTATGGCTTTGAGTAATTTTGTTAGGCAATTCATAACCTAACCTTCCCATACAAATGGGCGTATTGTGGGCGTGGCAGCAATAATTTCCAAAAAAAACTAGCCTATTGTTCCTTCCGGACTTGAAGTAACTCTCTGTAAAAATTTAAAAAAAAATCGATCTACTGGTGTGACCTGCTATAAAATACAAACATACATACATACAACCCTTCTTTATATAATAGATACTAAAAAAAACATAAAAAATGCAATTTTGGTAAACCAATTTTAATAAAATTAAAATTGAAGAAAAGCTTAAAAAATGAAACAAAAGAACAGAACAGTTACAAACTTTTGGCCGATGAATAATATTAAATACCTCGCCAACACGGTGCTGCGCATTAAAAAAATTCTATATATTTGAACTATAAGGACAGGTCAAGGAGCATACAAAAAGAGTGTTCTACAGACAGATCAAAACATTTTTAAGAGTATAAATAAGTTAAAGAAGATACTTTAAACTTTCTGATGGTAATAAAATCTGTTTAACCCCTTTTGACCCCAACAAGTTCTATTCCTCTGAACTTCTAATATATATAAGACTTGGAAAAACATTAAATGACACATCAGGTATTTATGCTACAGTGAAAAAACGTATCATTTTTTTTTTATAGAATTATACCTCAAAAGTACATAAGCTTATATTGATTATAGTTTGCGAGAAATCATAAGTTTATTCTGATCAAATTTACAAAAATTAATTTTTTTCTAAAATAAAATATTTGTTTTTAGCATTAAAATTTTCAAAAAATGGCCGACGAAAAAATATATTTTTAGCCACTGTGCGGCACTTAGTTTAGTGGTTTTATATATATAACCAGAGGCCAATAATTTGACCTTATTCGCAAATTAAATTAATTAACAATAACATAAAAATATATTTAATAAAATGAAATAACTATAAATAAATATAAAAAAACAAAAAGTTTATTTTTTAATTTATTGTAATTTAACAAATACATTTAATTAAACCAATAAAAAGTTGATTAATAATTTGCTGAATCCAATTTATTTTTTTTTAATTGGAAATATTAATTCCTTTGAATATAGTTTCCGAATTATTTGTATCAAAAATTTCATAAAAATTTTTCATTTGTATTGGGACTTGTTAGTTTTCCGAAATGTACACATTTATTTCTTATTGTTTTTAGTCGATAACAATTACAGTTGCTCAAATAGAGCGCAGAAAAAATTTTACAAAATAAATGCAGTTGTAGGGGGAATTCTTTTTAAACAGGCTGCTCCATGCCTAAATTTCCTGAGATATATAGAGACATACATATACATGGATTTTGTTCTAAGAAGATTGGTTATTTTGGGGTTTTGCGCTTTGCTGTACACACAAAAAATTATCTAAGAAAACTTTACTTAAGTCAAGCCATAGCGGTGTCAAAAGTACGGTGAGTACGGTTTTTCTTAAATCAAGTACGAAATTTCTTACTCCAAGTAAAATTTTTTAAGTACGAATTTCTTACTTTTAGCCACAATTAAGCCAAAAGAGGATTGATTTAAGTTCGGACCGTACTTGATGTAAGCCAAAAAAAGATTGATTTAAGCCATAAACGGGATTAATTCGAAAATGAAATGTCATTTTTTTGACTTATGGAGCTTTATTAAAGAAGAAGAATTTTATAGTTTATTTTTATTTTATAGATACTTTAAATTTATAATTTAAAAAATTAAATTTTTGTATTTACCGAAGCTGCGATTCGAACCAGGGATTTCTACACTGCAGTACAAGCGTGTTACCTCTAGGCCACCGAGACACTTTGTTTTCAAATGTAAAATAATATATTAAAACAAAAAGTTTTTTTCTGCTTGATTTGTTGAAGCAATCCGAATAGGCTTGATTTAAGAAAATGTAAGTAGGGATCGTACTTGAAAATTTCAAGAAAGATTTTGGATAAAATCAAGAATAAAATTCTTGATTTTAGAAAGCCGTTTTTCGTTCTGTGTAACAGATGGATATACAGCTGGACAGACAGACAGACAGACGGACAAGGCTTATTTGGCTTGCCTCTCTATAATATACAGGGTGTCTGGTGGCAGATTTAAAATAATAAAAAAACGTAATAATTGGCACAAAGTTTTATTAAGAGCATTGAACAATAAAATTAAAATGCGGATTTTATTCACCCAGATTTCTTTCGTCGAGTTTAACACACTGTTCAAAACGATACCTTGTGCTCTGCGCCACACGCTGCAGTAAACTTGGTTCAATTGAGCTGACTTCTCGACAAATATTTTCCGTAAAGCCACAAGAGATTGGGAATTGTCATTTTAACCCCTTTCTTTAAAGTAGCCCCATAAAAATAAAACCATGGGAGTTTGATCAGGCGACCCCGGTGGCCATAAAATGTCCTCAAGGTGACTGATCAGTGTTTGGAGGAAATTTTCCCGAAGGAAATTTATCGAAGCTCTGGCTGTGCGTGCAGTCGTCTCATCCTATTAAAACCACGTGTGTGAAGAATACGATGGATGAGCTCGCAGGAAAAAGAATTCAGTCATCATGCGTTGATAGTTTTCACCGATGACATTCGTCGCTTGACCTCGAGAATTTTGGAAAAAAATGGTTAAATTACCTCATGCGGGGATAAGGCGCAACAAACAGTTGCCCTGTGGCAATGCAATGGTTTTTGTTGTTTTAATCGAGGGTTGCGTGTTCTTGATGACCAGTAACGGCAGTATTGCTTGTTGTCGTGAAGTAAAAATTAGTCTCGTCGCTCTAAAAAGCGGATTTGCATTTCGAAAGCGCCTCAACATAGTTTCACAAAAATTTTTGCGTAAATCAAGGTCACTTTCTTTCAGTTCTTGAACGATTTGAATTTTAAAAGGATGGAATTTTAGATGCTTTTTTAAAATTTCATGAATAATCGCTCTTGGAATTCCTAGTAAGGCTGCTATTTTTCGCATTAAAAGTCGCGGATTTTCACATAGACTGCTTTTAACCAGTTCAATGTTTTAGGGAGTCCTTGAAGATTGACTTGGGCCCTGACCGTGGAACGTTCATACCTGAAGCAGTTGCGTGGAGTCTCTGCACCCACGTACGAATTAAGTTCACAGTCGGTTCATCACGTATTTCCGAATACCGAATTTTGATTAAAGACGTAGACGAGCAATTACATAATAATCATTACTCGACCACTGCGACATCGTGACTGACAAATCCACACAATCGAAATTCCAACGGCGCCCCTCTTCCTCCGCACAATTTATTACTTTTTGAAAATCGTATTTAAAAATATAAATTTGCCACCAGACACCCTGTATTTTGCAAAGCTTAGACATCTCCTAAAACTATAATATATTTTAGAACACCTTTTAGTCAAAGAAAGTTCTTTGATCGAAAAAGAGTTATTTATTCGTTTTGTAACAAACATTGGGATATATTTGCCGAAATCAGTTGCCGATTTCAAAATCATGATACAAAGAACCAGGTGGTCTCGTCGGACCAGCTGATTAGTGCCAAAATGTCAAAATTATGTTCTCCCTGTGGAAATAAAACAACAAAAATTATTACTCATCGTTTTTTTTCATAAGCTGTTGTTTGACACTTTGGAACTAATTTGTAGTTGTTGCAGGGACGAGATTACCTGATTAGTTGTATCATGTTTCAAAATATTTTAAATAACGTCACCGCTTCCAATACCTACATTTAATTCTTTAGTGGTTATACCGTCATTAATACTATATTTCATTTTGGTAAGTATGCATGTTGCTAACAGTATACTGTCGGACATTCAGTTAAATTTAAACTTACTTTAAGCCAACTATTTCGCAACTAGTGGTGATTGAAGTTTTAATTACTTTGCAATGTAAACAACTGACTATTTTAACATTATAATGTCCTGGTGCAAAAATAAGTTTCAGAATTTACTTTAACACATTATTTAGTTTACGCTTATTGCAGGCATTTGCAGAAATACAAGAATTCGTTTAATTAAAACGTTATTCCTGTTTTTAATATCTCCAATTTTAGGGCAGCATAAGACTTTGTCGAATCGTGATTGAGTGCGTACGTCATAGCTTTTTTAAGATTGATGGTCATTTAAGTAATTTTTGGTATAAATTATATTATAATTTGTTATATAAATCACATTAATCCCTTTGATTGGAAAACTGGAATTTTTTAGGCATTTGTGACTTTGTTTGTTTGAACCGAAAGAAACTTTAAAAGCAAATTAATTTTTCTTTCCATATGTATTTAATACAAATGGGAAATCGATAGATATAGAAAGACTTAATACGGCCTTAAACTACTTAAAAAAGACATAAGAAAAATTAATACTAATGTCATGTTTAGATATAAAAGTATTTATTTTATCTTGTTGCTG
Organism: Melanophora roralis; assembly: GCA_963583895.1. NCBI lineage: Eukaryota > Metazoa > Arthropoda > Insecta > Diptera > Rhinophoridae > Melanophora > Melanophora roralis. The sequence continues at coordinate 68,324,219 of OY757191.1, read as the reverse complement.
AAATATTAAGTTTCAACAATAATGCAACAATAACAAAATAATTTCTCATCTTTCGTTGAAGGTTAAAAAGTTATGAAACAAACTTATAACAAATAACTTTTTATCTTTTACGCTGTATTGGCTGAAGCTCACTTAAGGTAAGTTCATTTAAATGTGTGTAATTAAAACATTAGTCGTGTTCTCAATCTAACGTACAAATTTCAGGTTGAAAATTTTATGCAGTTTTAAAAACGCTGTAAATATTTGTTCTGCAAAATAAAATTATTAGTTAAGGTGGTTTTATACGAGATGTATTTTACATATGACCTGTCAAAATTTTAACTGCAAAATTGATTCATGTCGTGTGAACGCGTGGCAAATTGTTTGTGTGAAACACATATGTAAAAGTCACATGACAAATTTTCAACTATTTTCATCTGACAAAGCATGTGTCATCAGCTGTTTTTAGAACAACAAAAAGGAATAGAAAGTTGTTTATTTTGGTTTGGAGGTTATGTCAAATATAATTACATGCGTACGTGTGAAAGCAAAAACTGTAAACCATCTGTAAAATGACAATTTTGACAGACATACGCAATTACATGTGGATTGCAAAAGTCATGTGGAAAATACATCTTGTATAAAACCACCTTTGCTAGATATCAGCACAGAAACTGCAGTGCACAAGAAAAACAATTTTAATTTGCAGCTTGAAATATTTACATCACCACAGAACCAAAAAAAATGCTTGTGTTAAAAAGAGTTTTAAAGAGTCTGTTTCAGCATAAAACAAACTGATCCTTGCAAAAACAGCATATATAGAATAATGTTTGGTCGTGCTGCAAGCAGCATTTTTAATTAAAAAACTATTTTTCTATTTACCACTGAAAAAAACAGTTTTATAAATGCTAGCTGTAAATACCAAAAGCATGGAAAACATTAGCCTGTACTTTAGCTTTTACAAATATGTATGTGTTGGCATTTATAATCCTGTTACTATGCTGCCAAAAAACTTATGCAGCACATAAAATAGCAAAAGTAAAAATTGACTTCACAAAATTTTTAATAACATATACATACACGCAGAGAAAAAATATGGTTGGGTATGGTCACGGGAATATGATCACGGGCAATTTAATCATTGTATGGTTACGAAGGTCATTATTATGACAGCCACAACCATATTTAAGTTGTATTAAGTTTGAGGCAAAAAATGCAACCATGATTAAAATTACAAATATATGGTTGTCGTAATCATTACTTTGATTATAGGAACCATTATCTTGATTATAAGTTACCATACATATGTTTCTCTTAGATTATGATAACCATATTCTTTGAGTATCATATATTTGATAACCTATAATCCATACAATAACTGCCCAAGACCAAAGTTATCAAAAACAAATAATTGTAATTTAAATCATAACTATGACTACAACCATAGTTGTATTGAATTATCCGTGATAATATTCCATTGACCATACTCAACCATATTTTTTCTCTGGGTGTACGTACATAAGTACTCAACGCAGCACTACTTCAGCGGCGCTTGATGTAATCTAGGATTAAAAACCAGAGAGTGTTGTAAGGACCCAGAAACAAAATTTTAAAAGGTAATCGAGTGTGAAATAAGGTATTATTAGGGCAACTACTTCCCAATAAGTTCCTAGTAATTAATTACTTTGTATTTCAGACAACCAGTTACTTTCGTACTTAAAAAAGTACTCTTTGGATAGCGGTTGGTGCCAAAAGAGCAGGGCGACTAACCAGCGATGACTGCAAGTTATGTGATGTACCTGAATATAGGGAGACTGTCTAGCGCTTGAGTGCTCCAGATCAAACTGTCTAAGATCTTATTTGTTCCAAAGCCTGGAGCAAACGCTAGGGATTGGTAAAATAAGTCTGCTGGTATTTGCTTAGAAAGTGTTGAGCACCCCGTATTATACTGGAACTACTTTGCAGCAGGTTTTAAGTCAATAGCTGCTATATATTCTCATTTTCAGCGCATGAAATATTTCACAGAATTTGTGCCGATGTATGGGGCTATACCACTTCCCCTGCCCCTATCAAAAAGAAAATTCCCTAATAAAGCTGCCAAATTATCCTTGGCAAGTTTTGTAACAAAAGTGGCAGTATTAACTGAGATATGTACATATTAGAGGTCTGCTTGACTACACCCAAATGCCGTTTAAATACATTCGTTTGTTTTTCAACAACATAGTGTTTTTCATTCAATGTTAAACAAACTAAATGAATGAGCCCACAAGCGAAAGCAAATAAAAAACAACTTCAACCGAAAACAAAATATTACCCATACATTCATATAAATAAATACTGAATAGAATGTGTGAATATTGCTGTATGATTGGTGTAAAAAATTAATATTCATTTGTGTTTGCAAATTTGTCGTTATTGTTGTTGTTAAACATTCATTAACTCGAAAAAACACCTGAATGTTTTTATAAAAACTCTAACTGTAATGAGACTTTGCTATGTTTTTGTATTTTCAAGTGTGTTTTATACACATTCAAAACGAAAACTGTAAAATGAATGTGTTCTTCTTGTATCATTGAGTGTAACACACAATACATTCTTTCTTGTGTTTTTATTGGCTTAACTTTATTTATCTCCCATAGAATGAAAAATGTTTGAATGAATATTGTTTTTGTTGTGTATAGGCAATTAAATGAATATAGTCATGCAGATGTCTAGTACATATATAGGGAGATATGCATGGATTTTGCTCTAAAAACTGGGTTATTTTTGGTTTTTTCTATTATATCGATCCGTAATGAACCGATTTTTCTGATTTGAAATAGCAATTGCCTCAGAGAATTTTTCGATTGTTTGATAGCAAAACGTTTTCTGTGCAACTTTATTTGGTCCTTAAACTTGATTTCACCAGAAACACAGGTAACCAAACATAAATGGCTATATCGGCTTCCTTATCTATAAAGATTCAAAATATATATAATTTATGTGGTCGCGAGTGAATATGTAATTAATTTTGTGAGGTGGGAAAAATAAATTCTGTGTGCGGGGGAGGCTTCTCTACGCCAATGTTGTTGACACGAATATTCCAGACTTTGATCCATAACCTTTTTGTCCTCTTATCATCTTACAAGTTTAACTCATAATTCATACATGCAGGGTTGGGCAAAATACATTCTTTGCTGTATTTGAATACAAAATACTTCTTCCGCTTGTACTTCAAATACAAAATACGAAATACTTTCAAGTCGAGTATTTCAAATACAAAATACAAAATACAGTATTTTAGTATCTTTTATTTGAAATACAAAATACACTTATAACCATTAATCATGAACACAAAATTTTTAAAAGTTTAATCAGATAAGAGGCTGCTTAAGAATATATAAATCCTGCTAAAGAAAAAGCAATCTTTCTACAGGTCCTGATAAAAACATACTGGTGTTAAATTTTATGAAAACAGTTCTCTGCAAGGCACATTCAACAAGGTAAACCCAAGGCGAATTCAAAAAATTCGCCTTCTGCATTTCCTTTTTGTGCTTGAACGGTAGAATGTCAGAAAAATTAAAAATTCCATATAAAATTAATTTTTATTTCGTATAAATATCAAATTGATTTAATCAGCTGCGTTCTTAATATTACCTGGTTAAATGTGTCTTGGTTCTCTGTATGTGCCTTGTATGTGAAAAACAAATTAAATTTAAAGCAAAGTAATATCAAGGTGAATTCATAAATTCGCCCTCTGCATTTCTTTTGTATACCCTTCACATAGTGATAAGGGTATACATATATCAGTTTGTCATTCCATTTGTAATTTCTTTATTACCTATTTGCGACCCCATAAAGTAATAATATTTTGGATTCTTATAGATAGGGAAGTTGATATAGCCATGTCCGTCTGTCAGTCTGTTGAAATCAAGTTTCCAGAGTCAAATAAAGTGATACGGACCAGTTATTGGTGTCAAACTTTTGGAAATATCCTGGAGACAATCGCTATTTAAAATTAGCAAAATCGGTTGACTATTGACCGAGATATAAACGAAAAATCAAAATAACCCATTTTTTAGGACGAAATCCGTGCATGCATCCCTATATATCTCAGTGAATATAGTCATTCTTGCCACAAAACTTGGCACGGATACTCTGAAAATAGGGACCTCAAAAGGAAAAACTTTTTTCAGATAGGATCAAGGGAAGTGATTTTTTCTCTGCAATTGCACAAATTTTGTGAAATATTTCATGCGCTTAATATTAGACCTACACATTGGAGAAAAAATTTTTTGAGTAAGTGTAGCTCCCATACATATTTAAAATTTTTATGAAATTTTCGATACGCTATATCTCGGAAACTATAACAGCTATCGACTTCTAGTGTTCTACGAAAAGTAATTCGATGATAAGACCTACACTTTGGAAAAATGGTTGGAGAGGAGTAGGGGGGCTAGTAGATCCCATAAAAATTAACAACTTTTATTAACCTTTTATTATGAATAATGTCGAAAACTTTTATAACTGTCGACCTCAAACGTTCCTCATTTATTTCTATTATCCATACGAACGTTAAAATTTTGTAAAGTTTTCTATGAACTCTAAAACTCGCACAGAGTATTTTTATTACATTATTTGCAGTACAAAATAACTCGGCTGGGTATATTAAAAGAGCAATGTGAAGGGTATATAAGATTCGGCAGAGGCAAATATAGCGATCTTACTCGATGTGTTTAAAAGTGTGAATGTTAAAAAAATTTTAATTTTTATACAAAATTTAATTTTTTTGACATTAACATTTCCAAATATCCGCTTAGCTCTTAATATTACCTGAATGAGTGAGACCTGTTAAAGAACGTGCCTTGCTAAGGTGAAGACGTGAATGAATACGAAGACAAAGTTTCCATTCTTTTTTTTTAAGTTGTAACATTTTTCGATTTTTCTAATGACAACTTTTTGTATAACAAAAAAAATGTATTTTGAAAAAATGTATTTTGCCATCATAAGTATTTGAAATACAAAATACTTCAGTGTTGGGTATTTGAAATACAAAATACATTAGAAGGTGGTATTTCAAAAACAAATACAAAATACGTATTTGTATTTCAAATATGTACAAGTATTTGAAATACTGCCCAACCCTGCATACATGTTGTCGCTGCAAAAAATGTACAAATTGTAAGTACTCGCTACTACAACTTTAAGTATGTAATACAAAATAGTATTATATTAACTAATTTTTCTTGTGGTTGTTGCAAGAAACATATTTTAAATTTTTCTAAAACCCTTAAGCGTATTTGTGTGTGCTTGAAAAAAGCACGTTCAGATATTTTTGGTTCAATGTATCCTTCGCATGCATATTTTGTATTTTATACGCGCATATGTGGGTGTACTTGTTAATTAGGGGGAGAGTGCATTATAAACAAAACACAAGCATATAGACACACGCATACATATGCACATATGTATTAAAAATGTATGTATGTTGTGTGTCCTTGAAAAATCTTTGAAAATTTTATTCAAAATTTTCTTGATGGTTTAGAAAGAAGCTGACAATCGAGGAATAACAAATCAAAAAGATAATTTCAAGTATAAATCTAGAAAATATATTTGCTAAGATGACACAAATCTGTAGTTGGATGTACATACATATGTACATATGTATATCTATCTACACATACATATGGGGGATTTCATGTCAAGTGACCCAACTTTTAAAACCGATGTCTTTCGATTGGAAAGAAATTTGGACCAAAGTAAGTTCTTGCAGAGAGTAGCTTAGACACAATTTTTTAACACGATCGGTCAAGAACTCTCTGAGCTAGAGGGGTTCAAAATTTGACGTTTTCGGCAAATAGGTGTTTTTTCTCATACATGTAGTTTATTACCTTTTGCTTTTAACAAAATTCGTCCCAAATACTTTCGATAGCTTTTTTTTCAATCTTCCAGAAAAAAATATTTTTAAAATTAAAAAAAATTTTTTTTTATTTTTTTTTATAAAATAATTAGAAAAAATTTATTTTTTTCCAAATGTGCCCATTTTTTTTTTTTTTTTTTTTTTGCTCAAAAGAAAGCTTAGGTCTTTTGTTTGAAGAGCTTGGAAGTCGCTTAGTGGGATGCGAGTGGGATATCTATAAAAAATAATGTTTTGTAACTCAAGGTAGAGGTTTTCCAATTTTCGCGTATATTCTATTTTAATTTTTTTTCCTATTTATGTAAAATTATCTCTTAAGCAAAAAAAAATTATTTTATGCTAAGAAACAAAATAATTTAACCTTTCCGACGGTATGCATTGAAAATATTAACAAAATGTGTTCAGACATTACCATATAAAAGTGATTTTATTCCAGAGGCCTACCATTTTGTTGGTAATGCAGTGTCGAGTGTATGAGACTTTATTTTCAATGCATACCGTCGGAAAGGTTAAATTATTTTGTTCCTTAGCATAAAATAATTTTTTTTTTGCTTAAGAGATAATTTTACATAAATAGGAAAAAAAATTAAAATAGAATATACGCGAAAATTGGAAAACCTCTACCTTGAGTTACAAAACATTATTTTTTATAGATATCCCACTCGCATCCCACTAAGCGACTTCCAAGCTCTTCAAACAAAAGACCTAAGCTTTCTTTTGAGCAAAAAAAAAAAAAAAAAAATTGGGCACATTTGGAAAAAAAAATTTTTTTCTAATTATTTAAAAAAAAAAAATAAAAAAAAATTTTTTTTAATTTTAAAAATATTTTTTTCTGGAAGATTGAAAAAAAAGCTATCGAAAGTATTTGGGACGAATTTTGTTAAAAGCAAAAGGTAATAAACTACATGTATGAGAAAAAACACCTATTTGCCGAAAACGTCAAATTTTGAACCCCTCTAGCTCAGAGAGTTCTTGACCGATTGTGTTAAAAAATTGTGTCTAAGCTACTCTCTGCAAGAACTTACTTTGGTCCAAATTTCTTTCCAATCGAAAAAAAAAGTTGGGTCACTTGACATGAAATCCCCCATATATAAGTAGTACACATGATACACATGGTTGACTTTATGGAGATTTATTTTAATCTTTTTAGTACCAGCGGGAATTTACCATGATTGGGATCAAAATAAAAGTATTAATTATGATCAAAGGCATCAAATATGATAAATTTGGTTAAGAAAAAAAAATTTAAGGACATTCTTTAAGTAAAAAACTATTGCAGCATGTTTTATTATACATAAATACATACATTTGTAAAAATTGGCACAAAATAAAAAAAATTATTTTGCACACATACTTCCATATCGTTACCCAAAACGCGAAACGTCCAAACTAACAGAGAATTTATATTTATTTTTTATAAATTTCGATACGTTTCATCGACAACAAAAATACCGGCTTTATTGACAACAACACCGATTTTAAGGTTATTTTATACGTGACATAGCCATACCACAGTAAACAGCTGTTCCAACCAAACTTATGGGAAACACTGTATTTGATTATAGGTGGCTTGCCATTACGCCATAACCATAGAAACCAATTGAGTTTTGATTTTTATGGCAACGGTATTGGTTATGGCGTTATGGTAAGTCACGTATAATTCAACCTTTGTGTAAAACGCACAGTTGACGTATAAAACTTAATTATTTTAATGCGTTAGATTTGAAATTTATGTTAAAATAGTTCTTAAAAATAGCTACACAGAAAAAAACACGGTCTGAGATTGAGAATTTATTCGATATCAAGTGTAAGTCGGGATAACTTCAAAAATTAAGCAAAAAAGGCTAGTTGTTTTTATAATCCCCATTTCTTTTTTCATACTTGCTTGATATGCAACGGGATTGTTGTTTTTAAGTTTTTAAGGGCACTTTGTACGAGATACGCACAAAAGAAATTTCAACAGTTAAGAAAACAACGAGCACCCGTAGTCTAGACGGCAGAGCTAAATGTTGCAGTTTGAATAGTCCTGTAAAATTTCAGCCTCGACAAGCGCACAAAAATCTTTTTTCAAATAATCAATATTTAATATTGAATAATGTTCGTAATCTTAACACGTAGGTATGCCTGGCCTACTAAGTTTTTCAATATAAATTTGCCTATTAGGAAGGAAAACTATTAGGTACTTACAAAAGCAGTTATCTATTTGTTAAAATTACGAACATATGGGGGCTTGACACTGAAATTGAAATTCTTTTTTAAGAGATGTGTCAAACTTTAATTAAAAAAAGAAATAAGTAAAAAAGTCAAAAAATCGGTCCGGAACAATATGATTTTGTACCTGCTTTTTTCCACTCCAAAAAACAGCGACGATGAATATTCAATTTAAATCGAAATGCAGAATAGGGGTATTATTTTACTATAAAATTAAAAAATAAAAATATTTACATTCAGCCGACATGAGCCGCCGCCAACTCTTGAAGTTCAGGGCCACCGCCGATTTTGTGTCGGCTGGGTTCTATGCTGTCGTTATCAGTTAGTTTTCACTTCCAAATACTTCTTATCGTTTTTCTCGAAATCGTTTGAACGTGGCATGCAACAAATAATGACTTTCATATAAATCTTATTTAAAATGTTCTTTAAAATGAACTTCATTTGCTTTTAAACACAAGGACAGGAAGCGGCCATGAGTACTACCTATAGTTTTGGCATTGATATTCAAAAAACCAAACTAAGAAGAGTTAAAGTTTTAAAACTCACATACAAAGTAATATGTAATTAACAAAAATGCCGTGTTGTGTCCTATTAGTAAATATTTTTGATAACATTTGAAATTGAGGCTGATTTACTGGCCACTAGTGTCACAAAAATCATTTTACTGACATAAAAAAGGCTGAACATATTTTAGTCGAAATGCGTAAAAATCACCAAACCCTTACAAAGGCCGAAAACTGACAATGTGGGTCGACATCACTGTTTTTTTACTATTGATACATTCACAATAGCAGACGTCAGTTCGCAAACAAAACAAAATAATTTGTCGGTAAAAGAATAAAAGGTATACAGAAAAAACTTTCTGAGTAAAAAATTAATTTTTAAACCAATAATTAAAAAAACAAATGTGTATTAAAGAAACTTAATTAAAAGCTTGTGTAAAAAAACAGATAAATGTAAGAATTTAAACAAACTAAATAAAAAAAAGGTGTTCCGTGTAAAACAAAATTCTGACGAAAAAATTCTTGCAAAAAACAGCAAAAAAATAATCTTGTTTAACAAAATTAAAATGATTTTGTAGATAAAAGAAATTATGATAATATCAGCACACTATAAAATATAAATAAAATGAAAAAAAAATTATAAGAATTCATTAAAGGAACTGAAGTACAAAATTATCTAGTTACATACATCCACCCAAATGTATGTAATAGATACGCGCATACGTATGCTGCAGATACAAACGCACACCATGCGAATTTGTGATTTTTATATCGAGTTGCCAGATTTTAAATATTTTTTTGATTTTTTTTTTCAGCGATTTTAAAATATGAGAATAAATTTATAACCATTTGCAATCAGAAATATTTTAAAGTAAAAAAGATTAAATTTATTTAAGGCATATTAATACAAGTAGTGCCAAACCAAATTCAATATTTTCCCCTCGATCTGCGTTGGAAGAAGTTAAAGCCAAAAAATTAAAAAACAATAAACTGGACATTTACTTAATAAAAATAGATATAAATATGAATTTAAAACCAGCTGGGTGGTCATTACTACTTGTATTAATGAATCTTGAATAAAAAACTACCAAGTACCTTTTTATTATTATTAAAATTTTTCCTAAATATAGGTATATTGTTTTATGTTAATTGGATTGCCTTTTTGAAACCGGGTACAAATATAAACCCGACACCTCATTTTAGCAAACTTCAAACCTGTAGTGTATAGGTACATATGTATCGATTGTACACATCGTTAAAAGGTTTTTCTGATTACTTTACAATAAAAGCTGATTTTAACAATAACGAATATCTTAAAAAAAATTTACTTAATCGCAAAATTATTAAATTTATTGGTAACTTATTTTAACGATGCGAATATCGTTAAAATAAGTTACTAAATCGCACCACTGAACGTTCGGGCGAGCTTTTGCGTTCAAAATATAGGCATACAGATCTGCCAACTTTTATTAAATCACAAATTCAATATAATTATTTAATATGTAGATACTATCCAACCTTTTAAAAAAAGTTAAAGAAGAAGTAAATATAAATGTACGCTGCAAATGTTTATTTACATGGCATCATTGGCTATAAAAAATACAAACAATAAAGAAATATTAATACAGCTTTTTAAAAATTAAAAGTTTATTAATTTATAACTTCACAAAAACAATGGATGACGGTGAATTCAATTTATCAAACACCATTGGTATCGGTTTAAATATTGGTGAACAAATGTTATTGCCGGTATCCAATGGGGAAGAAGAAGCGCAACTTTTACAAAGCCAACATCAACAGCAACAAGACCAACATATTCATTATGGATCTAATGTTACCATGGAGCATCAATCATTAGAAAATGCCGAAAACACTTTAGAAGCAACAACAAATGTCACTTGTTTGGAAAATTCTATGGGAAATTTTTATCAACAGGTAATTAATTATTCGAATACTTGCATATAGTACCCTGCAATATATCTGCCAGTAAAAAATAAAGTTCAATGTGTTTATTTTATACCGTCCTTGCAGGCCTTACCAAAATTTCCTAAAATATGTTATAATTTTTACTATTTATAGAGCACAGTTCTGGAAGACTTAAATGTTAAAGTTCCCGAAACTCTTCATCCACCACACTTTACACCAGAGGCAGAGAAGACTGCAATAACTGGATTAGAAGAAAATTCCGAAAAGACTATTGTAGAAGAACTCGGAAGCATTTCAACGAAGAATAATGAAAATGAAAACCTAAATAAGGAAAAGGTTGCTGATGAAGAGGAAAAAAAAGATGATAATGAAAATGAAGATGACGATGACCCTGTAGACGATGCTGAAGAGGTAGACGCAGAAGATGTCGAAGAAGAGGAAATAGACGGCATTGAAGAAGTTGAGGAAGTAGAGGAGAACGATGATGAAGTCGAAGAGGAAATTATACCCGATGAAGTTATAGTGCCAGAAAATTCCCAAGATGTAAAAACTGCAGCAGGCGAAAGCGATAAGGAGAACAATGACAAGCAAAGTAAAGAAGGTGATAACGACGAAGCCAACGAGGATGAGGATTCACAAAGTGAAAATGATGCATATAAAGATGGGCCTAGCAGCTCTGTGCGAGCCAGAAGGAAAGAAGAGGAGGTAGATGAAAATCAGTGCCGTGTCTGTTGCTCGAAAGAGAATTTAGTTAGTATCTTTAAAAAACTTGAAGAGCGCACTGTGGCAGAACTGTTAATGGCGTTATGCCCGTCAGTCTCAATAGCTATTAAAGATTTCCTACCGCAATATATTTGCAATGTATGCTGCGACAATGTAGCAATTGCTATCAAACTCAAAACACAATGTGAGACTACCGAAAAAGAGTTGAGAAAGAAGTTGTCTCGACACAAGAACAAAATAAGAAGGCCTGCTGGTTATGTGGTAATAGATGCACCACTCGATTCTGATCCGCCGACCGATGACGAGCCAGCCAACGATGAAGAGTTTAAAGTATCCGATATAGCGAGTGCCACCCCCAGTGAAGATTCGGATTCCTCTGATTTCAGCGATAGTAAAAAGAAGAAGACACGTGGCCGCAAACGACGTAAATCAGCTGTGGTAACACCTACTGATGGTAGAAAATCAAAGACTAAAAATAAGTCTGACGATCAGTCATCCGACAATGAAGATGGCGATCCAATAAAACAAAAACGCAAGCGTTCTAACAACTCTTCGCCGGAAAACTTTGCCTGTGATCAATGTGACCAAAGCTTTTCGCGCAAACAATCTTTGGTCTTGCACAAGCGTCAGCACACCTATGAGCGTGTTGAGGGTTTTAGATGTGAAGTTTGTGGCAAGAAATTTAAAATCAAAGGAGCTTACCGCACCCACTTGGAGAAGCACAACGAAGAAAGGCGTGCCAAAAAACCTTTCAAGTGTTCCCAGTGTCCGCGACGTTTTGTAGGCAGTTCCGATCTTAAACGTCATATAGCCGAGGAGCATAGACAGAAGATTATATTGCCATCTTGCTCCAAATGCAATCGAACTTTTTCCTCTGTCGGTCGCATGCAGCGTCACAAGCAGAACGGTTGTCCCGTAGCTGAAGCAAACAAAGCAAGAAAATATGAAACGCAATCATTTACTGTAGGTTCAGACCTATTTAAGACAGTGGCTCCCCTGCAATCTACCTATTGGAGTGACAGCTTTTCGGATTAAGAGAAGGTCAAAAAAATTAACTAAATCTACAACAATTGATTTTTACAAATTAAAAGATCATCATTTTATAATAAACAAAACTAAACTAAATTTAAGACATTGGCTTTAAAAAGCTTTTTAGAATCAAAAAAACCAAACAAAAAAAGGCAAATAAATTTAAAATTTTAAAATGCAAAGATGTGTTTCAATTGATTTTTAATGTTGTTGTTAAAATAAACAAAATGCCTATTTGTTCATAGATACATACATTCATATTTGTCGTTGGATGAAATGCAAAACCATGTAAGTAACAAAAAATCTTAAATCGATCTTTAAACATATTGGAGTATATTTTTTGTTCAAAAGCACAAGGCAATAATTGTTTTTTTAATGTGACAAGCAGAACTTGAAACAAAATTTCGAAAAAAGCAAGCACTACCTACATATGCAATTAAGAAAATGCTTTAGCTTCTGTACAATTTTAAAAAATTTAGTTACGGGATTTTGCATTTAAACTGACCACATGAACATATATGTATGTACATAAATCAGTTAAGTTTAAACAAAGCAACAGAATTTGTCTGTTTATAAACTAAACTCTTTAAAAGTGTTAACGGCGTTAGTTTTTCTGCTAAAATCGCGACATATTTTACTTTTCCTCACATAATGAAAATTTATTGCTGGCAAGGGAAACACCAGTTTCATCGCTTTAAAGCGAACATCATCTGAATATTTCAACAATAAAATATCGTTTACAATTTACAGCGAATAAAACGTGACATTCATTTTTCATTTCACCTTAACACTTTAGTTGCTGCAATCCCCTCTTTTATTTTAATTTGCTGTTATTTTTGCTTCTCATGGAAATTTATTGTGGTTGACTGAAATGCTTTAAAACAATCATTAAAATAAAATAAATAAAAACTTTTTAGAATAACTAAGAAAATTAATACTAGTAATAATTATCGAAAATAAGTGATAATTTTCTGTAAATGAACACACCTAATATCACATTATAAAAAGTGTTTAAGAAAATATTTTTTTTATTTTACAAAATACTAATGAGTAGTTTCTATGTTGCAAATTTGTTTTTAAGGGTTAGACTCCTGCCAGCGACTGTTTGGTCTATTTCTTTCCTTTTTAAATATATTTCTTAACAATTTTGTTTTATTTAGTTTTTTAATTTTTTCAAGGAGGCCAATTTTGAATACCTTTGCGAACTGTATTCCTTACTTTAGCTGTTGTCTGTTCTACTTAACCTAACCTAGTTGAATCTTATAATTACATTTTGTTATACCCTTCACAAAGCGTTAGGGAAATATATCAGATTGTCATTCTCTTTGTAAATATGCAAAATCATATTTTTTTCTGTGCGTCACATTATCTAAAATGTTGTTATATATCCTTTTTAGAACTTTTGCAAAATTGTGACACCAAATTGTTAGGGAATATTTTTGAACATTTTGCACATAACAGCATATTTTTTGTAAACTCCATTTTTAAGCATTTTTTTGAGTACATAAGTATATAATTTTTTTATATGTACATAAGTATATAATTCTGGATTCTTAATTAAATATAGGGAAGTCGATACAATTGTTTAAATGTTGTGAGTTTTTTGTTTCGAAAACTATGATGGCTATGTACTGTAAGGTGACTGGGTAAACAGACAGAAATAATTCATATGAATTTAGCAAGATCAGAATATAGGAAAATAGCTGAGGTAACCCATTTTTAGGACAAAATCCGTGAATACATTTTAATAAATATGACCACAAGCGTACAATTTTTATAATATTTTTGACAAGATATATCTTAGAAACTGTAACAGCTATCGAACTCAGACACGCTTTAAAGTAGTTCTGCTATACTTTTTTTATTTAAAAAAAAACAAGCAGGATTCCTTATTAAAGCGAGCAAATTTAAAATTTTTTTTTATTTTAAAAACTATAAAAAATATCGACTTCAAGCTTGCAACGAAATAATTTAATTGAAATACTTCCTTCTTCGGAAGCGAAGTTTTAAATATTATTTAAATCAAAAAGTAATAAATGCGACATTGTACTATGAGAACAAAAATGTAAGATTCGCTTGATTTTCTACACAATCTAAATCCAGAATCAATAGTTTTTCATTTTTATGACTTTTGACTTAAATCAGGATCAATAGCCCATAATTTAAGACTAAAAGTACTTTAATAAATTTAAAAGTTGTTAATTTATTAGTTCTACTTATAATCTCACAAAATGCAAACAGTAACAGGAAGATGGGAAAAGCACTATTTGACCACTTAGAAAAATTCTGGCCTCAATCGGGGTCAACAGATCTTCATTTAGTATACCTAGGAAAGAAATTTCAAAAAGTGCGAAAAAGTTCCATATAATGAAAAAAAGTACTTTCTGCCCACTTTGCTTATTTTCGCTGTAATTGTCCTTAATTTCATATTTAAAGACTTGTAATCTCAAAATATTTATAAATACAAAAAATCTGAACAAAAGTACTTTTTACACACTTTGCCGACTTTCGGCCAACAGACTTTAATTTTAAATTTTTAAGGTCAAGAACTCAATAAATGCAAAAAAGTACTTCCGACCTCAATCTGAGTCATTGGTCTTTAATTTTGTGTTTCTAGATGCGTCAACTCAAAATACCCAAAAGTACCAAAATGTTTTTTATTTTAAATTTCTAGAGCAGTGGTAGCCAGCAAGAGAAAATGATTTATGAGAATATATGGGTGTTTCTTAACTGTGTTTTATCTAAAAAAAAACAATGCAATATCAACCTGTGTTGCTGTTACTTTTTTTAATTAAGCTCTCTTTTTTGAAGCTTTTCGTTGACACTCGTGCTGCGTACATGTAAAACCCGATTAAGGCTTCGTTAGTCTTTACTTTCTGTTGCCGTTCTTTAACGTGCCGTTCAGTTGTTTTATTTTAGTAGTTACTTTTTCTGTTAAAACGTATCAAAATTTGTATGGTTTTAATGGCGGAAAAAGCAGCTGATTCTTGCTGTCACTTAACAACGTTGCAAAAAGTTTGTTTTTAACAGGTTGATCCGCAACGGAACGCAACGAAACGAAAAAACTAACTACTTACACACATTTTTTATTAACCAAAAACAATCAGCTGATTCATCACGGAACAGAAAGTAAAGACTAACTCAGGCTTTAGTCTTGGACTCCCAGAGACACTCTTGGCTGACATTGTTCCAGAGTCATGAACTCAAAAAACTCAAAAGGTACTTTCGATCTCAATCTGGTCTTGAATTAAGTATTTCGAAACATCCAAAAGTACAAAAGTGTGAAAAAAGTACTTTTTGTCTACTTTGCTTACTTTCGGCCTCAATCTGAGTTATAAGGCGAAAATATCATATATAAGGATTCAAGATGTGGGGAAAAGTACGTTTAGTCAACTTAGTTGACTTTCGGTCTTAATAATGATTCATAGCCACTTTTTAATAGTTCAATACTTCCCAATCAAAAAATGCAAAAAAGTACCCGCGAAATATAATAATCCGTTTTTGACCCTTTGTGAAACAAAATTTAAAAAAAAGTCTAAAAAACATATTCATATTTTTTTAAGACCATTCTAACGAAATTTGAATTATGGTTCTATTTTTATTGCTTCATAAGGTGCAAAAAGTACCTTAAAAGTACCAGTATTTTATTTTGACCTCTTAGGGTAGAACATTTCTAAAAAATATTAAAAACATAGTCATTTCTTTCCGATAGCCTTTGAGCGAAACTTGAACTATGTTTTTATCTTCTATGGTTTAGAAGTTGCAAAATAAACCAAGTCAGTATCAAAATATAGTTTTAAGGGACCATTTTAGCTTTTAACAACAAAAGGTTCTCCTAATGCTATGTATTGTGTAAAAATGGTTTAAAATATACAAATTAGAAAAAAGAAGCCTAAGTTTGACGTATGTTATTTTTTGCTGCTGCAAATAGTGCTGTGCATCTTTGACATGTGTGTACTTACACATACAGGGTGTCTGGTGGCAGAGTTATATTTTTAAACTTAAATAAAAAACGTAATAATTGACACAAAGTTTTATTAGGAGCATTGGAACGATAGAATTGAAATGCGGATTTTATTTTTTGAAGAGCTGATTTCTCGACAATTGTTTTCCTTTAAAGCCAGAAAAGATTGGGGATTGTCATTATAAAACCTCTCTTTAAGGTAGTTAGATCGTGCGACCTCGGCGGTCATGGGATGCCCCCAAAGCGACTCAGCAGTTTTTGGGAGAAATTTTCCTGCAGCAAACTCATCGAAGCTCTGACTGTTGGTGCAGTCGCTTCATCCTTTGTAAACCACGAGGAATGAGTTTGCCGGTTTTGGCAAAAAATTTCCGTAATCATGCGTCGATAATTTAACCTTTGACATTCGTCGCTTGGCCTCGAGAATTTTCGATGTTTCAATCGAGGTTTCTTGGAGATCAGCAACGGCAGTTTTGCTTGTTGACGTGGCCGTTTAAGTGAAAATGAGCCTCGTCGCTCCAAAGAATTAGATTTGCAGTGCTAAAATGATCCAACATTGCTTCACAAAAATTTTTGCAATAATCAAAGTCACTTTCTTTCAGTTCTTGAACGGTTTGGACTCTTAAAGGATAAAAGTTAAAATTCCTTTTTAAAATTTCATGAATAATAGCTCTTGAAAGTTCTATTGAGGCTGCTCTTTTCCGCATTAAAAGTTGCGGGTTTTTACGTAAACTGCTTTCAACCAGTTCAATGTTTTTTACAGTACCTAAAGATCGACTCGGCCCTGGCCATGGGTCATTCATAGCCAAAGCTGTTACGCGGAATCTCTGCACCCACCAACGAAATTTATTTACATTCGGTCCATCCCGTATTCGCCGAATACCCAAATTTGAACAAGATTGTCAACGAGCAATTATGTAAAAATCATTACTCTCATAAAATGTCTCCATAGCGAATACGCGATGCTCACTCGATCACTTCGAGATCGTGACTAACAAGTCCGTACAGTCCATATTTTCAACGGCGCCACCCTCCTTCCGCACCGTTTATTACTTTTCGAAATAATCTTATTTAAAATATAAATTTGCCACCAGACACCTTGTATAAGTACCTGCAAAAACAACACCTTCTTGAAAAAGAATGAATTCATTTTGATATGTACACACGTTTGCACATTCATAGTTGTTGCTGTTGATGTTACAAAACCTATTCTTTGCCAGCACCTGATGACATTATTTTCCGCTTTTCTAAAAGCAATAATGGTGCTCTGTTTCTATGGCATCTTTGTATGTTGGTGGCATCTTTGTATGTTGACTGTCATTTCTTAAAGGAAAACTAATGAATGCAGTTGTCTAATGACGATATTTTATGTTGTTTCTGGTTTTATTTTTTTAATTTGCCTTTAACTACGTGTTCTGTTCTACCGCTTACAATCTGTTTGGCAACGACGTCGTTTGTGAAAAAAACAGTTGGTGTTCGTTGAAAAAGACAAATTGTTTTTGACATTGCAAGTCTTAGGTAAAGGCTCACGCTGATACCACTTGACGTATGCGTATGTTTGTTTTTGTTAATACAACTTTTGTCGTTTAAGTTCGTTGCTAAGAATGTTGTAACACACAGGCAAACGTTAATACACAGATACAATGATACATAAAAATATCTTAGTATCTATAGTGGAAATTGGGCAAATACAAGGATCAGGGTTTACCATAAACTTCTTTTAAATAAAGCTAGACATTTTCTAAAAAGATGAATTCTTTTTATATTGGACTGATGTTAAACTGAAAAACATTCAGTTTTTTTTTTTTGAATAGAAGGAAAAAAATTATTACGGGTTGTCATGGAATCCAAGACCACCAAAATTGGCAATAATTGTAAAATAACTCATTTTGAAAAAAATACAGTTATTTTTTTCTTCATTTCAAACAAAATGGTCAAAATCAAATTTTTAAAGCCCCCCAATGTCGCATATACTTGAAAGTAATATCAAACTATCGAAAATATCTGCAAACAAAAACTTTATTAAAATCAAGCAAAATAGCCCGATAACTGACAGAGATATAAGACAACAACCACGACTACCTCTATTTATTTCTCAAAAATTTGTAGATAAAAACCTCTTCAACTGCCTCGGAGTTGCCTCTAGACGAGTGCAGACGTTAAGGGTTTTACGTGATACCTGCCATGCTGGCAATAACTCACTGTGCTCTCAACACTAATGGATACAAATCGTCCACCAGCGCCCCCAAGATGTTTCACCCGACCACCCAGGTACCAATTCTCTGCCATGACTCTGTGTAGCCACAACAGACCCTTTGGTGAGGAGTTGGGCTATCTAAACCCGAATTGCGTTTCTAGTTTTGATTTTGCTTTTTCATAATCAAAACAGATCCGCGCCGACAAGACATCTCTCCACACCCTTGTGAAACAGCACCCAACCTTAAGCAACAAAGATTATAATTATCATGTCTCACCCAACGAATGCGACACCATGCTCTGTTAGAAGGATCTTTTTTCAATGCTTCATAATCTTCTCACCGCCAGTCAGGACCAAGTTACGCACATGCTTCAACATGCTTTAACACTGCTGTGCCACGTAATGGCGATGTACATGGCACAGCGCAACAAGGACAACCTGCCTCAAGCCAGACCAGTGAATCACTGATCACACTTTACCCAAGACAGATTGTTTTCGTCTCAGCCATGTCTGTTATCCTTCCGGTTGATACCGCTAGGAGGTAGACCTAGGCACTTGTGTTATACACTTATCAACCCCTAGACGAGTGCAATGCAAGACCGACTTTTATGAATTTTTTCTTACGAGCACTTTTGTGAAACGTACTTACCCCTCACTTCCAGACCCTAACAGGTTTGCAATACAAAATTTAAAAAATTAGAGTAAAAACCCCTTAAACTTCCTCGAAGTCGCCCTTAGAGAAATAAAATGTATCACAGACTGGGGGTTTCTTCCCCCAAACATATTCCTAGAACCTAATTTTCCCCTATCTCCATACAAAATTTACAAAAATTATGTAAAAACGCCCATAACTTTCCCAGAGGGCCGGCCTTAGAGAAGTAAAGTATACGATTGGCCCCCATTAGCTTCCCCTCTCAAACACATTCCTAGAACATAATTCCCGCCTATCACCATCGCCTAAGGGGTTTTCCATTAGAGATGTGACTTGAAAATCACAGGTATAAAATAGTGACATAAGCTGTGAGGTAACTGTTACAGGGTTGTAGTTACTTTGATACGTTTTGAAAACAAGTGAAGTAACTATTTACTGCGATGTTGTAACTAGACTGTGTTAATTTTTGCCAACAACCTCGTTCATTTAATCTCTAAAACCCATATAAATAAATTACATTGTGGTTCGTGGAAAAAACATTAAATGTTCCTGAGTAGCAACTGTTAACTGCAGTGTTGATACTTAAAATGTTATTTAAGGTACCACTTTTGAGTCTTCCTGTGAAGTAACTATTAACTGCAATGCTGTTGCTTTTGATTTGATATGTTATTTAAAGTAACATATTTGTTTGTAAAAAATAGGAAACAGCGATCACCGTCACTGTTTAAAATAGCTGTTATTTAAAAATCACGTTCACTGTTTACAGAATTCTTCAAAAATCAAGGGATCGCTCATCCCTAGTTCCCATACAAAGTTTGGAAGTTTGCAATAAATCTCCCCGTACAGCTTCTAGGGTGCCCGTGGATAGGTCAAATGTAGGACTGACCCCAAATTATTTTTTCCTTTTAAATATTTTTTTATAACACGTATGCCCCCTATCACCATCCTGTTAAGGGGATTGCCATACAAAATTTAAAAAATATGGGTAAAAACCCTACACGTTTTGAATGCTATATAAAATTCGGCACAGCTTTGGGGTATCTTTGCATGTCAGCCTACTCCATACGGCTGAATGGGACAGTGTATCCTTGCTTTTTCAAAGTTGAGGAATATCAAGTAGAGCGGCATTTTCCATTCTTAAATGTTTAAAGATAATTTTCTTCTCTTCCTTATAAGTTACCTATGTACGTGTGAGCTGAAAGTCATTTAAATCAATTTTGCATACGTCACATTTAATGTACAATTGCCGTGTCACAAGCTCCTGTAAAGAGTCAATAAATTTAAGACTTTAGAACATAAATTAGAGCTTCTCCCCTAACAACGTAAATACATGTTAATATCTAAAGGAGCAAAGAAATTCCTCTTGCATGTAGAATAAGGACAAGTATTTCTCATTACTTATCATTGTCGTATTTTTCTTTCCTTTTTCTGTGTCATTGTTTTGTTGTTAACTAATTGCAGGAATTTAAATAAAATGCAGTCGTTGGGGACCGATTGAGCATGGACAAAATTAAGTGTTATTTGATTATGCTTAAGGATATAAACCAAGAAGAAATAACTAATACTCCCATTAATATAAGCTTTAAATTGTCCATTTAATTTCAACGGTTCAGCTAAAAGGTATTTCATAAGAACAAAATAAATACATTTGTGTGTTGTTGAAGCAATAATATGAACATACATACATACTTATTTATGTCCAGAATGTACTTCATCAAGGCAACGAATAAAAGGTTGCAATCAAAAAATTTTAAGCAGTACAGCAAAACTAATTTTTTAAGAATTTGTTGTACAAAAAAAGTTGACCCAAGATAAGGCCACTTTCCATTCGAAGCTTGGCTGTAACTGCCTTACGAAGTATTGAACAAATACCTGCAGCACCTTAGCATGCCCAAAATTAGAGTTGACATCTCCAAACCTAGGTTCGGTTGCTATAGCCTAATCAGTAAATCGTCTTAAGAAACCCTGACTACCAAGGCCGCAACAACAAGAAAAATACTTAAAAACCCGTTTAAAAGATGATGGTCCGAAACATGAAAACAAGGGCAACAATTGGTACCTGGAATATGGGAACATTATTGGGATCATTTTGCTTGGAATAGTTTTGCACACAATTTAATTTATGCTCTGTAGGAAAGTCTTTAATGAACTTTTCTGTAAATCTTTTACATCAGAACCACAAGGGGACATTGTAATGAAGATGTGGCTTAAGTACAAAAAATGCACAATAGGTAAGGATGGTTCCAAATTATTTTGCAAAAAGGTACGGAACAAGCTTCTTTGATGTTCCTTACCCCACAACTAGAAACCTTACCAAGTCCATTGTAGAAGTGTTTTCTCAGAGCCCTTTGTTGGCGGATTTGTAGCCTTGGGCACTAACAGCAAAAGTTTCTTTTTTTTCTCATCCCCATACAAGATGTAGGCGTCTAATATATTCCTATCACATTTACTCGTCATGTTTATCACATCGAATTGCCCGTTAGAATCTTAATCATACACCTCAGATCCTCCGGCTTTCCTTGAGAAGAAGGCTGATAGCTCTCCTATCCAGCCCAGGCCATAGAAGCTTGCAGACCTCGCAAGCAATCCTGTACTTTCAAGCTTGGCTTACTTTGTCTAATACCATTTTACAGGTTAGATACCCTTCTTGCTAACTTATCAGCAGCTTGAACACCAACAACGTCCCAAAGACGCAGCACCAAACAAAGCCTAACATTGCGCTGCACCATGATCACCGTCTACAATCACCTTTAAGTCTTGACCTGTCCGTCTAGACCCTTAATCGCAGCCTAACAGCCAAAATAGATTGTCACACCCGCTTCCCCTCCCACATTCAACCCTATCAAATCTGCGGCACTCAATCCCATTATCTTGGCCTGAAAAGTGCTTCATCCGTCTGAAAGTCTCAATGATCATCTAACTGCCCTTTACCCACCCTCGTTTTTCTCAGTGAAAACTGCACACCTGCAATTTTTAAAACCCCTTTCAGTCTTCTCTGTCTAGAAACAATGCCGGGGTTGTGGCCCTGAAGTCAGTCAAAACTGATTACCATAGGAGACAGCCCTTTCGACTCTCATTAATATGCCGGCGGCTGGCCCTTCCATAATCATTTAGCCTAAAGTAACTCCTTTGCCGTGTGAGAATGACCATATTGGAATTTAATATAATTACAGACAATTGAAAATTTTAAATATCGTGTAACACCAAAACGTACCATGGTTTTAATTATTTAAATTTACATAAAATGTATACTAGCGTTATCCAAGCACTGTGTAGGTTAGGTTAGCTAGAACAGGCAGCTATTAAGAGAAAGGATACAGCTCACTTGGGTCCGCTTAATTCGTCCCTTTGTGTTACCTGGAGAGGTAAATAGAGTAGTTTGAGATGGAAGGAAAAAAGAAATTAAGAGAAGGATAAGGAAGAAAGAACAGCATAATTAAGCAGACTTACCAGGGTCTCTGGTGGGAATCGAACCCACAACCCCCAGACTGGTAGACTCGTGCACTTACCACTGATCTACCGGGGCACCCAAGCTTTGTGTAACATATTGTGAATTTTTATATATTTATGTAACGAATATAACTGACAAGTCCTTTAGCTAGCCAATTGTACTCTTTGGACAGTTTCCTAACTGAATGTTTGCATTCCTCGCAAACTATTTCCCCAATAATAACCCTTTCCCCTATAAGCCAGTCAATCCAGTTTCAACCAATTTTGATTTTCATACAATCCCTTTAGGTTTGTTATTCCAACAAAAAATTATTATATTTAATTATAATTATTTAATTTGTTTATTATATATATTTTTATGTTAATATTATTTTAATTTATTACAAAGAAAACTAATGCTATTTTTATTTATTGTTGAACAAATTGCTTTTAATACAAATTTTTGCTTTTTAATTTGGCTTAAGTTCATATAATTTCTTTCTTTATTAGAAGAAATTATTATTTTTCCGTTAATGTTGAAAGAAACTTTTATTTGAAAAAAATCAGGTTTTTCTACCGACACTAGCAGAGTAGAATGCATTTTCGAAAGCAGCTACGCAATTTCATCACCAGTACTCTTTGAACGGTAGGAGTGTCTTTTGGCTGTCAACATCACCTATTTAACTTATGTACATGTTACAGAGAAGGGAAAACGAAATATTTATTTTACTTCTTCTTTTATTTTGTAAGTTAGGAGGGAGTATATCAAGAAGTATATCAATTACTTAAAACTTGAAATTTTTTTGTACTATTAATTAAATGTAATACTAAGATAGTAGTAGGGAACTGAGGAGGCAAAATCCTCCCTATGGGGTTTTGCTTCCTCAGTTGTTTTTTGCCATAGAGAGGAAATTTTCTTTAAAATTTCCTCTCTATGTAATTTTTCCATAAGGAGGATTTTTTCTTTAAATTAAAAATTTTCCTCTCTATGTAATTAATCCATAAGGAGGATTTTTTTTTTAATTAAAAATATTGGTATCAATGTAATTTAAGCTTTTGGTTGTTAAGTAATTTATGTTCATTTTTTTTGTTTTTTTTTTATATATATTTTTAGTTTTTGGTTTCCAATGCAATTTCTCATAAGGAGGAATTTTTGTTTATAAAGAAGTGTATTGTGAGAAAGTATAAGTGTTGCAAAACAATTTCTCATAAGGAGGATTTTGTTTATTAAAAAAAAAAGTGTAATGTGAGAAAATATAAATTTTTGATTGTTTTAAAATTTTGTAGTTTGCGCAGGGAGTTTTTTATTTTGTGTGTAAATAAATATCTATAGAGATTAAAGATGAAGGTGAAATATTTTAAGAGAACATTTTCGTTTGAGTGATATATTTAAAAATTAAAAGAGTAATTATATGTAAGAAATAAAACTAAACATCTTATTAAGTTAAATTCTTCTAAAATAAATCTTCATTCGTAGTTCAGACGGCTTAAAGAACAATAATAATAATGTCTAGCAGGAAGATGGTTAACTCTGAAATTGTGAAAACTTTTAATAGTCTCAAGGCAAAACGATATCAAACCATAAAGGACTTAGAAGCGTCAAAACCATACAGAGTACTATCCATGTTTCATCTGAAAGCTAAATATGGAAAGGTAGTTATTGCAGAGCTAGAGAATTCGATGTTGTATCTTCCTAAACGATATAATAGTTTAGATGATAGGTTGCTGAAAGGAATTGCTAAAAATAATTATATGCTCACAAAAAAATTTAACAACAACGAAGATGTTTTAGAACTAGAAGAAGCTGTCCCTAAGGAAACAAATGATGGAGATGATGATAATGAAAATATTTCTATTCCTAATTCTCAACCGTTTTTTAATTGGGAGCAAACAAACATTCCAAGAATGTTTTAATACGTAAATACATAAATTTGTATTTTTTATAAGTATCAATGTAAACATGTATGCATATTAAAAAAATAAATTTAAAATTGATATAAATGCCCCAAATTTTTAGAACTTATTTATTATTTTGAGAAATATCGAGAGAAAAACATGTCGCGAAGTGCCATTATCCAATTTGTACAGGACTTTGAGGAATATATTTTCCCTGAACATCTAAGCATAATTAATGAATTTTTAACAACAACAAGAAATTGGGAAGACATTAAGGACGCACCAGAACCTGGAAAATATGGACAACATTACAAGAACTGCATTTGGTCAACGGGTAGCACAACTGAGGGGCCAGATACTTGTAGATGTGCGATGTATGGTCAACGGAAATTATTCATAGACAAAATTATCCGAAGATATTATCTACTATCAAAGCGTATGAAAAGTGCTATATAGATCATATAAATAAAAATGATCAGTACATGGTTACTATATTTATTTTGTTGTTAAAAAAATATATATTTTTGAAAATAAAATTTATATAAAAAATTTAAATAAAAAATCTTTTTCTTTTTATATAATAATTTGCCTCTGCTTCTGCATACGTGTGGATTTTTATATTTTTTTTGCAGAAGTTAAGACGAAATTTAAAACTCTTGAAGAAAAAAAATAAATTCTTTTTATTTTTCAAAAATAATTCTTACTTCTACTTATTAAAAGCCGCAGTTTTAATGAAATTTAAAACGCCTTCTTTCTTACAATAAGAAAAGGTTTTCAGTAATTGCAATACAAATTTACTCCCATACATAAACATTTTTTTTTTTACTAATTGCATTTTTATATAGTAGAAAAATTCACTGACAATGATTTTGAACTTGAAAAAAATTGTGGAAGTTCGTTGACTTTTACAAGTTTTGTTGTGTATGGTTATGGTCAGTTCAAAATATATAAATTTAGAAATAAATAAAAAAAAAACAGTAATACACTTTGAATTTCTTAATGTGTTTTATTTTAAAATATTTTTCAGCTAAAATTGTTATTGGAATTGATGTATGACAAAAAAAAGAAAAAACTTAAATATAACATTTTTAGTATTCGATTTTTTTTTACAACTGCTTAAAAAAATTCTTAAATAGTCTTACAACTAATATATCATTTTCGTACAAATCAAAATAATTAAAAAGGTTTAAAATTTGTTCAAAAGATATATTTTTACATCTTAAGTAAACAAAAATACAACAGTATATTCCACATAAAGTTGAAGTTTCACTCTGTATTCTTCTACTGTTGCAAATAAAACTTTTGGAATTTTTTTTTAAAAAGGAAATAAATGGTTTAATTGGAGGTTGACCAGCAGAACAGAAGTACTCGGCTGGTTTATTTTTAGGAAAGTAAATTGCAACCCAATGCTGCCCAGGCTTATGTGAAGGATCAGTGTTAGCAATAAAAAATGATGGCTTTTTAACTGGTGTTGTTGGTAATATATTGCAAGCAAAAACGCCTTCAAATTTACTCTTTGTAATGTTATTTGATTTTAAAGTTTGTGCGATTAAGATTGAATTCATAGTGTCTGAATAATACTGCGAGATTTGTCGATTTCTATTACACTATCAAACTCGCAATATACTAGGCAGGTAATTGCTTCTGTTATTGGTTTTCCAAAACGACCTTCAATACGAATTGCTCCCTGATTTATTAAATTCCCACAGTTAGAATTGTTGTTATGATCTGACGTTATATCAAAAGCTAGCATAAAATATCCGTTATCGAAAAGCTCTTTTGTTATTTGATGACCTTTATCAAAATGATGAATTCCAGTTCCTTTAAATAAAGTTTGATAACCGCGAGTGCTTATTATTCCACCATTGTTATAGTTAAATTCAATTGGTTGTGCAGGAAATTGCACTCCATTTACAACTAAATTAAATCTTTGTAGATTAAAATGGTGAAAGTTATACGGATTTTCTTGTTTATTTCCATTATATGCTTTGTTAGATACCATTCCGAAAATAAGAAAATTTGGTAATTGTCCAAGTATTACATTATCTAGCGATAATGAGTGGTTACCAGGATGTATAGTAAATGTTTTCATTTCTACCCTTTTATATGGATAAACAGCATTTTTTGATTGTAAAACATTATGGTGAGCCATTAAAATATTACTATTAATAGAGAGATGATTAAGGTATAAGTAAGCTTCATGTATTTTCAGGCTCGAGTCGTTTTTATCTCCACCTTCTAAAATATAGAATTCTGGTTTTTCTAAGTTCAGTGCCACCTTAATATCAACATTATTTAACAAATATTTTTGTTGATTAAATACATCTACATGAAGCTTTCCAAAGAGCTCTACCTTTTTACCATTCTTAAAAAGTTTTCTTCTTTTATCTAATCCAGAGTTTTCTTTCTCAATCAGTGAATTAATTTTATTTGTGTCAATAGCCCAACCACATGATTCCAAATGTGTTGATGTAGCATCATTTCCATAATTAAGCAATGTTTCCATGTATGCTCTGTAGTGATAGTTATTGTCAGGTTGGGACACATTTTTATTATTGAGATACACTGAGCAATTTCTAAATAAAGAGTGCAAAAGGTTATTTACAACGCTTCCTGTTCCTTTAAATTCAACCACAAGCCTTAGATAGATACTATTAAGATCTCTGTATGTCTCACCATTTCCTAATGACACAAACTCAATTGTACTAGAGTTATCTAAAGAAGCGATTGGATTGTAACATATTTCTTCAGTTTTAATGACACTGGTTTGAATTGGAGGGGATTCAAATAAATCTAATTCGCTTTTCATACATTCTATAAATCCAGACATTTTAAATTTCCGAAAATATCTTTAAAGTTCTTTCCTCTGCAACGTTTTGATTTTATCTGTGGTCTTTGTTTTAAACGTTTTAATTTTATACGCTTGCCTCGACCTTCTTGCATTTTCCTCATTTTATCAATAGTAGCCTCTTTAATGTTATTCATAACTTTTCTTCCTTGATTAAATAAAATTTCTTTTACGGGCCTTGTTCCAATTTCCTCCAACATTTCTCTTCCTATATCTACTGATTTATTCTTTAAAACATGTAGGCCTGTTTTCAATAAAGGTTTCAAATGAGAAAATATTGCAGAAAAAAGTGATCCGATACCACGCCCATATTGTATAATTCTTGGTGTATGATATATTTCACCAATATTTTGGATGTTATTTCCAGACTGGTTATTGTAATAATTTGTGTACATAACATCCATGGTTATAATCAAAATGATTTACAATTTTCCTTACACAATCATTATATACGTTTCTTTTTAAAATGTAAAGTACAAAAAACTGGTATATGTTTTGTTAGATTCATCTCTTTTCCTTCATCATTTCGAATCATTATTGATATATCATTAATATTTAAAGTTTCAATTGGAAAATATTCAATTCGATTAAAATGAATATAATTTTTTAATGTTGATACTGAAAATATTTTTATACATTTGGTTTTTTTACTCCCCACATGACGTGGTTTAATTATATCCGTATAAACAAATACAATTTCGTTCACATTGAGTGATTGACCATTATCAAAGTTTTTCCTAAATTTATTAACATATTTTGAAGATGATAGTACAGAATCCTTTTCCTTTTTTTCTAATTTTTCATCAGCGATATTAATTATCTCCCTACCTTTTGAATTGCCATTTGAATATTCTTTTGCTTCTGATATTATTTGAGTTCCTTGAGTTACATCATTTTTCAAATTTTGGTTATTAATATTTACCATTGGTTCTTTATTATCATTTGATTTTTTCATTAATTCTCTGAACTTTGATTTTATAACATGATGTTGGTTATCGGTGTCTAGTTTAGTTATTTTTGGTATTACATGATTCAAGTCTTGATTTTGAGTACTTCGTTTATTACGGTTTATAGTATTTTGGCTAATTTCATCCTCTTTATTAAACAATGCAAATGAAATGTCTGATAGTCCAACTTCCCATTCATAATTAAGGTTTAATGGATAATTTAACAAATTTGTAAAAGTGTTTTGAGTGTTTTTGTAAATATCGGTTGAATCATTACTTAATAGAGTAATATATATATTATTTTGCTCTATAATTGAAGCCATCTTAGGATAAAATGACGGAATTAATTTGTTATAAGCAATACATATAGGACTTTTAAGTTAGGAACTTATATTATTTTGGTGAATCCAAGAATTGTATTCTTTGGAAAAACCTAACCATTTTACAAAAAGTTTTTTTCCTCGACGTTTTAGCACATTTTCAACTAAAAAGGTATTAGGAACTTTGGTTTTCAGTAATTCTTCTTCGTAAAATCCTCCTCTAATAATGTTTCGATTCAGATCTTTAAGTTGATATGTTATCGGATTTGTATTTAAAGCTTTATCTATTTTAAAAACTTCTGCTGACCAGTTCGGGGTATATCCTTTTTCAAAAACATTTTTATATTTACTGATGCGAACAAAATCATTTATTTTGTATTTCCCTCTTTTAAAAATTTTTAGGTTATTGTATACAGTTCTAAGAAGCTTTTTCTCATTCGACTTATTAACAGAGCTAGGACTCATTTTTATAGTTCGGTGGTATGAAGAATTATACTCTTGCAATAATCTATCTAATATATTAATCCACGTATAATTTCCTTGCATACTAAATTGTTTCCACATTTTATTTTTTAAAGTTCTGTTAAAACGTTCAACTACTGATGCCTTCATGTTTGAAAAAGTGTGAAAATGATTAATATTTAGTTTCTTCGTAAGATTTTTGAAGAATTTATTAAAAAATTCTTTTCCTTGATCGGAGTGAAGGTTTTTAGGAAATTTGTAACCATTTGATTTTATTATATTCTTAAATGCTTTTGAAATCTCTATTCCAGTTTTAGATTTTAGTGGCACAGCATACGCATACTTCGAAAATATATCTATTACAGTTAGCATATATTTAAAACCTTTATTGACTTTTGCATATGGTATCATTTCTACTAAATCTATCTGCCAAGTATCTAAAATACCCTTTTGAATAAATCGTCGACGTTTAAAGTTTCTTCTCGCCTGCTGGTGAAGTTCATTAACAAGAGTTTGTTTACTCATATTTATAAAAAGATAGTAAAACCTAAATTCAGTTACTAACGGTATATGAATGTAATAACATGTATCCCCAGTTTATATATCCATTTACAATGATGGTTTGTGGCCCCTCTGGCTGCGGAAAGTCTACATTCATTCTATCATTAATAGAAAATCAAAATATAATATCTAAAAATGTAGATAGGATTATATGGTGTTTTGCTGAAAAAAATTCACTTCCAAAAATAAAAAATGTGGAGTTTGTTGAGGGAGTTCCAGATACTTTTGATACTAATGATAAAGAATCGACTTTAATAATATTGGATGATTTAATGCTTGAGTCATCAAATAAAAATGTTTGCGAACTTTTTACTAAGGGATCTCATCATAGAAATTTAGCTGTAATTTTAGTAACACAAAACATTTTTCATAAAGGTGCCTATTCAAGGGATATTTCTTTAAACTCTAAATATATAGTTATGTTCAAAAATCCAAGAGATAAGTTACAATTTCAACACTTAGCCCGTCAAATATATCCTGAAAATTCCAAGGCTCTAGTTAATGTATATAATAAATGCACAGAACACGCCCATGGTTATATGTTAATTGATCTTACACAACAAATACATAACGCATTAAGATTTAGATCCGATATATTTAATAGTACTCATTGCTCAATATTTGCAAATATAAACAATGACCTCAAACCTAAAATTATTGAAGGAGAACAAACATATTCTTTATGTTCTTAAAAAAGCAGAACCTAAACTACGAAATGCAATTTTAAAACATGTCGATGATGTTGTTATCAAAACAATATATGAAATACTTTTTAATGTTATCATCAAAAATCATAGGATAAACAAAAATGTGCTCCATAAAATTAAACCATATAAAAATACGATAAGGGAAGTTTGTTCCCCACATACCTCTATTAAGCAAAAGAGGAAACATCTTATTCAAAAAGGAGGATTTTTGCCAATCATAATTTCTTCTGTTTTAAGTGGAATTATTGGAAAAATTTTAGAAAATGTCAAATAACTTATCAAAATTAATTGTTATTCATCCATCAGTTTATGAGAAATTTAAAAGCAAACATTCTGACTCGGATTTTCTTCATCGCAAGCTTCTCCCATTATATGCATCGCATACCTTAAAGGATATTAACAAATGGTATTATATTAAACAAGAATTAGCAAAATATTTAATTGGAAAAGAAAATATATCCGATCAGAATGGAAGCTTTAAATACAATAATTTACGGGATAATGAGACTCAAACCAGAAAAACGTATAAAAAGCACATTGAGACCCAAACAAATAAACCTCAATTAAGTAGCATTGGAATACAATCTAATATTAACCTACCAGAAGACTTTTATACTGACGATAATGGTGAAGAAGTTGATATGGATACAACAATACAAAAAGCAAATCATTCTGCATCTTTAGCAGCTAAAAGACTTAAAAACTTTTCAAATACCAGAACACCAAAAATAAGAATATTGTCAAAGGAAGAGAAGCACAAAAGTTTGAAGCAATCAACTTTACCATATCAGTATTCATCTCGAGAAACTAGAAATCGTAAAAAATTAGATTATAATACTGAAAATGTACAATGGAAAAATATTTAAAATAAAACACATTATTTAATTTTAAAAAGGAACATTTGGTTTTATTTTATGTACATTTTTTTAAAATTTTTTTATTTTATTATTATTAAATTATGACTACATATGTATTTACACAGTACATAATACCATTTTCTTAAAGCAAATAAGATATGTACACAAGCTAATCAAGCTGAAAAACAAAAATTTATATATCAATGTCCATAAAAATGTCGTCATCTTTGTCTGTAAAAAAACTGTCACACTCAAGTTTAAGTCTGTAATGTCCTCGCGCATAAGTATTAATTTGGTCTGAAGCAATAATTCTTTTATCGTCCGCAAAACTTAATACAACTTTATACAGCTTCTGTGTGTACATCTGGTGTAGTTTTGATCTAAATGTATACATCGAATCTGAAATAATTTTTTTCTCAAATAACGCTTTTTTATAATCTTGAATTGAAAAATTTTTGATACAAGACTTTTTTACACCTTTAGATTTTTTTACTTCATTCATGTTAACTGTTTGGAATGAATACATTTTTGATCGTAGTCCTACAAATTCCCTCATTATGTTTCCATTGTTCTCATCTTTCATCATACCAAGAACTTTTTTATTTAACCTTGGGAGACTAAAAATATTATTAGGTTGATAATCTGATGTATCAAACCTTGAGTTAATATCTTCATGAATATCTTTATAAAAGTCCTCTGTTCTTATGGTATATATGAACGAGTCGGTATCCATATAGTTAAGTGCCAAATTAGATTGAAATTTTGGTTTCATATACTGATAATGGAATTCATACATTTTCCATTTAGATAGTTCTAGTACAGCAAATCCTAAGTAAATTGGTTTGTTGCAAGTTATATGCATTACTTTAAGTTGAACTGCAAACATATTTTCGGAAAATTGAATAATACTTGAAAAATTTGGTTTTGAAATAAGTGCTCTAGCTCCTAAATGATTTTGTCTAGTCGTTTCCCAATCTGTCACAATTTTAACATCTTTTCGCTTATGAACATTTTCCATGGTTTTTCCATAAACTGAATTGTTAAGCAATTTGAAAAAATCCCTCTCAAAAGAATTCTTAGCCAATGTTCTATGATATGTATTTAAATCTATGTACTCCTTTAACCATGGAGATTGTTTAAATTTTATTGCTCTATGTATTTTTTTTAATACTAATCCATTACTAAGACATTGTTTAAGAACTCTGTAATGGATTTTGTATCTCGTTTTTGAAGTAAGGTCTGCAATTAGCTTCCTATATTTGGAATTACCCACAATCTTGTTTTCTGGACAAAATGGCAAATCATTATGGGTTTCATGTAAATTTTCGGGATAGTCTACATCTACCTCCAAAAAGTAGCCAATATGTGCATTATCTGAAATATTAGTTACATCCAGCATTTTCAAAATATTCTCATCATAAACCCACTCAAATTCTCCGTATGGAAGATATTCAGACATTGCCCATCCATACAAGTTATTGGCATCTAAATACATCAAATAATCTGAAGGCTTCGAACTGTCGAAGTCTTCTAAATATTTGTTATTAGCTTTAGAGTACCTTTTGGAGCATTGCACTAGTCCTCCTCTGATACCATCTTGTATGAAATTATACATGTCAATATCACTAAGCAACTCCAATTTTATTTTAGTTGTTCTTAACATAGCATCCCAAGATAAACCGGGTGCAGTATAATATTGGCATGGATCGAGATTGTAAATACTTTTGCAAATTTTTCTAAAATTTTGAAAAATATCGGTTAAGAGGAGAACATCTGTTTTAAGATATAATTTTGTATAATCCAACATACTACTGCATTTAAACGTTCTCCACACTGTTTGAGCATGTTTGTAGTCTTCGTTACTACACTCAGTATTATTTAAAATATTGTAAAAATTTTCTCTATTAGGAAGGGCAGTTTCTTCAAAGCGCTCCATTGAATCAATATAGGAATATGGGAATACTCCTTTTCTTCTTAGTAGGTCAAACTCTTGTTTTTCTCTAAAAACTTTTTTTAAAACATAAAAATCTTCAGTATTTAAATTATTTGCCAGTGATTCTAAGCTGGAGGCCATAAATCGAAATGAATCTAGAAAGCGGATTTCAAAAGTTTTATTTTTTCCGACTGGTATTAACTTGGAAAGTGATATATATAATTCTTTGTTAAGAGGAATTACTTTTATATCACCTTCAAATTTTGAAAGTTCTTTAATAAAGAGGTGGCAATCGTAGGAAGAAAAATTGTGAAAGAATACTGGTATAAATTTTGCAGTTCTATATAGAATATTACATGAGCTATGGGCTGCTCCCCTGTAATTCCCAGTAAAATGGCAATGATCTCTAACTTTATCATTTTCTAATTCTTCCTTACAAATATGGCATATTGAAGAAATGTTGTAAGATGTTTGTTCGTCATTTGAAAGTGGTCTCATAGGTATGTCTCGGTCTAAAAAGTTTGTATAAATTTCTTTACAGTCTCTAATCAAATTATCCAAAAAAATTAAGGGTGCATCTTTACCAAAATATATGTTAAACTTATCTAAACTATCATCAAAACTACACTTAATATAATAGCTAAAACTGCACGCTATATGTTTTTGTATACTACCGTCGCTTTCAGCATTTTCCAGGTAGGCCTCAAAATCTGCATACACGACAAATGGTACGTCAAGCTGCTTTTGGTAGTTCTTAAAGCTGAGTACCGAATCCTCTTGTTTTGGCAATTTTGAGACCACCTTCTTGCAGCTGGTCTCATGATCTCGTATGAGACTTTCTGTTTGGGAATATTGGAGACAGGCATTGCAAAAGTAAATCTTCCTCTTATTGGATGTAAGACTACTCCTTATTAATCTAAGAAAAAGTGGTTAAATTTTTGAACAGTAGAACCAGATCTCTTCTATTTACCTTGAAATGTCTTTAATAAACACGTAGTGAAAATGTTCTTCATCTGAGAGAAGGAGCAGATTTATATGATGTTCCCTTACTTGACTTGTAAGGTAATATGGTCCCACAATGTACTGACCCTCACATCCAAATACATTTATGCTAATATTTGTGTTTTTTTCTTCAAAAGTATTGATGTTTTTAAGCTTTACTGGAAATTCTAGCCCTTCGAAATTAAGCAGTTGATTATTTACTATAATTTTACCGTCAGCAATATTGATATCCTCTAGATGTGTGGTAAATGAAGTTATTACACTCCACTTAAAACAGAATTCATCCTGGTTTCGAATGTTTACACATGCCTGCTTTTTTATAATCCATTGTGGCAGTGATATGTATCTGGATCCTCTTATAAATGCAGCCTTATTGATGTTGATATTAAGGAGCTTTATTTTAATTAAGGACCAACCACTGTCTCTTTCTTGAAACTCGGACATGTTTTTATATATATATGAAAAATGAGTTTCAAGTGACTCTTTAATTCCATCACTTATAGTTAAAAAAGTCATTTTTGACCTATGTGTCAAAGAGCAAGCGTATATTTCATCATCTTTAATTTTAATGTACTCGCATTCTAGCTCCATATTATATTTTAATGTGCGATGTCTTTTTATAGCGTCATAAAGTATGTCAAAAGTTTCATTTTTCAATTCGTTAAAAAATTCTTCTGGGTGTAAGACTTCCTCCTTTTCATTTTTGTATGAAAACGTTTGAATTCTATTTTGGAAGGCACTCCTTGCTATTAAAAAACGATTACCATTTAAAGCTTTTACTTCTTTGGTGTTTTTTATGACAGATGTGGAGGCATGACATCTTTCATGCTCCCTTAAATGATTTCGGTTGGAAAACCACTTGAAGCACTCCACACAATGCAGAGCTTCATGTGGTTTAAGCATTTGCTTTTCAGCAAAAGTAGAATGACAAAATTTGCAGCTGAATGAAGACATTTTATGAATTACCAAAAAAATATTTTTCTTGTAACGTATTGCACTGTTTGAAATAAGTTTACAAACTAATAAAAAAAAATTTTTTAACCATTTTATTAAATAAAAAATCAAACAAAAAAAGAAAAAACAATCAGTCAGCTTTAATTGTAAGGTGTGCATTTTATTATATATGTACATATATTTTTAATTGAATTTTTGCATATCAGAAAAATTAAAGTTCCCATGGTATCTTATTTCAGAATACTGCTTCATTAAGCATTTAAATAGGTTGGAAATAAAATATTGAAAATTAGTTCTTCAAATCAAAAAATATTTTTTTAATTAATTTTTATTTACAAAATGAACCCTGAAGAACTAAGATGCGAATTCTGCCCATATGTGGGATTCAAAAACATATGGAATAAGAAACGGCATTTCCTTCAGTTCCATAACTTTGCCTATAAAAAGGCAAAGACTTTCAAGGAAGAAAATCCTCTTCCAAGAAATATTGAAGGATGGATAGACGCAGAGAGCAATGTAGAAGAACACAACAATTCAACAACAACAATACAACCAAATGATCAGTCAAACATGTATGAACAGTACATGACTGAGGAGGACGATCAGCTTTTATTGACCGTCAACATCTATGAGAGGTACATGACTGAGGAGGATGACAAAATTTTATTGTCCCTGAATTTAGATTTTTAAGTTTAATTGTCCTAAAAAATTTTCAATAAAAAATATGTTACTATTACAAAAATATTTCGAAAATGTTTGTCATTTTATTTGATATTTCTTTAATATTTTTTATACAGTTTGTTTTATTTTACTTTTTAATTATAGCTTAGTTCAAATATCGCACAACTATTTAAGGGTTGGCGCCCTTTATAAATAATTGTCCAGACTTTGTCGTTCATTTTAGTTAGGTATGGATCCTCTCTATTTAAAAGTTTTGTAATCCTTTGCGGAAGATAAAACCATTTATTATTGTCCAAATTTGCTATGATTTTCGAACCATATTGCGTTTCCTTCCATTCAAAATTTTGAACTTTGAATGGTTGATTCAGAGGAATATCATCAACTCTTGTGTACTCTGGTCTTATACCTTGGGCAATATTTATTATTTGTTCATACATCTGAAATTGTAGAAAAAATGAAAAACATTTAAAACTAGTAAACTTCCAAATGTACTGAGCTTTCGTACCATTTTAAGTGTACTTTGAAGTAACAATAAGATTAATGATAAGAGTATAATCTTGATCCCCTCTTATATCTTTTTTTTTTTTTTTTTTTTTGAACTACACCTCATGAGGATTTTTAAAATTATCACTCTTTCCTTTGTCTTTTTTAAAGTACTCAAACGAAAATGTTCTCTTAAAATATTTCACCTTCATCTTTAATCTCTATAGATATTTATTTACACACAAAATAAAAAACTCCCTGCGCAAACTACAAAATTTTAAAACAATCAAAAATTTATATTTTCTCACATTACACTTTTTTTTTTAATAAACAAAATCCTCCTTATGAGAAATTGTTTTGCAACACTTATACTTTCTCACAATACACTTCTTTATAAACAAAAATTCCTCCTTATGAGAAATTGCATTGGAAACCAAAAACTAAAAATATATATAAAAAAAAAACAAAAAAATGAACATAAATTACTTAACAACCAAAAGCTTAAATTACATTGATACCAATATTTTTAATTAAAAAAAAAATCCTCCTTATGGATTAATTACATAGAGAGGAAAATTTTTAATTTAAAGAAAAAATCCTCCTTATGGAAAAATTACATAGAGAGGAAATTTTAAAGAAAATTTCCTCTCTATGGCAAAAAACAACTGAGGAAGCAAAACCCCATAGGGAGGATTTTGCCTCCTCAGTTCCCTACTACTTAAGATGATACAAAAAATAATCTTTTTTATATCAATTTTTTAACCTGACCACACTCAAAGCCTCTCGATTGCTTGCTTGTCTGTAAATTTTTATAATTTTTTTGCATTTAATAGTAGTTAAGAGTTGTTTTATCTTCTAAAAGCACGCTACTTAATTAAAAGAACATTAGCTACTAAAACACTTCAAGCTATAAGAGAAGAAAGTTATGCTAAAGTATTTTAAGTACAGTGGTTTTTCGGATTAACGAATGGTTTAGAACTTATCACTTGCGACCCCATATATTCTGGATCCTTATAGATAAGGAAGTCGATATAGCCATGTCTGTTTGTCCGTCTGTTGAAATTAAGCTTCCGGAGTCAAGTAAAGCAATTCGGCCCAGTTATTGGGGTCAAACTATCAGAAATATCCTAACACAACCACTATTTAAAATCAACAAGTTTGGTTCACTACCGGCCGAGACGCAAAACTTGGCACGGAACTAAAATGGATAGAAGCAGGGGGAGTTGCAGCCTCCATATAAATGAAAAATTTTTATGAAACTTCAAAAAAGCTCTGTCTTGTACAATAACTCCTACACTTTGGAAAAAAATGTTTTGGATAGGAGCAGGGGGACGTTAAGGGTTTTACGTGGTACCGCCGTTAGGCATAAACCACGGTGCTCTCAACACTGGTGAATACAAAGCGTCCACCAACGCCCCTAGAATGGCTCGGCTAAGCCACCTAGGTACCAATTCTCTGTTATGACTCTGTGTAGCCACAACAGACCCCTTGGTGAGGAGTTGGGCTATCTAAACCCAATGTTGTTGCGTTTCTAGTTTTGATCTCGCTTCTTCATAATCAAAACAGATCCGCGCCGGCAAGACACCTCTCCACACACTTGTGAAACAGCACCCAACCTAAAGCAAGAAAGATTATGATTTTCAATCGCACCCAAAACGTATGCGACACCCAGCTCGGTTTAGAAAGATCTTTTATTTCACTTATTCCAACTTAGGATCAAATATATTTCCGACATCATCATCAATGCTTCATAATCTACTCACCGCCAGTCAGGACTGAATCACGCACATGTTTCGAAGTGCCAATGCCGGCCTTCTCATTTATTTGCTACTACTTTGACGGGATTTTATTTTAGATCCTAGGGTCCCCAGCCGTAGCCAGTTTCCCTATTCACCTACTTCCAAACACACTTACACCTTTTCAGCTAATAGCCTGCTTCCACAGTTGCTCATGTGCCTGGGTAGATCCGTCAAAACCAGAAACTTTTTCTTGTTGAACCTTTAGTTCATATAAGACCGCTTACACGGTCACTCTGGGGCCCGTACAGGACGGACCCCAGTATATCAACTTTGGTTCTACAGTTTCCCTGCTTGGGGATAACCACAGCCACCACGTAAACTCCCGAAGGAGACCTCACTATCAATCAGTTCATACACCTGACAAGCACACGGGGCCAACTGATTCCCGTGGTACCAGATAGGACTCTGGTCAGCCTCGGAAATCCACTTTCACTTCATTCCTACCAATATTTAATTTACACAGTTAAGGTATTGGTACCCTTTTAAACCCTGTATTGCTGTGCCACTAGACGGCACGGTACATGGCACAGCGCAGCAAGGACAACCTGCCTTAAGCCAGACCAGTAAACTGATCCCTTTTAGCCCAAGACAGATTGTTTTCTTCTTAGCCATATCTGTTAGCCTTTCGGTAACTATTCCGAAAGTTTCCCGGTTGATACCACTTGGAGGTAGACTTAGGCACTTGTCTTCAACACTTATCAACCAGGAGCAGGGTGAGGGGAAACCCCCATACAAATGAACAAATTTTATGAAATTTTCGATACGCTATATCTCGGAAGGCATAACAGCTATCGACTTCAGATGCCCTACAAAAAGTAAGTGTACAATAATGCCTACACTTTGGAGCAGAAGCAGGGGCAGCTCCCATACAAATTAACAAATTTTATTAAACCTTTAAACTTACATACAAATGCTAAAGTTTTGTAAAGTTTTCTATTTCAAAAACTAGAATAGCTGCCGACCCCAAAACCTGGCGCAAAGTATTTTTATTATAATATTTGCGGTACGAAGACAACTCGGAGAGATCAGATTTCTGGGTGTCGAAAAAGGCAAATGTAAGGGTTATAAAGAATTCGGCATAGCCGAATATAGCGCTTTTACTTGTTTTTTTATTTTAATTAATTAAAAGCAAACGTCATCTGTTTTATGGATGGATTAAGAGCTACAAGAATATATCAACTTGCAAATTTCACACATTCCCCTTATTATAAATTAATTGTCAATTAAACTTAAGTGATAAGAACACGACTTTAATACAATTAAAAATCTTTAGATGTTTATGTGCAGATGTGTACATTCTTTTGTATTAAAACTTTTTTGTAAAACAAAACTCTTTATACATAAACAAAGAAAAAAATATGACTCGTTAATCTATATATGTATGTATGGAGGTGTGTATTTAGGGTGGCCTTTAAATTTTTGATTCGAAATTATAATGGCCTTATTTGTATAAAAAAAGTGAAGTAGCGGTTCTTATCCTCGCAAAAAATTGCCTTGTAAGTTGCGTATTTATGATAAATGTTGTAAATTTATACTTTTTACTGTTGTTTTGTTGTTTGCATCACTTATCTTAAATAAACAACTTACTAGGAATTTTTCACCAAAATTTAAAACCCGGTGGACTTCTTTAATCAATCCAGGTCCATCTTTTATTTTCTTGTAAGATTTTTTAAAAGAAAGTCAAATATTATTTTTATAATAAAGTTTCTATACATAATTATTAAAACCCTAAATTAAACCTTTATTTCATGTTAGACAAATTTTTTTTTTCCCAAAAAATTATTTAAAATAAAAGTAAGAGCGCTATGTTCGACCGAATCTTATATACACTACACAATGAACTTTTTGCACATCCGGTCATCTGATCTGATCCATGTGGTTTTCAAACCGCAAATATTATCATAAAACTACTTTGGGCGGGGTTTCAAGTCTTGGGGCGATACTACTTCCTGGGCTCCCATCCAACAAATTTTTTTAAATAAAGAAAAAAGCAATTAAAATTTTATATAAATAAAAACTCGAGGTCTGTTGTTTTATTAATTTGTTAAATACACTAAAAACATCAAAAAATTTTAGATCGATTAAGGTTACCAGCTTCCGGGATATTTCGTATTAAAAATTCCATAATTTCAACTGTTAATTTGTATAAGAGCTTCCGGTCCCCCTGCTCCTCTCCAACTATTTTTTTCCCCCAAACATGTAGGCACTTTGTACAACAACTTATTGTAGAACATTTAAAGTCGATAGCAGTTATAGTTTTTGCGATATAGCGTATTAAAAGTCTCATAAAAAAATTTCTAAACTTTACGGGGGCTACTATTTCCCCTGCTCCTACTCAACTTACTTTTTTTCTAAAATGTAGGCATTGTTTACCAATTGCTTCTTGTAGGATACTTCAAGTTGATATCTGTTATAGTTTCCGAGATAAAGCGTGTTCGAAATTTCTTAGACATCATGCAATTCTGGGGGGAATACCACTTTCCCAGCCCTTATAGAAACAATAATTTTCCCAACTTAAATCACCGCTTTTTTGAAATACATATGTAGGGATATATGCATAAATTTTGTCCTAAAAAAAATGGCCAATCCCTTTTGTATTGCCTGTTATCACGAGCCGTATTTAACCGAACTTGTTGATTTCTAATAGTGACTGTCTCAGAGATATTTGTTCACAATAAAGTAAAGTTACCTGGTTTTTGACAAAGATTGAGTTCCTTAAGGACGCCCTATTGATTTTAAAATAATTTGCAATCGAATATTTTAATTTTGTTACAAGAAATACTTAAAAGATTTAAATAAAACTGTTTTAATTTCTAAGTTATAAAACTTTGTTTAAGCACCCAGGGGTTTTTGAATGGTTATTATATTTAAAAATTTTTAGAAAATAAAAATTTTCGGTTTTGGAAAAAACAAAGAACATTTTTCATGATTTCAGTTTGGATAATTCCAAAACCTATTTTTGTTAAAACAAAGTATTTTGGTTTCAACGTTAAAACGGTTTTATTTCAGCTTTCGAAGTATTTCTTTAAAAAAAATTTCGAACTATTTGGTTCTAACTAACAAAAGACAATTCCGTTTGCCTTTCTGGTTAACATGTACGTTAAATATGTAATGTGAACAGTCAAAATCACTACTGCAGTTCAAAAAGTACTGAAGAGGAAAATCCATAGCTGGTTTCGAAAATGCCTTCTATTCGGCCAAAATAATAAAAGTAATTATTTGTATGTATTTAAAAAAATTATTTACTGGGTACATAAACACGCCCTAAACACACACATATGTAAGCATTTTTTGTATATAAATAAATTTAATTTGTACAAAATATTCTTTTTAGCTTGCATTATAATAATCTATGTTGATTTCATAAAGCCACTGCAATAGGGTAATCGCGTAACCAAGAACTATTGAGTGTATAAGCGACAAACATGTGCGATGGTTCAATTCGAAGAATCCGCAAACGCTTAATGTTACACGACGATACTGCAGCTGCAACAAAAACATATCCAACTGAAAGAAAGTTAAAGAAAAAGTTTTACAATTTTTTTAAATGTTTAAAATTATATTTAAAAAAAAAAACTCACTGCTAATACCAGTTCGTCATTGCGAAACTCTTTTTTGGTAACCATTGAAGCCTTCATTTGAATTTCGTAGACCAAAAAGCTCATTTTACCAAAACTGTTTGTTAACATTTCGCTTATATTAAACAAGGCTATAGTTCCGAAGAGATCAACAGTTGCTCTTAATACTTCACGAAATAACAAGATAACATAATCGAATTCGTGAAGTGTTTCTTCATAGTTAAAACGGTGAAAATATGTCACCACTAGAGCTATCGAAATAACTGATCTTATCCAGGCACGTAGAAAATACAAAAACAATGGAAACTCAAAAATACTTATTAACTCTTCAGCAAGATTTTTTAGCATTTGATCCTCTTTGGCAATTGTAAGCATATCTTGTGCTAAATTAAAACGTCGTTCTTTTTCTATAACAATACTGGATGCACTTACAGACATAACTATTAGGTGTCTTGATTCAAAATCATTTTTGATTTTTTGCAAATTTTTCGTTAAACTTTGATAACATATATAGATAAAGACCAAGCCAACATAAATATTAACATCGAAAAGCCTACAAACAATCTCAACAAAATCATAGATGTGAAAAAAGGAATTTTTGACTTTAAAAATTAAACTTCCAACATAATGAATTATAATAATTACACAACAGAGACAAGGTAAAATTTTCAATAGCAAAAACTTATAGGAACGACGTATAAATTGATGACTTCGTTTTAGGTCTGCAAAATGTTTAAAATCATTTAAAAGCCTGCAAATTCTTTGTCTTTTCAACCAACTTCCAAGTATAAACACTACAAAGAAAGCATAAA
This sequence comes from Melanophora roralis, assembly GCA_963583895.1. Taxonomy (NCBI): domain Eukaryota; kingdom Metazoa; phylum Arthropoda; class Insecta; order Diptera; family Rhinophoridae; genus Melanophora; species Melanophora roralis. Next base: position 68,281,873 of record OY757191.1, on the reverse strand, counting down.
ACAAAAAATAATTGCTAAAACTAATCAGATTTGATAAAACTTGTCTAGTTTCTATATTTCCAAAATACTGGATAAGAGTTCTATAGCCAGCAATTTGAAGTCCAGTTAGAAAACACAAAGCGTAGATGCCACTATAGATTATTGTTGGCCAGTGATATAATTTAAAGGTGCCAGTTGAACTATTGTATTGTATATTAATTATGCCAAAGGCTATATTAAGTAGAGTATAGAAGCGTAAAATAATGTTCATTTTGTTTTAAATATTTCTTACAAATTATGTATATTGTTGTAAAAGTGAACTTTAAATATTTTGTCTTCCGAAATTTAAAAGATATCACTTTAGTTGTTTTGTTAAAACTGAAGTAAATGTTGCTTGAAATGCACATTGTTGTTTTTCCCATCATTAATATTCCCAAAGGATTATTTTGATAACCTTCAGTGTCATAAGGTTATTAAGGGGTTTTCATTTGATGAGCACAACGAAATATTTTTCTACGCTATTTTGTACGTACATACCTTAAAAATATTAAATTTACAGCTTTTTATATGGTAGTAACCAGGGACCCGGTAAAAATCATTTTAAAACAAATTTATATAAGTAAAACAAATATTTTTCAAGATAGTTATTTATACATCCATTAAAGAGTTTTCTACAGTTTAATTTAAATATTTTAAAATATCTTTAATGGTATTTATCAGATGAGCAGATCATAGTTGTGATTAGAATAAAAATTAAAAAGGTTCCTAAAACTATTTTAATTTTTTATTCCTAATTTTAAAATAACTCTTACGAAAAACTTTATTTGTTGAATTACATATTCACGTAATATATTTGTAAAAGTTAAATTTAAATTTGGTTCCATTTATTTCCTTTAAACTAAAATAAATTATGAAAAAAAAAAAATATTTTAATGTTGAAAATGAATTTCCTTGTTATTTATAAACAAAACGTTTAAATTTTAGAACTTCAAGCATAATCGGTCAAAATTAAATGTTTTTTTTTTTTTTGACATGAAAATATTCTATAAAAACCATTTTTCCGCAGAAAACCCTGAGGAATTGAAATTATTCAATTGAAAAAACCTGGGGCCAAATCGTCGCGTTCAATTCGAGTCGAATGTGATACAATTAATCAGGTACATATACTTGTCCCTTCAACAACTACAAATTAGAGCCAAAGTGTCAAACAACAGCTCAAAGAAAAAACGATTTGTAATAATTTTGGTTGTTTTATTATGTTTTTTAAATGTCAAACGAATTTCAAACAAAAAAGTTTAACTGTGTACTTACGCGGACCTACCCAGCAAAAAATAATCGAGATTTTGTCAGCAGTACATACTTTTTTTAGTATACTAATGCGCTTCGCAGCAAACACTTATCAATTTCCTTAATAAATGCAACAGTGTATGGCAGTAAATGTAAAACTTATACTCATTTACACACTCGCTTACTGAAGTGCATACTAAAAAGCACTACTGTAAAGCAGTGAATAAAAAAAAACATTAATTTTTCGTCAGGTAACGAACATAATAACACGGCAAAACATTTATTTCGATGACGCAATAAATTTCAACAACTAAAAAAGCATCAAAGTAACCTCAATTAACTGCATATTCATAGCGCCAAAATAAGCACTTAACACGAAGTACAACTAAGTGGGACATCGCGAACAAATATCATGCCATACGTAAGCAGGCTTGTAAGCTTTGTCATCTTGATACTCCCTTACAAACCTATCTACGGCCAAGCAGCAGTTTTTGCTGGGTATCTAATGTAAGCAAACAAAAACAACTAATTTTGACATTTTGGCTCTAATCAGCTGGGCCGACGAGTCTACCAGGTTATCATGGAATCGAAATTTCACTCGATCTAATGAGTTGTCAATGCTTTAACTAAAGGAATTCTAAAAAGAATTCGAAAATGCGACAATTTAACCCCTGAATAGAAAAATATTCAAACAAATGTTTAAAAAATATTTTTATTTTACAAAATTTAAACCAAATATCCTTTTTTTTTAATTAATTGAATAAAGTTGTTGTAAACAGAAAGCATTTGTCTATATTAAAAAAAATCTTCAACACCCCGTCCAGAGTGGTCTAATTGGATTGAAATGTACGACGACGGACTACCAATAATTTCTTTTTTCCAACATTTCTTTTACAGAAACCTATCCCATATCTTCATTTGCTATAACAGCTCCCATATAAAATTCAATTTTCTTTAAAATCAAAAATCTTTACCCCCGGTTCCAGAGAGCTCCAACTGGGTTTAAATCAGTGATCGGCACACCAATACATTCTTAGTTTTTATTGTGTTTATTGTTTGTTTTTGAGCGTAATTATTTGTCTCTTATGGCACTGGGGTGAGCAAAAATAAAAGTTTAAAATATGATGGAATTGCATTAAAAAAATTTTGGAATGTAATATTAACAATTCAGCCGCTTGTGTTAAAGTAAAATTTTAATAAATGCGAAATAATTTTGGGACATTTAACAAGGTAACCCCAAGGCAAAGGCTGAATTCCAAAACGCAGTTTGCCTTGCATCACAAAATTTCAAGTTTTTCCTGAAAGCAAAGATGAGGTTTTTGATAATATCTTCTACTTCCAAATGAGTGTTTACAACTATATTAATGTCCTGGAAACAAAAAACGTTGTCAAAATTGTAAAGAGTGTGAAAGGGATGAAGTTGAAAATTTGTAATGCAAAACAAACTGCGTATTGGAATTCAGCCAAATTCAAAAAATTCGCCCTCTGCATTTCATTTTTGTGTTCGAACGGTAGAATGTCAGAAAAATTAAAAATTCCATATAAAATCAATTTTTATTTCGTATAAATGTCAAATTGATTTTAATCAGCTGGGTTCTTAATATTACCTGGTTGAATGTGCCTTGTCTGTCAGACTAGTTTTTTACTAGTTTTTTTGCTTATATCTCAATCGCTAGTTAACCAATATTGCTAATTTCGTATAACAAGAACCTCAAGGGTATTTCTAATAGATTAGCACTAAAGTGCGATCCACAGTAATTGAATGGGATCGAAAAACTTAATTTTAACAGACGGACAGATAGACATGGCTTAACTATCTTCTCTACCTGTAAGGATCCAAAATATATAACTATACTTTGTGGGGTCGCATATGGATATCGTTGAAGCTACAAACGGAACGCCAAACTTATATACACAAATATACTCTAATCACTGTGTGAAGGTCAATAAAAAAGCATTTTAAAGTTGTGATTTTACTGCTGGGAATAGAAATATTTGTTGTTGTATGCAAAAAGATTTCAATATAATTAAAAAAATGTATTTGAATAACATGTAAAAACTGTATTGCTGTTTACCAAAATCAATAAAAGTTTTTTAAAGTTACTTAACGATTTTAAAGTTTAAGGAAGATTTTGTGTAAATGCATTTGCTTGCATATTCTTGGAAGTCTGTTGATTGCAATTAATAAGCAAATTTAAAATTTAATTAGATGGCGTTATGTACACTTCACTTCACAATGGCTGTAAGGCCTATTTTGACATATGATTGCATTGTAGGTTGGTAGGTGATAACAAACGGGCTGATATAGAAAGCTTTTTACTAACGTCTCAAGGGGCACAAGACGTCATTTTTCACTCGGTATCTATTGAGTACTAAGTGGGTGATGAGAATGGCAGCAAGAAGTTTGGTCAGACTAGTCGAGTCAGAGCTGAAAAGATTTCTTAAAACTGGCCACACTCGGATATTGTGAGAGTTTGATCTTGAGGATCTTAGTTTGGTCTTCGGTTAGTCAGTTTTAAGAGATCACTACCGATAATAACGCCTGAAAGGGATTGTTGGTTGGGATGCGATGGTATGTTTTTACTGACGGATCCAAGATGGATATAGATACCGGGGCCGGGGTTTATATCATGAAAGAGAACATCAGATTGTCCTACAGACTATCTGACGAATGTATTGTGTTCCAGGCGGAGATACTGGCTATTTAAACGGCAATAAATAATAAAGTGTAACATATTCCAAGGAATAGTGAGGTCGTTGTTTATGTTGATATTCAGGTGGCCCCTGAGACCTTGAAGGTGATCTGTGTCAAGTCTAAGCTAATGAGGGACTGTAGAAAGACCCTTGATGGGCTTATGAACACCTCGAACTCAAACTTTGTTGGGTTCCGGAACACCACCACATAGTTTGGCCATGAAATTGTTGACAAGCTCATTATCAGGAGCTCGACCCTGAATGTGACAAATAAGAAGAAAGCTAAGAGACAACAAATGGGTCACTATAATCGGAAGATTTAGACATGTGTGCTTGACATGACGAATCTTCAATGAGGAAAGAGGAGTCCCTATAGGATAGCTAAGGCTGTATGCCAGGTGCTAAACTTGACAGACACAAGGTTGCTCATAGACTTTGGGTAATTAAATCGGTAAGGTTCATAACGGGACATTGTTGGTTCGGCTTAGGGCTAGCAGATGGAATTACGGCAGCCTATACTATTGTTAACAAAAAGACTTCATTGGGTTCATCATGTAAATTATGAGACTAGTGGATAGGCAATATAGAAAGTAATTTATAGGGATTAAATCACACAAAAAAGGAAGCCAGTAAACACAGCTCTTTCCAGAGATGAAATTGTGAGAAAGTTGGTTTTGTTATAGATTGAGTGTTGTATGTGCTGTATGGAAGGTTGCGCCATCTTGCTGCAACCAAATGTCGTTAATGTTTTGCTGATAAATTTTTGGAAATCAGGATGAATAAGGATGTCGTGTTAATGATTGTCATTCACCGTATGGGCAACTCCTTGCTCATTTTAAAAGAAATAAAAACCAAATGTGGCCGTCAGTGTGTAAATTGTTATCTTTTAAGAACTGCACGAAGTTCTTGATCCCTAGGCCGATTATATTAACCCTTAAATGAACAAAGTGATCTATGAACTTCGCGAGCAGATTTTTTTTAAGTAAATTTTTTACAATTTGTCACTTAATGATGGCTTTCCAAATCTTAACGTGTTATTTTTTTTAAACATGCCTCCTTGTTTTTAAATGTTAAATACTTTTCTTAAGTCTTTGCCAATTAAATGTACATTTAACTTCTTAAGAAAAATGCATACAAATTTCTTAATAATTGATAAATTTTAGAGTCTTTTATTTTCAATTTCTACCTTAAATAAGCATTCATTTGAAATATTGTTCATTGTATTAATAATTTATTTGGTTTTGTTTATTCAAATTTCTTTACAGATTACCCTAAACAGCAGACAAGCACAGGTTGCAAGCAAAATTTGTGTAGCGAAAAGCATTAACATTATCAAGTTGAAAAGAGTCGAGCTTATTGGAAACCCAACAACAATTTACTTTACAATACACTTGTGAACAAACATGCCAACATATATTTATATGTATGTAAAAATAAAGCAAAAAAAAGCAGCGCCGTATTCGGCTGTGCCGAATCTTATATACCCTTCACATTGGTCTTTTCGTAAATCCAGTCATATAAACCCGGCAAGTTATTTTAAAATACATACTTAAAAAAAAATACTTTGTGGTGGGATTTAAGTCCATAGCAATAATAATTTTAAAAATAGAAAACCTAACAAAACTTGACTGTTTGTATGGGTAGCTATCCTCATGATCCCATTCAACTAATTTCTTTCCAAAATTTGGAAATTGTTACACAATTATTTTGTAGTAAATTTGAAGTTAACAGCTGTTACAAATTCTGAAATAAAGCATATCAAGTTGTTCATGGTTATTATGATGATATTTTTGTAAGGGGCAACAGCTCTCCCTGCTCCTATTCTACTAATTTTTTTCTCCAAACTGTGGACATCATACTAGAGCAACTCTGTGGCAGTATTGAAGTCGAAAGCTGTAAATGTTTTGCAGATGTAGTGCATGTAAAATTTCATAAAATTTGAGGAACTTAAGGGGGATACTACTTTCCCTGCTTCTGTTAAAAAACCAATTTCGGACATTTTCAATATTATCGTGCCAAGTTTTGTAGCTACAGTGGATATATTCATTGAGAGTTATAGCGATATATGTATGTATAGAATGGGTTAATTTAGGTTCAAGCTTATCTCAGTTTTTAATGAACCGACCTTGCGAATTTTAAACAGTGTTCTGCACAAAAACGGGGCCTGTCAGGTAGGACTTGACGCCGGCAACTTGGTGGAAACAGTCGGGCAGGCGGATAGACGGTCATGGCAAAATTAATTTCCCGGTGTCTCGTTTCTGTATTGTGTGTGAGAAGTACTTTAGTCTAGAAATTTAAATTTGTCCTGTCAAAAAGAGAATGAATCAAGAAAAAAGATAATGTTTTGCTTAAATTTTACTTAAATTGTTTTAAATTTATATGAACCACACTGTGAATGGCCGGAAAACTACTATGATCTTTAAACATGTTTTGATGCGAGAACTTCTCACAAGTTATAGAAACAAGGCCCAGATTACGTGTTCAAGGTGGGCCAAAAGAAGTAATCCGATGTTTTTTGGCTCTTATTTTTTCTAAACGAAAAACTTTGATTGTGTTTATTTGATGTTTATTTGAACCTTTAGAATTGTATTGGTTAAGTCGAGAAGATGATATAGGCCAAATGGGCGCCGTCCCAATTGATTGTTATACGCGTTCGTTTTATGGCAGTTTTAATCACTTCAGCGAGAACTTCAGGCGACAGGTTCTTGCGCTCATGTCGAATGTTGTCCTTGAGGGCTTCCAGGGTCTTGGGGACTTCAAAAAACCTCACAAAAAAGTCTAGAACGGTTTAATCGGGCGAACTTGTGGGTCATTGTAAGTTGGCAAAATGAGAGATAAGGCGACCCGGGACTCCGCCTTTTGACTATCGGTTGAGGCTCGCGCAGTGCGTGCCGTTGCTCCGTCCTGTTGGAACCACATGTCCTCCAGTCCTCATTCGTTCAATTGCGGCAGAAAAAAACTAGGCTAACATGGCCTGACTGCACGCATGGTCCACTGTTGTCGTTTGACCAGCGGCGTTCTCAAACAAAAATGGTTCGATGACTCCTTTAGTGTGAGCAACGTACCATGCAGTCAATTTGACGGGTAAAATGGCTTCTCGTGCATCACTCGTGGATTTTCTGTGCGCCAGAAGCGATAGTTTTGCTTGTTCACGTACCCGCTGAGGTGGAAATCAGCCTAATCACTTTTGGTCGAAATTGTCCACTTCGGCCTCGAGATTGAGGATGGCTTAAGCGTAGCTTACACGCGTTTGCCGATCGACAAGCAGCAGTTGATGCACGGGCTGGACTTTGTACAGGAACATGCGCAGTACTTTTACCAAAATTCGCCTTAGGGGCGAGGTACGGCGTCTGATCGACCTTTTTGGTAGCATCCTCGCCAACAGTGGCGATATTCTCGGCAGAACGGGCGCTCCGGGCCCGGCCATTATGGAAACGTCTCGTGTGGTCTCATACTCTTCATAGTTGGTGGCCAAACGTCGCAGTGTTTGCGCAGTCGATGTCGGACGACCGGGGAATCGGCGACGGAATCCGCGCTGCGCCAACAACACAGACGAATTGTTCCCGCGTTCTTCAGAAGTGTATCGCTCCATGGCTTGTTCACTTGTCAAAACAGATTTGACATTGGCCGCCATTTGCAAAAATAAAAGCCTTTTCCAATAGGGAAATCAACTTGGCCCACCTTGTACTTTATGGGGTCACAAATGAATATTGTAGAAACTAAAAACGGAATGACAAACTGATATATATATACAATCTTATCACTATGTAAAGGGTATAAAAAGCTGATCATTATGTAACCATGAGAGACAATGTCTGAAATTTTTTTTAATGTTGCACACAGCATACCAACATTTTCAATTACGGGTGATACATTATTAGCTACCGTCACCCCCATCACCACAGTCTCTACAACAATATCAAGCACAGCCACATCGAAGACTAGTTTCATGAAGGGAAATAAAAGCTTCTCTCTATTCGACATGGCGAATAAAAATTCCAGTTTAGACATTACAGAAAACGACTTCCGTCGTTTCGTTGAGTATATGCAAATATACAAGTTGAAACACGAGTGTTCCAATTATTGCAAAGGGGATTTCTATAAGATGTTGAGCACCTACAACAGTATACACGGCTATGTGTCCCTAATGGTAAGTCACGCCAATGCATTAAAACGAAAAAGCTAATCCTAAACTGCTTAATCTACCTTAACATTTATTTATATTTTTATTTATTTATATAATGAATATAATTTTATAAATATCAGAAGAAAAACTAAAAAAAAAATGGTTCTAAATACCAAAAAAAGGTTCAAGGTTGCACCTATCACCAAAATGACCTAAATTGTAAAAACTCAAAAATAGCGACTTGAATTTCTTGAAAGAGTTAACAAGTTTAAAAAAAATGAAAAAATTTTTTGGCTTGGCTGGGGTTTGAACCTGGGCTGCTTGTGTGGTATGCTTTTGAACGTATTTAAGATTATAAAAGTATATTCCTGTATGTATATTGACCATTGTATATTAAATTTTTTAGATTGTAATTGATGGGGAAGCCGAAACAGCCAAATAGTCAAAAACAGGGTAGTTGAGTACCATTAGAAGATATACTTTAATAGACGATCTGTTATGCCTAAAATATTGCCTTTAAAATATTTCTTTTTTTTAAGAAATAAATATTATTAGTTAATCAACAATTTAAGTAATTGAAAGAATTAAAACTTATTCGAAAACCAAGTAGAATGTATTTTCGAATCCAGTTACAGATTTTCTCAAAATACTCTTTGAACGGCAGAAGGGCTTAGCTCTAAACAGCATCTATTTAACTAACATGGTTTTAAAAAAGGTAAACGGGATTGCTTTTTCTTTGTGAGTGGGAATGAAGTTAACCATTTTTCATCAACTAGGTGGAAGTGAGCACTCGTTCAGAAATCTTAAACAAGGTGTTGAGTATGGTGTTAAACGTAAAATTTCATGTTTTCCTTGCATAAATTTACTAAATTTTACATTCAGTTTCTTTAATAAAAGTTCAGTCTTAGATAATACAACAATTAAAGAAAAAGTAAACCAAACGCTTCAGCTTGTCAAATGTGCTTTAGTTAGTTGAACCTCGCAAAGTGAAATACTAAACATGCATTTAGATTAAAGATTTTTGAATGCAACCTCAAAGAAACATTATAAATGTAAGAAGGGGCATTCGTTATAAGGTTTTCTAAATGTTACATTCAATTAAACTAGTTTTTTCTGAATAACGTCAGCTGATTATTGTTTACTTTGCTCTGCTCCAACACCTAGATATCCAAAGCTGCATATTTTGCATTTGTTTTCTTATGTTTGTTTGTATTTTTTGACATCTAGGTGTTTGTTTTCGGATTTACAATGTATTCATACCATATCATTGTTGGTGTTGTATTTGCAGTTGTTACGCTACCACCTTATATAGGTACACCTCGTGTAAATTTAAAGTTAACGTAAATATTATTTTCAAAGAAAAAACTTTAGTCTTAATCGCCAATAAACTGTTAAGGCATAATTTCTTAACATTTTCAATCCTTAAAATATTTTTATTCATTAAATAAATTAATTAATTTAAACGTTTGTCTTACCATAATTCAAAACTCGCAGAAAATATTACAAAAAAAGCTGTTTTGACTTAAAATTCCTTTAAAAATTTCTTTCCATTAAAACCAAAGTGGCCTTTTAATTGAATTCTCTCTATTAAATCATGGTTTTGCTTTTGTTTTAATATTTTAAAAATTTAATTTATTCATTTATCATCATTTATATTTGCATGCAAGTTATGACCTTCTCCCACCTACATTAGCTAAATGTATTAAATGTCTATGAAATATTTTATGATTTATTAGAATACAGTTTTTAAAATATGTTTGAAAAAGTCAGACATAGCGTTGCCTAAAATGCCAACAGCCATCACTTTTTAAAAGTTACAGGAGTGACATGTGCTAAGGGGTGAACAATTTGAATTAAATGCGGATTTTTTTAATTTATTTTTTTTTATTTTTTATTTATAAAGTCTTAAAGTTGCTTAGGGGCTGAAAACAATTGTAAAGTAAAAGGCTGAATATGGCTAAAAGAAATTCAAAAGGCCTAGAAAATCCAATCTTTTAATGATTTCCAAAAAGAGTTGAAGCAAAATTTAAAAAAAAAATTTTATTAAAAGTATTTTAATATAAAACTTCCCAAACGCTTAATTGCGCCGAAACAAGGGTACTTGCAACAGCTGTGGAAGCGTTGCCAGAAGTTTTTGAAAAAAAAATCTTTTGCAAAATCTTTGTTCCGGCCTGTATTAACGGCGAGTGTAATCGTCGAACGGACTGTGAGCTGTATAAGCTAAATTCCTACATGAACGTATGTATATATGAGCTGGACCCAAACGATCCAGGCAAAAATAAGCTAGATGACAACTACCACGAAAAATGCAGACGGGGAAGACTGAAACTCCACTGGAAGGAACCAGTTGATCAAGTCTTGCAGATCCTTGGTCTAAAAAAATGGTAACAGCACGCACAAGCCCGAAGTGCTTGAAGATTATTCATTAAGAAGGCCAATACCAACAACAGATGGTAACGCCAAAATAAGCTAGTGTGTTTTGCTCTCAATTTTGGTTGTCGTTGGGGCTCTAAAAATGAACTTGGCCATCATTGGTTTAAAGTTATTTGCTTTTATATGTTTAGCCTCTTGTTTTCGGGGTTTTTATTTCTATTTTAAATATAGTGGTACACTCAAAAAATTTTTTTATATTTCGTTTTTCTTCTTAATTTTTCTTGATTTATTCTTGCTGTAAAATTAGCATGAAATTAATATTTAAGAAAAAGAATGTTTTAATGTTTATTATACCCTTCACATAGTGATAGGGTATATATCACTTTGTCATTCCGTTTGTAATTTCTTTATTATTCATTTGCGACCCCATAAAGTATATATATTCTGGATCCTTATAGATAGGGAAGTCGATTTAGCGATGTCCGTCTGTCCGTCTGTCCGTCTGTTGAAATCAAGTTTCCGGAGTCAAATAAAAAGATACAGACCAGTTAATGGTGTCAAACTATCACAAATATCCTGGAGACAATCGCTATTTAAAATCAATAAAATCGGTTCACTATTGACCGAGATATAAGCGAAAACCCAGAGTAACCCATTTTTTTTAGGACAAAATCCGTGCATATATCCCTATATATCTCAGTAAGTAAAGTCACTCTTGCCACAAAACTTGGCACGGATACTCCTAAAGAAGGGACCTTAATAATGGAAAAATTTTTTCAGATAGAACCAGGGGAAGGGGTATTTTTTCTACAATTGCACAAATTTGGTGAAATATTTTATGCGCTATATCTCGTAAACTATAACAGCTATCGACTTAAAATGTTCAACAAAAAGTAATTGCATGCTAAGGGCTACGCCTTTAAGAAAAAATTTTTTGAGTGGGGGCAAAAAAAGGGGTAGCTCCCATACAAATCGACAATTATTATCAAATATTCGATACGCTATATCTCGGAAACTATAACAGATATCGAAATGAAATGTTTTACAAAAAGTAATTGCACGCTAAGGGCTACGCCTTAGAGAAAAAATTTTTTGGGTGGGGGCAAAAAAAGGGGTAGCTCCCATACAAATCGACAATTATTTTCAAATATTCGATACGCTATATCTCGGAAACTATAACAGATATCGAAATGAAATGTTCCACAAAAAGTAATTGCACGCTAAGGGCTACGCTTTAAAGAAAAAAATTTTCGAGTGGGGGCAAAAAAAGGGGTAGCTCCCATACAAATCGACAATTATTTTCAAGTATTCGATACGCTATATCTCGGAAACTATAACAGAAATCGAAATGAAATGTTCCAAGAAAAGTAATTGCACGCTAAGGGCTACGCCTTAGAGAAAAAATTTTTTGGGTGGGGGCAAAAAAAGGGGTAGCTCCCATACAAATCGACAATTATTATCAAATATTCGATACGCTATATCTCGGAAACTTTAACAGATATCGAAATGAAATGTTCTACAAAAAGTAATTGCACGCTAAGGGCTACGCTTTAAAAAAAAATTTTCGAGTGGGGGCAAAAAAAGGGGTAGCTCCCATACAAATCGACAATTATAATAAAATATTCTATAAGCTATATCTGGGAAACTATAACAGATATCGAAATGAAATGTTTCACAAAAAGTAATTGCACGCTAAGGGCTACGCTTTAAAGAAAAAATTTTTTGGGTGGGGGCAAAAAAAGGGGTAGCTCCCATACAAATCGACAATTATTATCAAATATTCGATACGCTATATCTCGGAAATTATAACAGATATCGAAATGAAATGTTCTACAAAAAGTAATTGCACGCTAAGGGCTACGCTTTAAAAAAAAAATTTTCGAGTGGGGGCAAAAAAGGGGTAGCTCCCATACATATTAACAATTTTTGTTTAATTTTCGATATGCTATATCTCAGAAACTATAACATAGATCGAAATCAAATGTTCTACAAAAAGTAATTGGACATTAAGGGCTACGCTCTGAAGAAAAAGATTTTCGGATGGGGGGTGAAGAAGGGGTAGCTCCCATACAAATTAACAATTTTTAAACAATTTTCGATACGCTACTTCTGGAAAACTATTACAGCTATCGACTTCGAATATTCTACAAAAAGTAATAATCAAATAATTCATACATTTTGGTGAAAAACTTGGTGAAGAGCAGGAGGACTAGAACATCTAATAAGTTTTATTAACCTTTAAATATGAATAATGTCGAAAACTTTAAAAACTCTCGACCTCAAATCTTCTTCATCTATTTCTATTATTCATACGAACGTTAAAATTTTGTTATTTTTTCTATGGGCTTTAAAACTCGCACAAGGTTTTTTATTATATTATTTGCAGTACAAAATTACTCGGCTGGGTATATTTAAAGACCAATGTGAAGGGTATATAAGATTCGGCACAGCCGAATATAGCGCTCTTACTTGTTTTTTTTTTAATTTGCAGATTTGCTTGTTTGGCACAATAGCAAATATATTGAATATAATGGTTTTGACGAAAAAGGATATGGCCAAGACACCAATTAACAAAATACTAAAATGGCTGGCCGTGGCTGATATGTTTGTTATGATTGAATATATACCATTTGCCACTTATCAATATATTTATATGGGATCAGGTAAGTATAAATTGTATTTGTATATTTATGCATTAAATTAAAAACATTTAACAAAATAGACGTGACCAGTTAAGTGCATTAATTTATAATATTAGTTTGCATAAGTGTTAGCTATTCTGCCACGCCGCACAAGTTCCTCCTTTTATCTTTACATGTACACGATCACACTTTTACAAAGTATTAGAAATTTTAATCAATCTCAGACAGCGATGCCAACTTAGTGCTTTTAGAACTTTTTTAGGTGCTTTTTAATGACTAAAAACGCCAAATTTTTAGTTTTAGTGCCAAACTGAGAAAAAGCACTAAGCTGAGGCTTTCTTTATTTTTCAGCACTATCGAAGTGCTTTTTACAAGTTTTATATTTTATCAGCAATTATCGTCTGCAGTGACCGTTTTTTTCAAGTCTTACGAATGGTTTTTTTCAACAAGAAACTCCTTATTTAACTTACAGCAAATTGGTATTTTTTTTAAGTGTATTTACTGCACGATTAACAATTCACTTGAATATTTTTTGGTAAAACTTTAAAAGCCGAATATGCTTGAACTCCTTTTCAAAGCGGCTTATGACCCGTTTGAAACCAAAATTTTTCTTAAGCACACATATGTTTTATGTAAAAATATAAATTCGCATTGTTTAACTAAAACTGAAAATTTTATTGGTCTTGCACAGAATCATCAGTAGACTTTAACTAAATTCTTAGAAAATCGCATGAATATTTTCTGCCATATATAAAATAACTTCAATAAACTTATTGAGAATTATTATAAACAAACCCAAACATTTAAGAGTTCGTTCAAAAATTCAACAAACCACTTTTCGTTATTCAACTGTTTTGATTTTCTTTTTCTATTATACATCTGGATAACCGTTGCTTACCACTAAATATATTATAAGGGCTACTGAAAACAAAAACTTTTCGCATTGGAAAATTGAGATCAAATCATGAATAATAATTAGAAATTGCTGTAGAGCTGAAATTCTTAGTTTTCGCTTATGGTATATAATGGATAGGATTCAATTTAAAACAAGGTTATTAAGATTTGTAAAATTTTGGGGAAAGTGATATTTAAATCTGTCTTAGCCCTGAGAAACACATGGACAATCATTCGGATGGACGGACAGATGGATATGTTTTATTCGACTCAGAAAGTGATTCTCATTCTACCGGTAATAGAACAAGTGGGTCTTAGACTATTCCTTTAGGGTGATATAAACATCTGCACAAATGCATAATATTCCTTCCACGTTTGTAGTGTGTGTTTAGAAAGTTAAGTTATTTTTTACGCTTTTCTGAATGCAAAATTACGCTTTTTGGTGCCTTTTTTGTGTATGATGTGCTTTTTGATTCCAAAAAGTTGGCATCACTGATCTCAGATAAGCTTTCAAACAAGGTGGATGATTACCGCTTGTTTGTTGAATTACATTGACAACAATGTGAAATAAAAATTATTTAAAACTGCACATATACAAAAACAAATGTAATGGTATACGTTGCCTACCACTGGTTTACATATTATATCTCTAAATAAGATAGTGAAGCCCTTTTCCATTAATTATTTTGGTTCCGGCCGAAAACCATAGATCTAGCGCTTCAAGTTTAATATTCAGAAGGCTAATGAAATCTAAAAAATACGACTTAAGAAGTGAAAATTTTTATTTTTATATACCATCCCTGAAAGTTATAGCCTTTTTTCAGGCAAAAATTTTGAACTGTTTGAGTTGTGAGCAAAAATGTGAGCAAAATGGTCACATCCGTCACAATGGAATTACCAGATACACTTAATATACAAAAAGCAACTAAGAAAAGTATAACCGATCATTTTCTACCATTAAATATCTTCGCCATGATTAAGTTTAGTTTAAGACCAATATATCTTCACATAAAATGCCAACGCCCTATTTAACAAAAAATTCAAAATTTATTTTTTTATTTACTCTGTCTGGTCTGTGAGGACTAAATACATCAACTGTCAAAATTCTTTTTACCGGCAGAAATAAAGATGTTGATCTTCTTTAACTTATATTGAAAAACTTTGTGCTAAATATAAATTAATTTTGTATTTTATTTTTTTGTTTTTTGTTTTGTTTCTTCTGCTGTGATTTAATTTTCAAAATGTAAGATAGGATGCTTTGCATTTTCTGTGACGATATGCAGAAAATGTATGCAGTTTAAGGTGACTATCGTAAGTGGCGTTCATATTGGACCCTTGGTAATAAGTATATCGAATATCGTGAAGTTCGAGAAAATATTTTCTTTAATATAAAAACTGTTCGATCATTTGTTTTTACTCGTAATACGGACGTGTATGGAAGTTAACATGATGTTTGGATAAATGTCTCCGATATTCACAAAACTTGATAAAGCCATTTCAATAAAAAAAAGGCTTGTATATGTATGTGTTTTTATGTCTGAGGTGGGCTTAAATTTTTTATCTATTAGTATTTTAAATATTTCCACAAACGCTTAAAACCCCTACCACGTATTCAAATTAAGTACAGAAAGGATAACGACGCAGTTGCCTTAAAGTACCCCAATTTGTTTTATAAATGTTTTTTAGAGTCAACCTGACTGAAAATTCGTGATATTTTTCGGCAGTGGCTAGTGTTGAACAAAAATAATAAATCTAATGTGTAGCCTTGCGTTAAAAAATTTATAGAAAATTATCATCAAAGAATACAATTTTACTAAAAAAAATTGAATATTCTGCAAAGTAATTTTATAAAAAAATACGAAAAGTTTTAAAATTTTTTTTTGAAATTATAAAGTTTTATGCAATTTTTTTTTGTAACTGAATTGAGTCTAAAAATTGGCTTCGTAATTTAAATGAAACTTTCGTTTAATTTACAAATACAAAATTACGAAAAATTTTCGTTTTTACTTTCGTAAAATTTTAAAATTAAAGCCTTAAAAAAATGTCATAAAATTTCGTATATTCTACGAAAAAGAAAATACGGAAATTTTTTTTATATATTATTGCATGGAATTTTTTTCAGTGTACTTAATAGGGTCGGTCATGACCGAATTTAACTTTCTTACTTGCCAAAAAGTTTATGTTTTCTTATCTTTACCATTTGATTACAGGTGAAAAAGATTTCAGTTACATCTGGGCTGTGTACATTCTATTCCATATGCATTTTAGCCAAATAATGCACACAATTTCTATTGGATTGACGGTAACTTTGGCTGTTTGGCGTTACATTTCAATTAGGTGAGATAACTTACACAAAATATTCTTAAACAATTATTAATGTTATGTTAATGTATGCATGTACATATATACATATATACATATATATGTATATATTTGACTGTTTGAAAAATTATTTTTGTTGATATTTTTATTTATTAACCTGTGGTAAACTTAAAAAAAAATAATTATAATAGAGAATTTCGAGACTACTTAAGACAAAAACATTGATATATTACACTTAAAGAACCTGACAATAAATGCCGAAGATATAGCAGAAAAAAAAACTGGTATAACGACCCCTACTTACGGCATAACGATTTAAAAAGCTTTTCAAAATGTTCTTTTAACAATGCGAAGCCAGTGTACTGCGCACGTTTTTTTTTTCTTTCATTAAAATTTGATACGGTCTAGTGTACCGGCCTATATGATAAACAAATATATATTTAAATAGATTTCTAATAATTAAAAAAATTCAAAACAACTGATAAGCAGCAATCCTTTATAAAAACCAATTTTTTATTATCTGTTTTCTTTTTCTTCCGTTTTTTTATTGCCAAACAAAAAACCAAATGCGAATGTAGTCAACGAATTCCGTTACTATTTTCATTTCCCTTTTCCAGACATCCACATGGAGTTTTTGCCAATTTTTTATTATCCCACTGCAAGGAATCTATTGTATTTTCATTCATTATTGCACCGATTGTTTGTTTTCCCACATTATTTGTGTTTAAGGTGCGCGAACGGATGGTGGCCGACAGTGATGAGCTACTTTATCATGTTGATGCCGATAAGGAAACACAACTGTATAGGTAGGTATCTAATAAGAAACTCTAATTGTTATTTGCAATGCAAACATAAATTCATGCATACATACATAAAAACATATACACAAGAACACATACATAAGTATTCGTACAGTGGTGGTCATTTAATTAGAAGCAAAGCGTTTAGAAAATAAAATTTCTATGAGTGCGTTTATTTTTAAGTTGTCTGGTCACGTAAGTAATAAGCAGAGAAGACAGAAAAAAGCAAAATAATTGTTGTTAAAGCAAAAAAAAAACTCGCCCTCTGCATTTCGTTTTAGCGTTTGAGAAAGTGAATGTCCAAAAAAATTTTAAATTTCAAACAAAATTAATAAATCTGACAATCACTTTCACAAAATTTCAAGACTAATTTAAAATCAGCTGGGTTCTTTAACACTGTCTGTAGAAGTGTACAAAGCAAAGGCAAAATAGTTAACAGGGAAGGAACAAAAACAACAAATCAAGGGAAGTTAAAACATTTTTTCAAACCGATCAAAGTAAAGTAAGGCCTATTCTTGTCTAGTATTACACGATGAAACTTTTCATGAAATTACTTCCATGAAGTGAGGAGTGTAGAAAAGAAGGCTCTTCTTCACACTCTTTGTCTAAAAATAGAAATTTCATAGAAAATTTCATCGTGTAAGTCTGGTAAAACAATTTTTATTACATATTACGTATACGTATAGAGGTACATAAATTTAAGATTTACTCCAAATCATTGATTGACTATTTAAATTCAAAATATAAATATAAAATTATTACACCCTTCACATAAGTGATAAGGAATATACCAGTTTGTCATTCCATTTGTAATTTCTTTAATATTCATCTGCTACCTTATTAATTAAATATTTTCTTGGTTTTATATGTAGGGAAGTCGATTAAGCGATGTCCGTATGTCTGTCTATCCATGTTATAATTAAAATCAACTTTTTGAAGCCCCCCTAATTTCAATTGGTATCAAAATATTAGAAATATCTGCAAAAAAATTTCTGTTGAAATCCAGCAAAATCGTTCGATAACTAACCGCGTTTGTAGCCTAATCCAAGACCGCCTCTGTTTATTTCTCAAAAATTTTTACATAAAAACCTTAACAACTGCCCCGGAGTTGCCCCTACACGCGTGCAAGGAAAGATAGACTCCCATCAAGTTTTCCCCTAAATATTTTTGTGGAATAACTTACCTCTTATTTTCACCCCCTAACAGCGTTGCCATATAAAATTTAAAAATAAATAGTGTTAAGCCCTACAAGTTCCCTGGAGTCGTCTTAGAGGAATGAAATGTATCACAGACCCCCATTAGTTTTCCCTCCCAAACATATTCCTAGAGCCTACATGCCCTCTATCACCATCACTTAAGGGGCTTGCATTACAAAATTAACAAAAAATGTTGTAAAAACGCCCATAACTTTCCCAGTGTCGGCCTTAGAGAATTAGTGTGTACACCCGACCAACATTAGTTTCTCTTCCCAAACATATTCCTAGAACATGCTCACGCCTATCTCCATAGCCTAAGGGTGATCCCATACAAAGTTTGGAGAATTGTAAAAAATTCCCCCCCCCCCCCCCCTTCAGCTTCCAGGGTGCCCGTGGTTAGGTCAAATTTGGACTAACCCTAACTCTATCACCACCCGCTAAGGGGGTTGCCATACAAAATTTGAAAAAGTAGGGTAAACATCCTACACCTTGTGAAGGGTATGTAAGATTTGGCACACCCGAATATAGCGCTCTTACTTGTTTTTAATTATTATTTAAGTGCAAAATTTCAATATTGAATTTGGTATTAAAATAAAAATTTAAAGGTATTTTCCTAATAAAAATCAGTCTTAAACTGATAAAGAAAAATTTGATATTATGAGAATTAAATTGTGCCAGCCTACATCAAACAAGTTAAGTATACTATAAACACAACTCTTGATTTTTTATTTAACACACACATACATAAATATATAAAAACTAATATAAAATATTGTTATTTTTCTTAACAGAATAAATTTTTGGATTCATTCAGTTATTATAAAACTATTGCCCTGTTTAATATTGACTGTTATTAGTGTGGTGCTGGTGATAGTATTATGTGAAGCCTCAAAACGAAAACAAAAACTTAAAACATATAACAAACCATCCAAGAGTTTACAAAAGCCATACGAGGAAAAGTCCAGGTAAATTAAACGCATTTCAAGTTTTATTATATTTAAAAAAATATTTGAAGAAAAAAGAAAATTGTTATACAAAGAACAGTAAACCTTAGTAAATGTAAACTAAAAAGAATTAATTTTACCCCCTAAAACTATGATATAAAGCACTATGCAAAACTTGCTGGCTTGCGTACTTTACACGGTTTTTAAAATGACGCCAGAAAAATAATTAATTTAACAAGATTTTTTTTTAATTGGAAACTAATCAAAAATTTATTTGCATGCCCAGTTCCGTGACCTGTAGCGCCATTTTGCTTACAATAAAAGTTATTAGTGCCATCCACGATTGCCAGATGAATTCTTAATTCTTTCATATTTGAAGCCACATTTTTAATAAATATCATAAAAACAATAACACATTTTTTTATTGTACAATCGCCCCTGTTCCCAATTTCACTTTAGAACAGGGACCATAACACATGTAGTATCAAGGCGAACTCAAAAAATTTGTCGCGCTCTGCAATAAAATTAATTAAAAAAACAATAAATCAATTTTAAGGCGAGTTCAAAATCAGCTGAGTTCTCAACAATACCTGCATTGGTGTACCCTGCTTAAGAATAAGATATTCTGAATTGAAATAATAAGACTTTCTTCCGTGTTCTGACATTAAACAAAAAAAATTTCTCCGTTTTACACACAATTTTGTTGTTAAAAGTAATTAAAAGCAGTAGGTTGTACGTTTTTCTGACATTAACATACATCAACGTCAAATCGTCCGACATCTCTCTTTCTCTGGCAACATTACTTTAAAACATATGTTTTTAAAGAAATCGTCATATTAAAAAAACTTAAGTAGTTCTTTTTAGGAACACCAGAATATATAATCTAAATAACTTAAAATATTTTAAATAAAAAATTCTTGCTTGGGAACAGGGGTGAATATCTTAAAAATTTTTGAAATTATATATGTTCAGTGTTCCCCTCCGCATATGTTTTTCAAATATAACATTTCTTTCAAGGCACATTCAACAAGGTAAACTTAAGGCGAATTCAAAAAATTCGCCTTCTGCATTTCCTTTTTGTGTTTGAACGGTAGAATGTCAGAAAAATTAAAAATTCCATATAAAATTAATTTTTACATATTTCGTATAAATGTCAAATTGATATTAATCAGCTGGGTTCTTAATCTTACTTGGTTGAATGTGCCTTGATTTCTTTATCGATATTTTTAAATTTTTACTGAATTTAAATAAATATAAATATTTCCAATTATATTTTTGTTTAAATTTCTTTATTTTTTTAAGGCCACCAAAATGTGACAGGCGAACTGATCGTACTACCATGCTCTTGGTTGCTGTTCTTATACTCTTTCTCATTACGGAATTTCCTCAAGGTATTTTGGGCTTAATGTCTGGCATTAGAGAAAAGTGTTTCTTCAATGCCTGCTATCCACCCTTTGGTGAACTTATGGATTTACTGGCTCTTATAAATGCAGCAATTGATTTTGTCTTGTACGGTTTAATGTCAAAACAATTTCGCACCACTTTTAGGTCTTTATTTATAAAACGACGCTTTGACAGCGTAGAAATGACACGAACCACACGTCTGACAACAACATGTGTATGATTTCATTTTAACCAGTTGCCTCCTGTTAACGTAAATGTAAGTTATAAAACTACTGCAACTAAAAACACGAACCAAGTAATAGAACCAGTAAGGAAGGAAAGTACTGAAAACAGATGTGATGTCAAGACGGCAGCTATAGAAGAAGAGGCAACAACGTTGCACTAAATTCAAAGCAAGAGTGTGATACAAGCTACATATATATGTATGTATTTATGTGTGTTATTGCTTGCAGGCATAACTATGTAGACTTACATATCGCTTGATCAATATAACACGGTTGTATGTAAATTTTTTTAGGGTTCCAAGTTTGTATGTGAAAATGATCATATTTTAGTGTAGGTCCTGAGGTTTTAGAATTGCCCTAGAAACCCCCGGAAACAACAGCGTACATAAGTTGAGTATCAAAGTTGAATGAACCACTGAACGTTTGTGCGTATTATATTCACTTGTCTTTGGTGGCGGAATTATAATGTGAAACAAGAATTACCTTACGAGTCGACAAAATAATGTCCGTCCGTTCATCCGGCTGGCTGTATGCAGATGTAAACTTTGTAATTCAACTAAAAACAATTTTGAAAAACTAAATTAAGAATTTTTCACTTAAATCTATTCGTAACGTTGTCGAAAATTCTATAAATGTTCTATTATGATAAATTTTTCTTAATCAAATACAGAAGTTTTTATTCAAAATAAGCTTTCGTGGACTAAATTCCATATTTTAAAATTTAATCATCCTTAAAAAAGTTTTGTCTGTGGGTTTCTATTATTGCAGTAATTTTATTTTCAACAGTAAAAATTGTTATGCACATTTGTTTGGAAATATTCTATATACAAGGTGGGCCAAAAGAAATAACCCTATTGGAAAATGCTCGCTATGGGGCCATGTTAGCCGAGCTTTTCTTCGCAATCGAACGAATTACAACTGGAGGGCTTGTGGTTTCAACAGGACGGAGCAACGGCACACACTGCGCGAGCCACAACCGATATTCTGTAGGCGGCGTTCCCGGGTCGCTTTATCTCTCGTTTTGGCGATTTACAATCGCTCGCAATATCGCCCGATTTAACCGTCCCAGACTTTTGTTAGGATTTTTTTAATTTTGTGTGTACGTGAACTATTCCGAGACCCTGGAAGCCCTCAAAGACAACATTCGACAAGAGTGCAAGAAGCTGTCGCCCGAAGTTCTCGCCGAAACGATTAAATTTTTCTCAACTTCACCGAAAAAAATTTAAGGGTTTAAGTTAACATAATCAAAAAACAGATTCGAAGTTTTTTATTTAGAAAAAAAAATGAGAGTCAAACAACATCGGATGACTTTCTTTTGGCCCACCCTGTGTCTTCAAACAATCCATGCTAAATTTAAACAAATTTTAATTAAATTGATATACATTGGTATTTATATTTTTAAACTGCAAGTAAGCAAAACATATGATTTTTAAAATATTTTAAATTTTTTAAGTTTCTAATTTTAGCTACCATGAACTATTTGTTTAGAATATCAAAGTTCTATTTAACACTAAAAACTTTTTTCTGTTGAAGTTTTCAGTATCAGAGGTGTATGTTAAAAATCATGTGATTAAATTTTATTGAATTAAAAATAAATTTGGCTTGATTTTATATTTTATATAGTTTGTTCACTCCTAGCTTACAGTTTAACTAAACTTTGTTGCTAAATTTTATTTTTAAATAGGAGAAAAAAAATTAATGCAACCTTGTAGTATTGAGCAAGCGATATGTATCAAGTAAGCATATATTTTATTTAATTTTTGTTTTTAATAAGGCATATTGTTAGAATTTTTAAATACAACCTGTTAAGTGTAATATTAAATATGAAAATACAGAAACTATAGACTTTAAATAAGGTACTTGGTACCACCTTTTGGTTATACAGGGTGGCTTTAATGAAGTAATGTGTTTAAAACGTTTTTATTCATTCTATTAATTTAATTTATTGTTTTTTAATATTTTGCAGTGCGTTCAAAAAAAATATTTCAGCAAACTGAGTGTTATATTAAATACGGTAGGCATCAATACAAATACAATAATTACATTATAATTAAAAAACAGAAACCACAAATTTTATTGGCTTAATTCATAAAAAACTATTTAAAGTTTGTTAAGGGATTATTCGAAAATTATTCTGTAGAAATTTGTAAAATAAGCCCTTATGAATTGGGCCGTATACATACAATAAATTTTATTGTTACCAAAAAATTGTCAATTGATTTCAAGTAAAACTTACAACTATTAATCCTGCTAATTATTATTAAAAATTTATTAATACTGATATTGCTTAGTAAAAATACTTTTAATATTGTGTTCACACATAGATCTTAATTGTGTAATAAGCACATTTACGCAATTAAGTCCTTAATTGAGCTCAATTTACCATACAAGATTTCAACTAATAAATTGAGCAATTAGTAGAAAATTGCTTCACTACACACAAAAAACTACAAAAAAAATTTTTCAAACAAATTCTTGTTCAAAATAATTTATTTTTTTAGTCAATTTATTTAATAGTCTCTAATAATATTTTTATTCGATTTTTAAATCAAACAAAATTTTCGCCTAGGCAAATAAAATATTTAACCAGCTCAGCAAAATTTTTTAACAGAAACTAAAATTCTTGCAAAATTGTTTGTCTAAATTTACAACTTTCGTTGTAGGTCCTCAGCCAGACAAAATATTTACTGATTCTCTGAAATTTGTAACTGATTCTACAACTCAGTTTTTTCTGTGTACATGAGTTAAGCTCGAAGTGCAACCCTGCCGATTTAATCAGAACTGTGTTAAGTTAGTATAAAAGCTTGAAAGCTTTAAATATGTATGCCATGGTGGAATAATAAGGTGACCTTGTCCTTACAGCAACAATTTCCTGTAAAAATTTAGCATATATTTTGTTGTAGCTAAATTCTAGCTAGGTTGGCAATAATGATGCTAATATAACATAAAAAATTTGCCAATCTAAGCTAGAAAACATATGGCGTAAATAAAAGTTAGCTAATCAGTTGCTCCTACCTTGTTCAACGTATATACCTTACCCCTAGTCTTCATTAGCAATAAATATGTTAACATATATTGCAGCAAATGTCAAAATTATGTTATCTCTAATGTGGACTGCTCTATTGCGTACATATTTATTGCCAACATTTTATTGAGCAATAATTGTCAACCATTTTTCGAAAGCAATTATTGCGGACATAAAACGTCAAACTCAATTGTCATTTTTAAGTGACATTTAAAAAAGGACGCCAAGTGATACAAAGCGATAAAAAATTAATAATTTCTGCCAATTTTCCTTAAAAAAATGATGGTTTTCTGATTTGTTTTGTTTTTTATAATGAACTAAGATAAATACGTGTTCCCATACCCTTAACACAGGCGAGGCAATAAGCAATAGTTTCCCGTTATTCTTCCGACGTTATTGCCTTATTGCTAATTTGGACGGGGCGTTATAAATGAAAAAAATATTTTTTTAGCTGTCATATGCTAATTGCGTGAGCCTAATTATTTATGTGTGAACAGAAAACTTAACTGCTCAATTTACTTTAAATTGTCTCAATTTATGATGCATGTTTGAACATGGTATAAAAACTTTAACAATTGTTAAATAATTTTTTTCCTTTAAATATTTTGTATCTGTAACCGTTCAAAAAAAAATTAAAATTATGCAAAAAGTAAGCTATTTATATTTAATTTTCATACATAAAGAAGTAAGACCATTGAGCCATTCCAGTTACCCTTCCCAAATGTGTAAAAGTAAATATCTTCTACTAGTAATGTTGAAAAAAAACTTATTTGTTGCCTTTTTTAAATTTTTTGTACTTAATAATTAATGTTATTTTTAAGTATAAACATGTATGTATGTGAGATAAGTTTTATTTAAATTAAAGTGTTAATTTATTTATATATATGTACCGCAAGTTTCGAAACCCTAACGAATTTCAGTCAAAATGCAAAAGTTTTTTGAGGACCTTATAAAAGTTAAATTAAATTTAATTAATGTAAATCTATTAATGTAAATAAATTTTTTTAATGTTACAAACAAAACTTGAAACAGAATGCCGGAAAAGCACCGTCTTTGTGATTTAGAAAATGTTTTTTCTTTTCCTGTAAAATTTTGAAAAATGTATTGTAGTTTTGAATTTCAGCTGACGATATAAACATGGGTATCAAGATGTCGTTCTGTGGTACTTACACCTTTGATGATAAAATCTAGTCCGTTTTGTGATATTCAACTATGAAACACTCTTACTGGGAGCGATCTCTGGATCAGTACTAAAAGGTGTACATTTTTACATGCAACCCTGACGTATTACTAACTCAAATTCTAAGAAATGTTACATACCTACAACCTAACCTTATTATACTGAACAAGCGATATTTTAATAAATATGTATATTGTAATTTTGGCCGAATAACTAGTTATTTTTGTTTTAGTTGTCCCAAAATTCACGACCCCCAACATAAAAATGTGCTTACAAAGATCAATCGAATAACCAGCTACCAATGATTAACTGTAAGAAAAAAAATAAAAATTTAAGGTTTTCAAAACGAAAACAGTCTATAAAGCCTGTTTCATAATCTTATTTTTGCATATATACCCACAAATGTAATTATTAACGCCCTTACTAAAAGGTAGTTTTTCTGTTGTAACGACCTCATTACCTTGTAAGCTATGAAGTAATGATGCCTCATTACTTAAATTCAAAAAAAAATTCGCTGGGAAGTGGCTATTTTAGCTCAATTTTAAAGGGAATTATTACTAGGGATGGTAAGATTTTCAACTTTAAAAAATATCCTTAAAAGTACTGTTCCCGGTGTGATTGTATAAGTTTAACATTTTTAGAAACTTATTAAAATTCAGAAAATAAGTTTCCCCGTTTAAGCCGCTTTATGTGGAACACGAATGAATAAAAAAATATTTATGCTTTGCGTAATGAGGGCCTTATAATTTTTATTAACTATTTTTCTTAAATTATTTTGAAAAGAAACTTTTTTTAATACATTTTTAATTCTTATATGTAACTTTTAATTAAAACACGTAATATTTTGGGTGAAGTTATGTAGCTTCCTCTGGCAACCCTGATGCAATTCTTAAGAAGCAAAGTATTAATTTTTAAGGACAAATAAAAGAACACACAAGAATTGGAAAATGAAGAAACAATTCTTGAAAATGTTATGTACATATTAGACGCCTGCGTGACTACACTCAAAAGCCGTTTAAATACATTCGTTTGTTTTTTAACCACAGTGTTTTTCATTCAATGTTAAACAAACTAAATGAATGAACCCACAAGAGAAAGCAAATAAAAAACAACTCCAACCGAAAACAAAATATTACCCAAACATTCATATAAATAAATACTGAATAGAATGTGTAAATATTGTTGTATAATGGGTGTAAAAAATTATTATTGAGCGCATTCATTTGTGTTTGCAAATTTGTCGTTATTGTTGTTGTTAAAACATTCATTAATTCGAAAAAACACCTGAATGTTTTTATAAAAAGTCTAACTGTAATGAGACTTTGCTATGTTTTTGTATTTTTAAGTGAGTTTTATACACACTCACAACGAAAACTGTAAAATTAATGTGTTCTTCTTGTATCATTGAGTGTAACACACAATACATTCTTTCTTGTGTTGTTACTGGTTTGACTTTATTTATCTACCACAGAATGAAAAATGTTTGAATGAATATTGTTTTTGTTGTGTATAGGCAATCAAATGAATATAGTCATGCAGATGTCTAGTATATAAGTATATATAATTATTTTTTGAATAACATGTATAAATATATTTTTTATAAATTAATACAATATAAGACTTAAGATACAATAAAAAATAAAACAAATTTAAAAAACAAATAAAAAGAAACAAACAAACATACACAATAGCAACTGCTTTCTAAATATGTACCATGACACATAGAACCAGGTAGTCTCGTCGGCCCAGTTGATTAGTGCCAAAATGTCAAAATTATGTTCTCCCTGTGAAAATAAAACAACAAAAATTATTACTTATCGTTTTTTTTCTATGAGCTGTTGTTTGACACGTTGGCACTATTTTGTAGTTGTTGCAGGGACGAGATTACCTGATTAGTTGTATCACGATATAAACTATGAGCCCTATTAAGAATTTTACTGCAATTTAGGCAAAAGTTATCCAATTTATAAAAAAATTGGATATTAAAAATTTATTAAGCTTAAATCCATATAAAAACGAATTCCAAATAGTTAAAAATATATTAAATGTACAAAAATTTGACATATGAAAAAAATTTTTAATAAATTTTGTTGTATTGCGCAAAAAAATAAACAAAAAGAATTATTAAATTGTCTGTTTTTAATAAATTTTTAATAAAGCAAGTTGAACAAAATATACATATGATTGTCACAGAAGTAAGTATGAGTTATTTAATAAACTATTGACTTAAATGTTACAAATTCGTGGTACAGTGTTAAGTGACATTTCTTTGGCTGTCATTAAATCTTTTAAATTAAAATGTAGAGGCCGACCGAACGTTAGGATTCGGAGTTCTTTAGCTTAAACCATATACATAGCTAATTTACTCAAAATAAATATTTGATCTAACTTTGCTATAACTGTTAGTGTTTATGAGTACACAGAAAATATACAAAGTTGATTTAAATTTAGAAATTTGTAGTCCTAATTAAATTTTTATTGATTATCAGCCTGCAAACAAATTGATAGTATTAAAGAAAATATTTAATCAAAACACAAAAAAATTATTAACCAACTTTTTAATTGATTTAAATAAAAGTTTTAGTTGAACTGTGATACATTTGTTAAGAAATATATTTATTTATTTATAAATTTTTAATTTTAATTACAAACATATACATATGTTAATATTTCACTTGTGTAATTTTCAAATAAAGCTAGTTTTATTAACATTACAAGTCTCAACAGCGACTTGAACCTAGGACCTAATGGTTATTTAATTTGTAAATAAAGCTAGTTATGGTTACAAGCATAGCTGCCCGATAGTTTTGGTTCAATATGCTCAAATTATAGGAAACAAATCTTAAAAATCGTCAAAACAGCCTTTCAAAATCGTTGAGCACGTCTTTATTTTTGAAACAGAAAACTTACAACAATTGAACGATTGTATCAACTTCCCTATCTTTAAGGATCCAGAATATATATACTTTATGGGGTCGCAAATGGTGTTAAAAATATTATGTATAAACGAAATGATAAAGTAATATATACCCTTACACACACACACACTATGGACTCTAAAAAAAACAAAAAACAAATCAAACAAAAACAATATATACATGCATGTGATACCATGTACATCTATTGCTTTTGCAAGAGTGTTAACAGCGATCGTAAGCTATAACTGTCAAACTCCTGTCATAAAAACAGTCATTCTTTTTTGCGTTTGAATTGTCAAACGCGTGCCGAAAACAACAACACTAACTGGGGCACAGTTTTTTTCTTATATCTAGGTCCCTGAGGAACCGATCTTACTAATTTTAAATGGCAGTCACCTCAGGAATATTTCTGATAGTTTGACACCAATACCTGGTCCGTAGTACTGAAATTGACTTCGGAAACTTGGATTCAACAAAAACACAGACGAACATTGCTAAATGGGTTCCCTATATATAAAGAATTCGGAATTTTTATACTTTATGTGGTCGCAAATAGATAATAAAGAAGCTACAAACGAAATGACAAACTGATATATACCCTTATCACTATGTGCAGGGTATAAAAAGGATTGGAAATTTTTGTTAAACGAGAAGGTTTTGTTTTCGGTAGCCCTTATATACATTAAGTGATAACCAAATGTTATCCGAATATACATATAAGGGAAAAAGAAAATTCAAACAGGGGGCAATTTTAGGCATTCGATTCGAATTGAATTTCCACTCGATCGATCGAGTTGTCAATGCTTTTAATATAGGAATTCTAATAAGATATTTAAAATTTCGATTCGAATCGAATGCCGCAATTTTCCCCCAGCTTAAAGGTTTATTTATACGTGACTTAACCATACCACAGTAAACAGCTGTTCGAACCAAACTTATGGGCAATACTGAAACCAATTGAGTTTTGGTTTTTATGGCAACGTTTATGGTTATGGCGTTATGGTAAGTCACATATAATTGAACCTTAAAGCGAAAAAATCTTCAAAAGAACAATTGAACGTTTGATTTGTTTATAGTAATTCTCAATAAGTTTATTTAAGTTATTATATGAAGGCAGAAATTTAAACCCTGTCAGTAAAGGCCATATCAGATAAAACTTTTGCTTCGCGTTGCGTTAGAAATTCGCTATGACATTTAAGATGGAATAGCCATGCTAATATGAAACATGTCACATAAAATACTTTCAATGCAGCGCAAAGTGTAAAGTTAGGCAACTCTAATATTTTTGCGCGCTGTCACAATTAACTTGTATAAATTTTTTGATACTTTTTTTGGAGGCACAAGCAAAGCTTGTTTTCATTGTGACATACACCTTTTCTTTCGCGATTTTTTCTCAAAGTAAGAAATGTCACACAAAGCGACAAAGCTTTATTGGACACCTCCTTAAGTTATGGAAACTTGACTCCAACTTAATTGCCAAATCTGCTTTCCTACCTATAAAATAAAATTTTATTTAACAGAAAGAATGTGATTACCAAGCCTTTTAAGGATAACAAAATTAATTACTTTAGATGAAGTTGTTTTTAGTTAAAATGTAATAAATACGCAAGTAATAGTAAAATTCTTCCGTTCGGTGTTATTAGTCCATCTTTCTAAACAGTCTGCCACCTGTCCTAGCTTTTATTATTCTATTGCTGTTTAATTTTAATGTTCGTACACTGAATGAATTAAGAATTAGCATTTCTTTTATTATTATTTTTCTTTTCCCCTATTTTTTTGTTGATACACTTTTTAACCATGACAACGAACCATTTAACTGAAGTATTCTTTATTATAATCCTGCTGTGCAACAAAAACAAACTTTAAGAAATTCACTTTAGTAATTTATAATAAAAGTTCTTATTTTATATATTTTAAAAACAAAAGAAAAAAACTTAAAGTAAAATACTAAAACTTGAGAAAAGGGAAATATTAGTCCCTAAATGGCAACAGAAGAGCGTTCAACAAATGATTGCATTTTAAAGTTACCAACTTTAGAAGTGGTTAAAACAAGTAATAATGTTTTTCATTTCATTTGTCAAAAGGAAAATTTGAAACATTTTTCTTATGTTTTTTTTCGAAAATTACACCACCAGTTCCTATGATGTCGGCCGGCACAAATATTGATTGGTTGCTTCACATTTTTTTTGTTCGCAAAGATTTTGAACGCTGCAAGCGCTTAATTGACCGTGAATTGTACAGGCACTTGAATCCAGAGTACCTCTACTATTTAAGGGTATGTTAAAATGTTATGCTTTTGCTTACCAGACAAATCTAATTTTTATAGTTCATTTACCTTCTAATAACGTTTATGTTTAACATTTGTTAAAGGGTTTAATAGACCGTGAAGAAGGCAACCACATTAAAGCATTGCGTAATCTGCAAAAATCTCTGGAACTTAATTCACAAAATATAGAAATTTACAAAGAAATTGGAAAGACATTGTAAGTACTTTTGAAAGCTGCTTAAAGTAAGTGGCTTTTTTGTTAAACAAAACAAGAAAATATTTTGTTATAAGAATGCAAATAAACGCCTTTGCTAAATCCCAAGCAATCTTTAAACAGTTCTACACGTGTAAAGCGTATACGCAACAGCGACGACTATTATTTTGTTTGTAGTTATGTGTATATGTTTGTAGGAGTATGAAACGAAAGAATCGTAAGTATGTATATCTAAGTAGTCCCACTATTTTTTATTTTACAAAGTAATGTAGGGTCGTTACGAATACCATTATTTTGAGCCACTGAATAATGACCTTTTGGTAAGGGCCTTAGTAATTACATTTGTAAGTACATGTACATCCAATCCTGTTTTTATACGGTACAGACGTTTCAGAACAGTCGTGTTAAAAAAATTGTGCAAAAAACAGTGCATATTCATAAGGTTATATTTAATTAATTCAACCTTAAAGATTAATATTTCTATGGAACAGTCTTAGTTTTATTTAATTTTATAATTTGTAAGATTCATTTATATGTGACTTAACCATTACCCAGTAAACAGCTGTTCGAACCAAACTTATGGGCAACACTGTATTTGATTATATGTGACTTACTATTACGCCATAACCATAACCTTAGAAACCAATGGAGTTTTGGTTGTTAAGGCAACGGTTATGGTTATAGCGTTATGGCAAGTCACATATAATTTAACCTTTAAGAAGGAGTTGTTTTTGTTCACCGTGTTATTTTAAAGCCCCGTTAAAAAGGTCGTGTAAAAACAGTACTGGGTGTATATGCAAATAAAGGACTATGAAAATTTGAAATAGGGAAAATTTTAATTGAAATTGAGAAAACTTTAGTTCAAGTTAAGAATATTCCTTTATAGTTGAGAAATTTTATTTAAAATTAAAAATGAAAATAAAAAAATTCCATATTATATTCAGTAATTTTTATTTTATCTATAATACGTAAAATATTATATAATATAAAATAACCAGTGCCTCGTTTCTGTATGGTATGTGAGAAGTTCTTTAGTCGAGAAATTTATAGTTGCCCTGTCAAGGACAGAATGAATCAAAGCAAAACTATTGTAAATTTTTAATGTTTACTTGCAATATGTTAAAATTATATGACTCGCCATGTTAATAAGTGGAACACTTCTATAATCCTAAAAAATTTCTCGATGCGAAAACTTCTCGCAATTTACAGAAACGAGGCACAGTTAATAGTATGTTCACTCATAAGCTCCAATTACCTGCTTCGCTCTCGCCATCATCAACACAATTTTTTCTGTTTTCATTTTAAATTTGTATTTGGGTTCGGCAAATATTTATTGTATTTCTGTTGCCGAGAAAACATGTTCACATATGCACACACACACAAACACACTCATAGAGTCTTGTTTACAGCATTTTTTTCTTGTTTTTTAATGAGATCCTATATTTTTATTTATATAGACCCACACAACAAACGTGGTAGGGGTATAATACGTTTTGCAGATGTTTGCAACGCCCAAAAATAATGTTCTGATTAAGCATGTCCGTCCGTCCGGCTAGGGGTCCATGTGATCTTGTAATCAGAGTGCGGGTCGCAATTTTTAAGATTTCCTTTGACCCTGGCACGAAGTCTTTTGTTTGTGGTGATGATCGGTCCATCTTATGACATAGTCCCCACCCAAAAATATGTGCAACATTTTTTTTAGGTAAAGTAATATTCCAGTCAGTTACAAACAAAAATGTTTATCACGGGAGGACATTTAAATTGGAGCTATATCAAAATATGGGCTGATCATATTTATTTTATAAAGTTAGACATACTTATGTATGTGCCAACTTTTGTGTAGGTAAAGTAATATTCGAGTCAGTTACAGCTAAAAATGCTTATTCCAGAAAGACATTTGTATGGGGGCTATATAAAAATATGGACCGATTTTTTTGTTCAGTATATACTAGTTAGTGCAAAGTTTTGTGAAGATAGAGTAGTATTCGAGTCAGTTATAACCCAAAATGTTTATTCCGGGAGAACATTTGCATTGGGGCTATATTAAAATATAGGCCGATTATATTTTTGTTTGGTATACTAGTTTTTAGCATATAGCTAGACACTGCACAGTGGGTTCGATGACACCGAAAGTGGCAATTAATTCATGGGAGCCGTAATTTAAATTTTTTTGAAATTTTTTTTTCATATCGTTAAATATGCATAAAAAGGCATATTCTGAAAAAAAGATACACGGAAAAAAATTTTTTTACGATTTTATAGACATTTTTATTTTTCGGAAAATTATAGTTTGTTTCAGAATTTTCGCGTTAATTTTAAAATGGAAAGTGATTTCTTAAAAAAATGAGAAACAAACAAAAGATTATCTTGCCTTCTTTCTAAAAAAATAAATATATATTTTGCATAAATATGAATATAAGTTTAATTTAAAGTCTGAATTTGGGTTTTGAAGGATTTCGAGAATTCTACAACTTTTTTAAAAAAGTAACGAAATAAATTTTTATAATTTTTTTTGTTTATCAATAATTGTCATACACTTAAAAAGAAACCATATTATGTTCATCCTCACCTTCATCATCATAATCTTCGCTATCATTACTCTCACTTTCATGTATTTCTTGAAAAATAGCAAAAGCTGCAGTTGGGAATTTGATGATTGTTGCTTTTCTTTCCGCTCATTTTGTTTATTAATACTAGATATGAATGGATCTAAACTGAGAAAGAATCTATTTAGAATAAATTCATTCGACTTTTCTCGGCTGCATTTGCGAGCAAAGTATTCCCTATAATTTTTAAAATCCTTATTTCTGGCTTCCTGAGCTTCTTCGGAAAGTTCTCCAATCGGTAAAAGGGCATATTTTATGATTTCGAGACCATGAATTAAAAATTTATGTATTGTAGGAGTCATAAAAAACCATTTTAACACTCTCGTGAATAAAGATGACTGAAACTTGTTCACGCACCTATCTCCGACAACAATAACAACAATAGTAAGCATTGAACGAACGTTAGTTTTGTTAAATACATGACTTTGAAAAAACACGACTTCAAACAGAAAAATGTTAATAGCAAAAAATGGAGTAACAAAACCGCAAATTTTCTTTTTTGTTATATCAAGCTAAGATTTCATACTTTTAGAAAATATAAGATTCAAAACCCAACCTTAACTAACTTAGAAGTTCCATTCTTAAAATAACACTTGGTTAACGTTAAATTTGGAAATTACAGACTCATTTAATGCAAAATTTTACTTTTTTCGCTTTTTAAAAAAATTGCAAAAAATTTTGTACTTTGACACGTCACTACGGAGTCAACTGACAAGATAGATGCTTGAAAATTTACATAGTAATGTATAATTTTATCTTGTTTTATCCAAAACGAAATATGTATTAATACAAAAACTTAATTTTAAAAATTCAATTAAGCGTCACTTTCGAACCATTTCAACCCAACGTGCACTGTGTCAAAAAATTAACCGATCATCACCACAAACAATAGGCTTTGTTTTAGTACCAAAAAACTTACGTGTGCCTAATTTTATTAAAATACCTTTAAAACTGCGATCTGCACTTTAATTACAAAGTTTCATGGATATCCAGACAGACGAACGATTATGCTTTAACCGACTCAGGAAGTGATTCTGAATCGATCGGTATATCAGAAGGTGGACTCAGACCGTTACTTTTGGGCGTTAAAAGCATCTGCACAAACGCATAATACCCCTACCACACATGTGGTGTGGGTAAGAAAATAACAGGCATTATTTGATGGGTTTTCAGATTTTTTATACCCAAAAATATTGATGCATTTCTGTGTATTTAGAACA
Organism: Melanophora roralis; assembly: GCA_963583895.1. Taxonomy (NCBI): domain Eukaryota; kingdom Metazoa; phylum Arthropoda; class Insecta; order Diptera; family Rhinophoridae; genus Melanophora; species Melanophora roralis. The sequence goes on along the minus strand of OY757191.1, from coordinate 68,247,559 downwards.
CCGTGTTGCCGTACGAACAGAAAAATGAATACTGATGCAACAATTGAAAAACAACAAACCGACACAAACAGTTGTTGTTTTAAAAACTTACTGCTGATAAAGTTTGTAAACAAATTGTATTTGTACATATGGGATATATTCCAAAACGCAGTATGCTTTGCAATACAAATTTTCAACTTCTTCCCTTATACACTCTCTACAATTTTGACAGCTTTTTTGCTTCCAGGACATTAATATAACTGTAAACACTTATTTGGAAGTAGAAGATATTATCAAAAGCCTCATCTTTGCTTTCAGGAAAAACTTGAAATTTTGTGATGCAAAGCAAACTGCAAACTGGAACACAGACATATACTTTCAAAAATGTATATATAAACAAGTAAGAGCGCTATATACCCTTCAAATTGATCTTTTAATATACCCAGACATCTTTTCTAGCCGAGTTATTCTGTACTGCAAATATTATAATAGCAATACCTTGTGCCGGGCTTAAAGTCCATAGCAATCCTAGTTTGCGAAATAGAAACATTTAAAAATTTTAACGTTCGTATGTTTAATAAAAATACCATGTAGAAGGTTTAAGGTTGAGGGTTTGTAAAAGTTTTTGACATTATTCGTAATAAAAGTTTAATTAAAGTTGGTAACTTGTATAGGTAGTTCTAGTCCCCCTGTTCCTCTCCAACTATATTTTTCCAAAATGTATAAATTATTTGAACATTAATTTTTCTAGAACATTCGAAGTCGATAGCAGTTATAGTTTTCCAGATATAGCGCATCAAAAATCTTATAAAATTTGTTCAGTTATAAGGGGGATCCCCTCCCTCTGTTTCTATTCAAATAATTTTTTTCCACATTGTAAGCCTTATTGTCCAATTACTTCTTCCCTGCCCCTACCCAAAAAGTTTTGTTTCCCAAAGTGTTGGTCTTATTGTCCAAAACCGTTTTGTATAACATTTAAAGTCGATAGCTTTTATTATTATTATATTTGACTCCGCAATGTCTATATCGAATTCCCTATCTATAAGGATCCAGAATATATATTTTTTATGTGGGTTCAAATGGATAATAAAGAAATTACAAACGGAATTACAAACTGATATATACCCTCATCACTATGTGAATGTGTAAAAATCGCCATTTCTAGAAATCTTTTGTTGCAAAAAATATCAAGTCATTTAAAAAAAAAATCATTAGAAATATAATAAAATATTTATTCTGGCAACACTGCAAGTGGGCATGGTTTATTTGACTCAGTAGTTTATTCTGAATTGATTGGTGTAATTTAACATCTGCGCAGGCGTATAGTACCCAAACCAACTAAATGTTGCAGGGTATTAATATTGTATACTTTTGGGTCGTATTTCAAATTTATTATAAATAATTTTAGGTATGTATGTATCTAAACACGTGTAATGTAATCGAACTTGGCCATCTATAAATTTTGTATTAAATATTAATTCATTTTTCATCCAGATTCATGATGGGTCGTTACAATCAATCGCTAAGTATATTTCGTGAAGCTGAAGGTCTTTCGACACGTTTGGATCATGAAATATTTCATTTCATTGGCGAGTTATTATTACGCTCAGCAGCTTCACGCAATCAAGTTGAAACCGCTCGTCAGGAGGAGCTAGAAGCGAAAGCATATTTTCAAAAAGCTGTACAGACTGGCAAGAAACTAGAAAGTTTTCAACGTTTGGCAGAAATACATCGCAGTGAAAAGGAATACAATAAAGCCATTGAAGTGTTAGAAAATTGTTTGCTGTAAGTGTTAGTATGAATCTAACGTGTAATGGTAAACCCTTGACCATTTTCATTTAACTTTAAATATTTTTTTTCTTTTTAATTTGAAATCAATACATTACTTGTATGTTCACATGTGTTTGTATTTGTTTTAGGCTCTCGCCTGAAAATACAGATGTATTGACGGAAATTGGTGTTTTGTATTTGAAGCTTAATGAAACACAAAAGGCTTTTGATCGCCTGTTAGAGGTCATACAATTTGATACGAATTGTTTGCGCGGCTTAATGGCATTTGGGGCAATATTACAGGTGAATAATGCTTTAGTACTTTTTAAAAGCCTTAATGTGTTTTTTTTTTTTTTTTTTTGTAACAAAAAATCTTGTTTTATTAATTTTTTTTGCTGTTTTCAAAAATTGCTGTTACACAATACTTATGCACTTCCTATTCAAAAATAAAATTTGTTGCAAATTGATTTCTTTTCTTTGTAATTTCACTATGAATACATTCTATTGTTGCATGTAAAGTCTCGCAATGATGTTGATGGTGCTCTGGGAAAATACAAAGAAATTGCTGCCCTGAAGTCAGACGTTCCTGAGCTTTGGAACAATATTGGTTTGTGTTTTTTCAAGAAGCAGAAACTAATTGTGGTAAGTATTAAGCAAAATACATAAAAGCATAGCAACATAAGTTTGTATTTACTTATAATTTAGGGTGGGTAATATTTTTTCTTCGAAAATCGTTCAACAAAAGCGAAATTCTAAGAGAATTTTTCCAAGAAACATAGGTCTGTGATCCAATATTAGTCTGCGCAAGTTGACCTAAGATTAACTGCTCCCATTATCTTAATTTTAAGATATGCTTTTATATAATTGAATGTGTTAAAATACGTGGATTTACTTAATGCGTTATTTTACAAATTCTCTTTATAATAAGTCTTATATGCCAGGCCTAAGAAAGATGTTAAGCTGAATTAATTTTTTTAAATAACAAATTGTATTGCTTGGCACAAAAAATAAAAACTTTTAAAATCTGGCAAAAATCGTTCCAGATATCGGGAGATAATCCAATATTTTTTAAAAAGTATACGTTTTTAGAGAAACAACGAATATACAATTTACCACAGAAAGTTTACTAAGTACATGGTGGGCCCAAAGAAGTCATCCGATGTTGTTTTCTTTCTAAATGAAAAACTTCGATTCTGATTTTTGATTATGTTTATTTGTACCTTTAGAATTTTATTGGTCAAGTCGAGAAGATGATATCGGCCAAATGGCCGTCGTCCCAATTGAGCATTTTTCATCACTTCCACGAGAACTTCGGGCAACAGATTGTCGCAATCGTGTCGAATGTTGTTCCTGAGGGCTTTTTCACGTAAACACGGGGCTTCAGAAATCCCCACAAAAAAAGTCAGGAGCGGTTGAATCTGGAGATAATGCGGGGCCAATGTAAATCGCCGAAACGCCGCCTTCAGAACATCTGTTGTGGCCCGGGCAGTGTGTGCCGTTGCTTCGTCCTTTTGGAACCACATGTCCTCCAGTCTTAATTTGTTCAATTGCGACATAAAAAGCTCGGCTAACATGGCCCCATAAGCACGCACCGTCTACTGTTGTCGTTTGACCAGCGGCGTCCTTGAAAAAAAAAATTTCCCGATGACTCCACCCGCGTGAAAAGCGCACCCTGCAGTCTTTTTGAGCGGGTGTAATGGCTCCTCGTGCATCATTCGGGGCCCCAGAAGTGATAGCCTTGCTTGTTCACGTACCCGCTGAAGTGGAAATGAGCCTAAACGCTCATTATGATTTTGGTCGAAAAATCGTCTATTTCGGCCTCCAGAACAAACTACCACCCCCTTCCCCTGTCTAGCCAAAAAATTGTTTTCCAAATTACTTTTTGTAGAACATATGAAGTCGATAGCTGTTATAGTTTCGAAGGTATAGCGTATCGAAAATTTTATAAAAATTGTTAATTTGTATGGGAGCTACCCCTTTCTCTGCCCCTAACCAAACAATTTTTTTCCAAAGTGTAGGCCTTATTGCCCAATTACTTCTTTTTGAACATTTGAAATCGATGGCTGGTATAGTTTCAAAGATTTAACGCATGAAATACTTCGCAAAATTTGTGCAATTAAAGGGGAAATATCACTTCCCCTGATACCATCTAAAAAATTTTTTCCCTTATTAGGTCCCTATCTTCAGAGCATCCGTGCCAAGTTTTGTGGCAAAAGTGATTATATGTATTTACTGATATATACAGAGATATATACACGGATTTTGTCAGAAATAAGGGTTGTTTTGGGTTTTCGCTTATATCTCGGTCAATAGTGAACGATTTTGCTGGTTTTGAAAACCGATTGCTTTTAGGATGTTTCTAATAGTTTGACGCCAATAACTGGTCCGTATTACTTCAATTGACTTCGGAAAATTGATTTCTATAGACGGACATGGCTATATCAGCTTCCCTATCTATAAGGATCCAGAATATATATGTGGGGTCGCAAATGGATAATAAAGAATATACAAATGTAATGACAAACTAATACATACCCTCATCAATATGTGAAGGGTATAAAAAAGTATGTAGAACAAGCGTTATTAAAACTAATGAAATTAATTTTTTTTTAGGCGATTTCCTCACTTCGAAAAGCAATTTGGTTGTCGCCATTAAACTACAATGCTTTATACAACTTAAGTTTAATTTATATAACCGGTAAGTTAATGTTATACTTAAAAAATGTACACGCAGGTAAAAAAACATAGTTAAGAACGTTCAGGGAAATACTATCACGGACAATTTCATTATTGTATGGCTACGAAGATCATGATTATGACTGCCACGACCATGCTATAGTTGTAGTAATCTTTTGGGGAAAATTACAATTATATGTTTGTGGCAATCATTATCTTGATTATAGGTTGTTATACTCACCCTTATCGGGAAAAAAAT